>CM053649.1:10335117-10367617 GCA_028654395.1 Scutellaria barbata | reverse complement strand
CAATATAAGCTTTATTCTTATAATCTAAGTACACGTTTTCTCTTCAAGTCAAGGGGTTCGGTCAATACATATAGTGTAACTCAATTAGAAGCCTTGATTCAACCTTCTTAAGATGTAATTGCACTCACATTATCTTCTAAATATTATCAAATGTAATCCATAACACTTCGAGTTATATTGATGGAAAACTTGCTCATTAAGTAAAGCTTGTTAGATTTCTAAGTTACGCATTTTACGAAATGAAATGACAATGCTTTAACAACTATGAATCGGGAACTCAATCATTCTAATGTTCGACAATAGAAGCTGTAATCTTACAATCTAAGTACACATTTTCTTATAATGCCAAAGGATTCGGTCAACGCTTATAACTTTACTCCATTAGTAGCCAGATTTCCTCCTCTTAACGTTCAATCATACTTACATTATCATCTAAGTATTATCAAATCAAATCCAAAACTCTTCGAGTTGTATTGATACAAAACTTGCTCAACAAGTAAACCTAGTTAGAATTCTAAGTTAGGTATTTTATGAGTCGAAATGATCAGGTTATCACAAGTATGACTGATTTTGTTCGCGAATTCATTCATTAGAATGTTCGACAATATAAACTTTAATCTTAAAATCTAAGTACACGTTTTCTCTTCATGTCAAAGGGTTCGGTCAATACATATAGTGCAACTCAATTAGTAGCCTTGAATCAACCTTCTTAAGATGTAATTGCACTCACATTATCTTCTTAATATAATCAAATGTAATCTATAACACTTCGAGGTATATTGATTGAAAACTAGCTCATTAAGTAAAGCTTGTTAGATTTCTAAGTTAAGCATTTTACGAAATGAAATGACCAAGCTAAAACAAGTATGAATCGGGAACTCAATCATTCTAATGTTCGATAATAGAAGCTTTAATCTTACAATTTAAGTGCACATTTTTTCATAATGCCAAAGGATTCGGTCAACGCTTATAGCTTTACTCCATTGGTAGCCACGATTTTCCCCTCTTAACGTTCAATCATACTTACATTATCATCTAAGTATTATCAAATCAAATCCAAAACACTTCGAGTTATATCGATAAAAAACTTGCTCACCAAGTAAACCTAGTTAGGATTCCAAGTTAGGTATTTTATGAGTCGAAATGACCAGGCTATCACAAGTATGAATGATTTTGATCGCGAATTCATTCATTAGAATATTCGACAATATAAGCTTTAATCTTATAATCTATGTACATGTTTTCTCTTCAAGTCAAGGGGTTCGGTCAATACATATAGTGTAACAAAATTAGTAGCCTTGATTCAACCTTCTTAAGATGTAATTGCACTCACATTATCTTCTAAATATTATCAAATGTAATCCATAACACTTCGAGTTATATTGATGGAAAACTTGCTCATTAAGTAAAGCTTGTTAGATTTCTAAGTTACGCATTTTACGAAATGAAATGACAATGCTTTAACAACTATGAATCGGGAACTCAATCATTCTAATGTTCGACAATAGAAGCTGTAATCTTACAATCTAAGTACACATTTTCTTATAATGCCAAAGGATTCGGTCAACGCTTATAACTTTACTCCATTAGTAGCCAGATTTCCTCCTCTTAACGTTCAATCATACTTACATTATCATCTAAGTATTATCAAATCAAATCCAAAACTCTTCGAGTTGTATTGATACAAAACTTGCTCAACAAGTAAACCTAGTTAGAATTCTAAGTTAGGTATTTTATGAGTCGAAATGATCAGGTTATCACAAGTATGACTGATTTTGTTCGCGAATTCATTCATTAGAATGTTCGACAATATAAACTTTAATCTTAAAATCTAAGTACACGTTTTCTCTTCATGTCAAAGGGTTCGGTCAATACATATAGTGCAACTCAATTAGTAGCCTTGAATCAACCTTCTTAAGATGTAATTGCACTCACATTATCTTCTTAATATAATCAAATGTAATCTATAACACTTCGAGGTATATTGATTGAAAACTAGCTCATTAAGTAAAGCTTGTTAGATTTCTAAGTTAAGCATTTTACGAAATGAAATGACCAAGCTAAAACAAGTATGAATCGGGAACTCAATCATTCTAATGTTCGATAATAGAAGCTTTAATCTTACAATTTAAGTGCACATTTTTTCATAATGCCAAAGGATTCGGTCAACGCTTATAGCTTTACTCCATTGGTAGCCACGATTTTCCCCTCTTAACGTTCAATCATACTTACATTATCATCTAAGTATTATCAAATCAAATCCAAAACACTTCGAGTTATATCGATAAAAAACTTGCTCACCAAGTAAACCTAGTTAGGATTCCAAGTTAGGTATTTTATGAGTCGAAATGACCAGGCTATCACAAGTATGAATGATTTTGATCGCGAATTCATTCATTAGAATATTCGACAATATAAGCTTTAATCTTATAATCTATGTACATGTTTTCTCTTCAAGTCAAGGGGTTCGGTCAATACATATAGTGTAACAAAATTAGTAGCCTTGATTCAACCTTCTTAAGATGTAATTGCACTCACATTATCTTCTAAATATTATCAAATGTAATCCATAACACTTCGAGTTATATTGATGGAAAACTTGCTCATTAAGTAAAGCTTGTTAGATTTCTAAGTTACGCATTTTACGAAATGAAATGACAATGCTTTAACAACTATGAATCGGGAACTCAATCATTCTAATGTTCGACAATAGAAGCTGTAATCTTACAATCTAAGTACACATTTTCTTATAATGCCAAAGGATTCGGTCAACGCTTATAACTTTACTCCATTAGTAGCCAGATTTCCTCCTCTTAACGTTCAATCATACTTACATTATCATCTAAGTATTATCAAATCAAATCCAAAACTCTTCGAGTTGTATTGATACAAAACTTGCTCAACAAGTAAACCTAGTTAGAATTCTAAGTTAGGTATTTTATGAGTCGAAATGATCAGGTTATCACAAGTATGACTGATTTTGTTCGCGAATTCATTCATTAGAATGTTCGACAATATAAACTTTAATCTTAAAATCTAAGTACACGTTTTCTCTTCATGTCAAAGGGTTCGGTCAATACATATAGTGCAACTCAATTAGTAGCCTTGAATCAACCTTCTTAAGATGTAATTGCACTCACATTATCTTCTTAATATAATCAAATGTAATCTATAACACTTCGAGGTATATTGATTGAAAACTAGCTCATTAAGTAAAGCTTGTTAGATTTCTAAGTTAAGCATTTTACGAAATGAAATGACCAAGCTAAAACAAGTATGAATCGGGAACTCAATCATTCTAATGTTCGATAATAGAAGCTTTAATCTTACAATTTAAGTGCACATTTTTTCATAATGCCAAAGGATTCGGTCAACGCTTATAGCTTTACTCCATTGGTAGCCACGATTTTCCCCTCTTAACGTTCAATCATACTTACATTATCATCTAAGTATTATCAAATCAAATCCAAAACACTTCGAGTTATATCGATAAAAAACTTGCTCACCAAGTAAACCTAGTTAGGATTCCAAGTTAGGTATTTTATGAGTCGAAATGACCAGGCTATCACAAGTATGAATGATTTTGATCGCGAATTCATTCATTAGAATATTCGACAATATAAGCTTTAATCTTATAATCTATGTACATGTTTTCTCTTCAAGTCAAGGGGTTCGGTCAATACATATAGTGTAACAAAATTAGTAGCCTTGATTCAACCTTCTTAAGATGTAATTGCACTCACATTATCTTCTAAATATTATCAAATGTAATCCATAACACTTCGAGTTATATTGATGGAAAACTTGCTCATTAAGTAAAGCTTGTTAGATTTCTAAGTTACGCATTTTACGAAATGAAATGACAATGCTTTAACAACTATGAATCGGGAACTCAATCATTCTAATGTTCGACAATAGAAGCTGTAATCTTACAATCTAAGTACACATTTTCTTATAATGCCAAAGGATTCGGTCAACGCTTATAACTTTACTCCATTAGTAGCCATGATTTCCTCCTCTTAACGTTCAATCATACTTACATTATCATCTAAGTATTATCAAATCAAATCCAAAACTCTTCGAGTTGTATTGATACAAAACTTGCTCAACAAGTAAACCTAGTTAGAATTCTAAGTTAGGTATTTTATGAGTCGAAATGATCAGGTTATCACAAGTATGACTGATTTTGTTCGCGAATTCATTCATTAGAATGTTCGACAATATAAACTTTAATCTTATAATCTAAGTACACGTTTTCTCTTCATGTCAAGGGGTTCGGTCAATACATATAGTGTAACTCAATTAGAAGCCTTGATTCAACCTTCTTAAGATGTAATTGCACTCACATTATCTTCTAAATGTTATCAAATGTAATGCATAACACTTCGAGTTATATTGATGGAAAACTTGCTCATTAAGTAAAGCTTGTTAGATTTCTAAGTTACGCATTTTACGAAATGAAATGACAATGCTTTAACAACTATGAATCGGGAACTCAATCATTCTAATGTTCGACAATAGAAGCTGTAATCTTACAATCTAAGTACACATTTTCTTATAATGCCAAAGGAATCGGTCAACGCTTATAACTTTACTCCATTAGTAGCCACGATTTCCTCCTCTTAACGTTCAATCATACTTACATTATCATCTAAGTATTATCAAATCAAATCCAAAACTCTTCGAGTTGTATTGATACAAAACTTGCTCAACAAGTAAACCTAGTTAGAATTCTAAGTTAGGTATTTTATGAGTCGAAATGATCAGGTTATCACAAGTATGACTGATTTTGTTCGCGAATTCATTCATTAGAATGTTCGACAATATAAACTTTAATCTTATAATCTAAGTACACGTTTTCTCTTCATGTCAAAGGGTTCGGTCAATACATATAGTGTAACTCAATTAGAAGCCTTGATTCAACCTTCTTAAGATGTAATTGCACTCACATTATCTTCTAAATATTATCAAATGTAATCCATAACACTTCGAGTTATATTGATGGAAAACTTGCTCATTAAGTAAAGCTTGTTAGATTTCTAAGTTACGCATTTTACGAAATGAAATGACAATGCTTTAACAACTATGAATCGGGAACTCAATCATTCTAATGTTCGACAATAGAAGTTGTAATCTTACAATCTAAGTACACATTTTCTTATAATGCCAAAGGATTCGGTCAACGCTTATAACTTTACTCCATTAGTAGCCAGATTTCCTCCTCTTAACGTTCAATCATACTTACATTATCATCTAAGTATTATCAAATCAAATCCAAAACTCTTCGAGTTGTATTGATACAAAACTTGCTCAACAAGTAAACCTAGTTAGAATTCTAAGTTAGGTATTTTATGAGTCGAAATGATCAGGCTATCACAAGTATGACTGATTTTGTTCGCGAATTCATTCATTAGAATGTTCGACAATATAAACTTTAATCTTATAATCTAAGTACACGTTTTCTCTTCATGTCAAAGGGTTCGGTCAATACATATAGTGTAACTCAATTAGTAGCCTTGAATCAACCTTCTTAAGATGTAATTGCACTCACATTATCTTCTTAATATAATCAAATGTAATCTATAACACTTCGAGGTATATTGATTGAAAACTAGCTCATTAAGTAAAGCTTGTTGATTTCTAAGTTAAGCATTTTACGAAATGAAATGACCAAGCTAAAACAAGTATGAATCGGGAACTCAATCATTCTAATGTTCGATAATAGAAGCTTTAATCTTACAATTTAAGTAAACATTTTCTCATAATGCCAAAGGATTCGGTCAACGCTTATAGCTTTACTCCATTGGTAGCCACAATTTCCCCCTCTTAACGTTCAATCATACTTACATTTTCATCTAAGTATTATCAAATCAAATCCAAAACTCTTCGAGTTATATTGATAAAAAACTTGCTCACCAAGTAAACCTAGTTAGGATTCCAAGTTAGGTATTTTATGAGTCGAAATGACCAGGCTATCACAAGTATGAATGATTTTGATCGCGAATTCATTTATTAGAATGTTCGACAATATAAGCTTTATTCTTATAATCTAAGTACACGTTTTCTCTTCAAGTCAAGGGGTTCGGTCAATACATATAGTGTAACTCAATTAGAAGCCTTGATTCAACCTTCTTAAGATGTAATTGCACTCACATTATCTTCTAAATATTATCAAATGTAATCCATAACACTTCGAGTTATATTGATGGAAAACTTGCTCATTAAGTAAAGCTTGTTAGATTTCTAAGTTACGCATTTTACGAAATGAAATGACAATGCTTTAACAACTATGAATCGGGAACTCAATCATTCTAATGTTCGACAATAGAAGCTGTAATCTTACAATCTAAGTACACATTTTCTTATAATGCCAAAGGATTCGGTCAACGCTTATAACTTTACTCCATTAGTAGCCACGATTTCCTCCTCTTAACGTTCAATCATACTTACATTATCATCTAAGTATTATCAAATCAAATCCAAAACTCTTCGAGTTGTTATGATACAAAACTTGCTCAACAAGTAAACCTAGTTAGAATTCTAAGTTAGGTATTTTATGAGTCGAAATGACCAGGCTATCACAAGTATGAATGATTTTGATCACGAATTCATTTATTAGAATGTTCGACAATATAAGCTTTATTCTTATAATCTAAGTACACGTTTTCTCTTCATGTCAAGGGGTTCGGTCAATACATATAGTGTAACTCAATTAGAAGCCTTGATTCAACCTTCTTAAGATGTAATTGCACTCACATTATCTTTTAAATGTTATCAAATGTAATGCATAACACTTCGAGTTATATTGATGGAAAACTTGCTCATTAAGTAAAGCTTGTTAGATTTCTAAGTTACGCATTTTACGAAATGAAATGACAATGCTTTAACAACTATGAATCGGGAACTCAATCATTCTAATGTTCGACAATAGAAGCTGTAATCTTACAATCTAAGTACACATTTTCTTATAATGCCAAAGGATTCGGTCAACGCTTATAACTTTACTCCATTAGTAGCCACGATTTCCTCCTCTTAACGTTCAATCATACTTACATTATCATCTAAGTATAATCAAATCAAATCCAAAACTCTTCGAGTTGTTATGATACAAAACTTGCTCAACAAGTAAACCTAGTTAGAATTCTAAGTTAGGTATTTTATGAGTCGAAATGATCAGGTTATCACAAGTATGACTGATTTTGTTCGCGAATTCATTCATTAGAATGTTCGACAATATAAACTTTAATCTTATAATCTAAGTACACGTTTTCTCTTCATGTCAAAGGGTTCGGTCAATACATATAGTGTAACTCAATTAGAAGCCTTGATTCAACCTTCTTAAGATGTAATTGCACTCACATTATCTTCTAAATATTATCAAATGTAATCCATAACACTTCGAGTTATATTGATGGAAAACTTGCTCATTAAGTAAAGCTTGTTAGATTTCTAAGTTACGCATTTTACGAAATGAAATGACAATGCTTTAACAACTATGAATCGGGAACTCAATCATTCTAATGTTCGACAATAGAAGCTGTAATCTTACAATCTAAGTACACATTTTCTTATAATGCCAAAGGATTCGGTCAACGCTTATAACTTTACTCCATTAGTAGCCACGATTTCCTCCTCTTAACGTTCAATCATACTTACATTATCATCTAAGTATTATCAAATCAAATCCAAAACTCTTCGAGTTGTATTGATACAAAACTTGCTCAACAAGTAAACCTAGTTAGAATTCTAAGTTAGGTATTTTATGAGTCGAAATGATCAGGTTATCACAAGTATGACTGATTTTGTTCGCGAATTCATTCATTAGAATGTTCGACAATATAAACTTTAATCTTATAATCTAAGTACACGTTTTCTCTTCATGTCAAAGGGTTCGGTCAATACATATAGTGTAACTCAATTAGAAGCCTTGATTCAACCTTCTTAAGTTGTAATTGCACTCACATTATCTTCTAAATATTATCAAATGTAATCCATAACACTTCGAGTTATATTGATGGAAAACTTGCTCATTAAGTAAAGCTTGTTAGATTTCTAAGTTACGCATTTTACGAAATGAAATGACAATGCTTTAACAACTATGAATCGGGAACTCAATCATTCTAATGTTCGACAATAGAAGCTGTAATCTTACAATCTAAGTACACATTTTCTTATAATGCCAAAGGATTCGGTCAACGCTTATAACTTTACTCCATTAGTAGCCAGATTTCCTCCTCTTAACGTTCAATCATACTTACATTATCATCTAAGTATTATCAAATCAAATCCAAAACTCTTCGAGTTGTATTGATACAAAACTTGCTCAACAAGTAAACCTAGTTAGAATTCTAAGTTAGGTATTTTATGAGTCGAAATGATCAGGCTATCACAAGTATGACTGATTTTGTTCGCGAATTCATTCATTAGAATGTTCGACAATATAAACTTTAATCTTATAATCTAAGTACACGTTTTCTCTTCATGTCAAAGGGTTCGGTCAATACATATAGTGTAACTCAATTAGTAGCCTTGAATCAACCTTCTTAAGATGTAATTGCACTCACATTATCTTCTTAATATAATCAAATGTAATCTATAACACTTCGAGGTATATTGATTGAAAACTAGCTCATTAAGTAAAGCTTGTTGATTTCTAAGTTAAGCATTTTACGAAATGAAATGACCAAGCTAAAACAAGTATGAATCGGGAACTCAATTATTCTAATGTTCGATAATAGAAGCTTTAATCTTACAATTTAAGTAAACATTTTCTCATAATGCCAAAGGATTCGGTCAACGCTTATAGCTTTACTCCATTGGTAGCCACAATTTCCCCCTCTTAACGTTCAATCATACTTACATTATAATCTAAGTATTATCAAATCAAATCCAAAACTCTTCGAGTTATATTGATAAAAAACTTGCTCACCAAGTAAACCTAGTTAGGATTCCAAGTTAGGTATTTTATGAGTCGAAATGACCAGGCTATCACAAGTATGAATGATTTTGATCGCGAATTCATTTATTAGAATGTTCGACAATATAAGCTTTATTCTTATAATCTAAGTACACGTTTTCTCTTCAAGTCAAGGGGTTCGGTCAATACATATAGTGTAACTCAATTAGAAGCCTTGATTCAACCTTCTTAAGATGTAATTGCACTCACATTATCTTCTAAATATTATCAAATGTAATCCATAACACTTCGAGTTATATTGATGGAAAACTTGCTCATTAAGTAAAGCTTGTTAGATTTCTAAGTTACGCATTTTACGAAATGAAATGACAATGCTTTAACAACTATGAATCGGGAACTCAATCATTCTAATGTTCGACAATAGAAGCTGTAATCTTACAATCTAAGTACACATTTTCTTATAATGCCAAAGGATTCGGTCAACGCTTATAACTTTACTCCATTAGTAGCCACGATTTCCTCCTCTTAACGTTCAATCATACTTACATTATCATCTAAGTATTATCAAATCAAATCCAAAACTCTTCGAGTTGTTATGATACAAAACTTGCTCAACAAGTAAACCTAGTTAGAATTCTAAGTTAGGTATTTTATGAGTCGAAATGATCAGGTTATCACAAGTATGACTGATTTTGTTCGCGAATTCATTCATTAGAATGTTCGACAATATAAACTTTAATCTTATAATCTAAGTACACGTTTTCTCTTCATGTCTAAGGGTTCGGTCAATACATATAGTGCAACTCAATTAGTAGCCTTGAATCAACCTTCTTAAGATGTAATTGCACTCACATTATCTCCTTAATATAATCAAATGTAATCTATAACACTTCGAGGTATATTGATTGAAAACTAGCTCATTAAGTAAAGCTTGTTAGATTTCTAAGTTAAGCATTTTATGAAATGAAATGACCAAGCTAAAACAAGTATGAATCGGGAACTCAATCATTCTAATGTTCGATAATAGAAGCTTTAATCTTACAATTTAAGTGCACATTTTCTCATAATGCCAAAGGATTCGGTCAACGCTTATAGCTTTACTCCATTGGTAGCCACGATTTCCCCCTCTTAACGTTCAATCATACTTACATTATCATCTAAGTATTATCAAATCAAATCCAAAACTCTTCGAGTTATATTGATAAAAAACTTGCTCACCAAGTAAACCTAGTTAGGATTCCAAGTTAGGTATTTTATGAGTCGAAATGACCAGGCTATCACAAGTATGAATGATTTTGATCACGAATTCATTTATTAGAATGTTCGACAATATAAGCTTTATTCTTATAATCTAAGTACACGTTTTCTCTTCATGTCAAGGGGTTCGGTCAATACATATAGTGTAACTCAATTAGAAGCCTTGATTCAACCTTCTTAAGATGTAATTGCACTCACATTATCTTCTAAATGTTATCAAATGTAATGCATAACACTTCGAGTTATATTGATGGAAAACTTGCTCATTAAGTAAAGCTTGTTAGATTTCTAAGTTACGCATTTTACGAAATGAAATGACAATGCTTTAACAACTATGAATCGGGAACTCAATCATTCTAATGTTCGACAATAGAAGCTGTAATCTTACAATCTAAGTACACATTTTCTTATAATGCCAAAGGATTCGGTCAACGCTTATAACTTTACTCCATTAGTAGCCACGATTTCCTCCTCTTAACGTTCAATCATACTTACATTATCATCTAAGTATAATCAAATCAAATCCAAAACTCTTCGAGTTGTTATGATACAAAACTTGCTCAACAAGTAAACCTAGTTAGAATTCTAAGTTAGGTATTTTATGAGTCGAAATGATCAGGCTATCACAAGTATGACTGATTTTGTTCGCGAATTCATTCATTAGAATGTTCGACAATATAAACTTTAATCTTATAATCTAAGTACACGTTTTCTCTTCATGTCTAAGGGTTCGGTCAATACATATAGTGCAACTCAATTAGTAGCCTTGAATCAACCTTCTTAAGATGTAATTGCACTCACATTATCTTCTTAATATAATCAAATGTAATCTATAACACTTCGAGGTATATTGATTGAAAACTAGCTCATTAAGTAAAGCTTGTTAGATTTCTAAGTTAAGCATTTTACGAAATGAAATGACCAAGCTAAAACAAGTATGAATCGGGAACTCAATCATTCTAATGTTCGATAATAGAAGCTTTAATCTTACAATTTAAGTGCACATTTTCTCATAATGCCAAAGGATTCGGTCAACGCTTATAGCTTTACTCCATTGGTAGCCACGATTTCCCCCTCTTAACGTTCAATCATACTTACATTATCATCTAAGTATTATCAAATCAAATCCAAAACTCTTCGAGTTATATTGATAAAAAACTTGCTCACCAAGTAAACCTAGTTAGGATTCCAAGTTAGGTATTTTATGAGTCGAAATGACCAGGCTATCACAAGTATGAATGATTTTGATCGCGAATTCATTTATTAGAATGTTCGACAATATAAGCTTTATTCTTATAATCTAAGTACACGTTTTCTCTTCAAGTCAAGGGGTTCGGTCAATACATATAGTGTAACTCAATTAGAAGCCTTGATTCAACCTTCTTAAGATGTAATTGCACTCACATTATCTTCTAAATATTATCAAATGTAATCCATAACACTTCGAGTTATATTGATGGAAAACTTGCTCATTAAGTAAAGCTTGTTAGATTTCTAAGTTACGCATTTTACGAAATGAAATGACAATGCTTTAACAACTATGAATCGGGAACTCAATCATTCTAATGTTCGACAATAGAAGCTGTAATCTTACAATCTAAGTACACATTTTCTTATAATGCCAAAGGATTCGGTCAACGCTTATAACTTTACTCCATTAGTAGCCACGATTTCCTCCTCTTAACGTTCAATCATACTTACATTATCATCTAAGTATTATCAAATCAAATCCAAAACTCTTCGAGTTGTTATGATACAAAACTTGCTCAACAAGTAAACCTAGTTAGAATTCTAAGTTAGGTATTTTATGAGTCGAAATGATCAGGTTATCACAAGTATGACTGATTTTGTTCGCGAATTCATTCATTAGAATGTTCGACAATATAAACTTTAATCTTATAATCTAAGTACACGTTTTCTCTTCATGTCTAAGGGTTCGGTCAATACATATAGTGCAACTCAATTAGTAGCCTTGAATCAACCTTCTTAAGATGTAATTGCACTCACATTATCTCCTTAATATAATCAAATGTAATCTATAACACTTCGAGGTATATTGATTGAAAACTAGCTCATTAAGTAAAGCTTGTTAGATTTCTAAGTTAAGCATTTTATGAAATGAAATGACCAAGCTAAAACAAGTATGAATCGGGAACTCAATCATTCTAATGTTCGATAATAGAAGCTTTAATCTTACAATTTAAGTGCACATTTTCTCATAATGCCAAAGGATTCGGTCAACGCTTATAGCTTTACTCCATTGGTAGCCACGATTTCCCCCTCTTAACGTTCAATCATACTTACATTATCATCTAAGTATTATCAAATCAAATCCAAAACTCTTCGAGTTATATTGATAAAAAACTTGCTCACCAAGTAAACCTAGTTAGGATTCCAAGTTAGGTATTTTATGAGTCGAAATGACCAGGCTATCACAAGTATGAATGATTTTGATCACGAATTCATTTATTAGAATGTTCGACAATATAAGCTTTATTCTTATAATCTAAGTACACGTTTTCTCTTCATGTCAAGGGGTTCGGTCAATACATATAGTGTAACTCAATTAGAAGCCTTGATTCAACCTTCTTAAGATGTAATTGCACTCACATTATCTTCTAAATGTTATCAAATGTAATGCATAACACTTCGAGTTATATTGATGGAAAACTTGCTCATTAAGTAAAGCTTGTTAGATTTCTAAGTTACGCATTTTACGAAATGAAATGACAATGCTTTAACAACTATGAATCGGGAACTCAATCATTCTAATGTTCGACAATAGAAGCTGTAATCTTACAATCTAAGTACACATTTTCTTATAATGCCAAAGGATTCGGTCAACGCTTATAACTTTACTCCATTAGTAGCCACGATTTCCTCCTCTTAACGTTCAATCATACTTACATTATCATCTAAGTATAATCAAATCAAATCCAAAACTCTTCGAGTTGTTATGATACAAAACTTGCTCAACAAGTAAACCTAGTTAGAATTCTAAGTTAGGTATTTTATGAGTCGAAATGATCAGGTTATCACAAGTATGACTGATTTTGTTCGCGAATTCATTCATTAGAATGTTCGACAATATAAACTTTAATCTTATAATCTAAGTACACGTTTTCTCTTCATGTCTAAGGGTTCGGTCAATACATATAGTGCAACTCAATTAGTAGCCTTGAATCAACCTTCTTAAGATGTAATTGCACTCACATTATCTTCTTAATATAATCAAATGTAATCTATAACACTTCGAGGTATATTGATTGAAAACTAGCTCATTAAGTAAAGCTTGTTAGATTTCTAAGTTAAGCATTTTACGAAATGAAATGACCAAGCTAAAACAAGTATGAATCGGGAACTCAATCATTCTAATGTTCGATAATAGAAGCTTTAATCTTACAATTTAAGTGCACATTTTCTCATAATGCCAAAGGATTCGGTCAACGCTTATAGCTTTACTCCATTGGTAGCCACGATTTCCCCCTCTTAACGTTCAATCATACTTACATTATCATCTAAGTATTATCAAATCAAATCCAAAACTCTTCGAGTTATATTGATAAAAAACTTGCTCACCAAGTAAACCTAGTTAGGATTCCAAGTTAGGTATTTTATGAGTTGAAATGACCAGGCTATCACAAGTATGAATGATTTTGATCGCGAATTCATTTATTAGAATGTTCGACAATATAAGCTTTATTCTTATAATCTAAGTACACGTTTTCTCTTCATGTCAAGGGGTTCGGTCAATACATATAGTGTAACAAAATTAGTAGCCTTGATTCAACCTTCTTAAGATGTAATTGCACTCACATTATCTTCTAAATATTATCAAATGTAATCCATAACACTTCGAGTTATATTGATGGAAAACTTGCTCATTAAGTAAACCTTGTTAGATTTCTAAGTTACGCATTTTACGAAATGAAATGACAATGCTTTAACAACTATGAATCGGGAACTCAATCATTCTAATGTTCGACAATAGAAGCTGTAATCTTACAATCTAAGTACACATTTTCTTATAATGCCAAAGGATTCGGTCAACGCTTATAACTTTACTCCATTAGTAGCCACGATTTCCTCCTCTTAACGTTCAATCATACTTACATTATCATCTAAGTATTATCAAATCAAATCCAAAACTCTTCGAGTTGTTATGATACAAAACTTGCTCAACAAGTAAACCTAGTTAGAATTCTAAGTTAGGTATTTTATGAGTCGAAATGATCAGGTTATCACAAGTATGACTGATTTTGTTCGCGAATTCATTCATTAGAATGTTCGACAATATAAACTTTAATCTTATAATCTAAGTACACGTTTTCTCTTCATGTCTAAGGGTTCGGTCAATACATATAGTGCAACTCAATTAGTAGCCTTGAATCAACCTTCTTAAGATGTAATTGCACTCACATTATCTCCTTAATATAATCAAATGTAATCTATAACACTTCGAGGTATATTGATTGAAAACTAGCTCATTAAGTAAAGCTTGTTAGATTTCTAAGTTAAGCATTTTATGAAATGAAATGACCAAGCTAAAACAAGTATGAATCGGGAACTCAATCATTCTAATGTTCGATAATAGAAGCTTTAATCTTACAATTTAAGTGCACATTTTCTCATAATGCCAAAGGATTCGGTCAACGCTTATAGCTTTACTCCATTGGTAGCCACGATTTCCCCCTCTTAACGTTCAATCATACTTACATTATCATCTAAGTATTATCAAATCAAATCCAAAACTCTTCGAGTTATATTGATAAAAAACTTGCTCACCAAGTAAACCTAGTTAGGATTCCAAGTTAGGTATTTTATGAGTCGAAATGACCAGGCTATCACAAGTATGAATGATTTTGATCACGAATTCATTTATTAGAATGTTCGACAATATAAGCTTTATTCTTATAATCTAAGTACACGTTTTCTCTTCATGTCAAGGGGTTCGGTCAATACATATAGTGTAACTCAATTAGAAGCCTTGATTCAACCTTCTTAAGATGTAATTGCACTCACATTATCTTCTAAATGTTATCAAATGTAATGCATAACACTTCGAGTTATATTGATGGAAAACTTGCTCATTAAGTAAAGCTTGTTAGATTTCTAAGTTACGCATTTTACGAAATGAAATGACAATGCTTTAACAACTATGAATCGGGAACTCAATCATTCTAATGTTCGACAATAGAAGCTGTAATCTTACAATCTAAGTACACATTTTCTTATAATGCCAAAGGATTCGGTCAACGCTTATAACTTTACTCCATTAGTAGCCACGATTTCCTCCTCTTAACGTTCAATCATACTTACATTATCATCTAAGTATAATCAAATCAAATCCAAAACTCTTCGAGTTGTTATGATACAAAACTTGCTCAACAAGTAAACCTAGTTAGAATTCTAAGTTAGGTATTTTATGAGTCGAAATGATCAGGTTATCACAAGTATGACTGATTTTGTTCGCGAATTCATTCATTAGAATGTTCGACAATATAAACTTTAATCTTATAATCTAAGTACACGTTTTCTCTTCATGTCTAAGGGTTCGGTCAATACATATAGTGCAACTCAATTAGTAGCCTTGAATCAACCTTCTTAAGATGTAATTGCACTCACATTATCTTCTTAATATAATCAAATGTAATCTATAACACTTCGAGGTATATTGATTGAAAACTAGCTCATTAAGTAAAGCTTGTTAGATTTCTAAGTTAAGCATTTTACGAAATGAAATGACCAAGCTAAAACAAGTATGAATCGGGAACTCAATCATTCTAATGTTCGATAATAGAAGCTTTAATCTTACAATTTAAGTGCACATTTTCTCATAATGCCAAAGGATTCGGTCAACGCTTATAGCTTTACTCCATTGGTAGCCACGATTTCCCCCTCTTAACGTTCAATCATACTTACATTATCATCTAAGTATTATCAAATCAAATCCAAAACTCTTCGAGTTATATTGATAAAAAACTTGCTCACCAAGTAAACCTAGTTAGGATTCCAAGTTAGGTATTTTATGAGTTGAAATGACCAGGCTATCACAAGTATGAATGATTTTGATCGCGAATTCATTTATTAGAATGTTCGACAATATAAGCTTTATTCTTATAATCTAAGTACACGTTTTCTCTTCAAGTTAAGGGGTTCGGTCAATACATATAGTGTAACAAAATTAGTAGCCTTGATTCAACCTTCTTAAGATGTAATTGCACTCACATTATCTTCTAAATATTATCAAATGTAATCCATAACACTTCGAGTTATATTGATGGAAAACTTGCTCATTAAGTAAAGCTTGTTAGATTTTTAAGTTACGCATTTTACGAAATGAAATGACAATGCTTTAACAACTATGAATCGGGAACTCAATCATTCTAACGTTCGACAATAGAAGCTGTAATCTTACAATCTAAGTACACATTTTCTTATAATGCCAAAGGATTCGGTCAACGCTTATAACTTTACTCCATTAGTAGCCACGATTTCCTCCTCTTAACGTTCAATCATACTTACATTATCATCTAAGTATTATCAAATCAAATCCAAAACTCTTCGAGTTGTATTGATACAAAACTTGCTCAACAAGTAAACCTAGTTAGAATTCTAAGTTAGGTATTTTATGAGTCGAAATGATCAGGTTATCACAAGTATGACTGATTTTGTTCGCGAATTCATTCATTAGAATGTTCGACAATATAAACTTTAATCTTAAAATCTAAGTACACGTTTTCTCTTCATGTCAAAGGGTTCGGTCAATACATATAGTGCAACTCAATTAGTAGCCTTGAATCAACCTTCTTAAGATGTAATTGCACTCACATTATCTTCTTAATATAATCAAATGTAATCTATAACACTTCGAGGTATATTGATTGAAAACTAGCTCATTAAGTAAAGCTTGTTAGATTTCTAAGTTAAGCATTTTACGAAATGAAATGACCAAGCTAAAACAAGTATGAATCGGGAACTCAATCATTCTAATGTTCGATAATAGAAGCTTTAATCTTACAATTTAAGTGCACATTTTTTCATAATGCCAAAGGATTCGGTCAACGCTTATAGCTTTACTCCATTGGTAGCCACGATTTCCCCCTCTTAACGTTCAATCATACTTACATTATCATCTAAGTATTATCAAATCAAATCCAAAACACTTCGAGTTATATCGATAAAAAACTTGCTCACCAAGTAAACCTAGTTAGGATTCCAAGTTAGGTATTTTATGAGTCGAAATGACCAGGCTATCACAAGTATGAATGATTTTGATCGCGAATTCATTCATTAGAATATTCGACAATATAAGCTTTAATCTTATAATCTATGTACATGTTTTCTCTTCAAGTCAAGGGGTTCGGTCAATACATATAGTGTAACAAAATTAGTAGCCTTGATTCAACCTTCTTAAGATGTAATTGCACTCACATTATCTTCTAAATATTATCAAATGTAATCCATAACACTTCGAGTTATATTGATGGAAAACTTGCTCATTAAGTAAAGCTTGTTAGATTTCTAAGTTACGCATTTTACGAAATGAAATGACAATGCTTTAACAACTATGAATCGGGAACTCAATCATTCTAATGTTCGACAATAGAAGCTGTAATCTTACAATCTAAGTACACATTTTCTTATAATGCCAAAGGATTCGGTCAACGCTTATAACTTTACTCCATTAGTAGCCACGATTTCCTCCTCTTAACGTTCAATCATACTTACATTATCATCTAAGTATTATCAAATCAAATCCAAAACTCTTCGAGTTGTATTGATACAAAACTTGCTCAACAAGTAAACCTAGTTAGAATTCTAAGTTAGGTATTTTATGAGTCGAAATGATCAGGTTATCACAAGTATGACTGATTTTGTTCGCGAATTCATTCATTAGAATGTTCGACAATATAAACTTTAATCTTATAATCTAAGTACACGTTTTCTCTTCATGTCAAAGGGTTCGGTCAATACATATAGTGTAACTCAATTAGAAGCCTTGATTCAACCTTCTTAAGATGTAATTGCACTCACATTATCTTCTAAATATTATCAAATGTAATCCATAACACTTCGAGTTATATTGATGGAAAACTTGCTCATTAAGTAAAGCTTGTTAGATTTCTAAGTTACGCATTTTACGAAATGAAATGACAATGCTTTAACAACTATGAATCGGGAACTCAATCATTCTAATGTTCGACAATAGAAGCTGTAATCTTACAATCTAAGTGCACATTTTCTCATAATGCCAAAGGATTCGGTCAACGCTTATAGCTTTACTCCATTGGTAGCCACGATTTCCCCCTCTTAACGTTCAATCATACTTACATTATCATCTAAGTATTATCAAATCAAATCCAAAACTCTTCGAGTTATATTGATACAAAACTTGCTCACCAAGTAAACCTAGTTAGGATTCCAAGTTAGGTATTTTATGAGTCGAAATGACCAGGCTATCACAAGTATGAATGATTTTGATCGCGAATTCATTAATTAGAATGTTCGACAATATAAGCTTTCTTCTTATAATCTAAGTACACGTTTTCTCTTCAAGTCAAGGGGTTCGGTCAATACATATAGTGTAACTCAATTAGAAGCCTTGATTCAACCTTCTTAAGATGTAATTGCACTCATATTATCTTCTAAATATTATCAAATGTAATCCATAACACTTCGAGTTATATTGATGGAAAACTTGCTCATTAAGTAAAGCTTGTTAGATTTCTAAGTTACGCATTTTACGAAATGAAATGACAATGCTTTAACAACTATGAATCGGGAACTCAATCATTCTAATGTTCGACAATAGAAGCTGTAATCTTACAATCTAAGTACACATTTTCTTATAATGCCAAAGGATTCGGTCAACGCTTATAACTTTACACCATTAGTAGCCACGATTTCCTCCTCTTAACGTTCAATCATACTTACATTATCATCTAAATATTATCAAATCAAATCCAAAACTCTTCGAGTTGTATTGATACAAAACTTGCTCAACAAGTAAACCTAGTTAGAATTCTAAGTTAGGTATTTTATGAGTCGAAATGATCAGGTTATCACAAGTATGACTGATTTTGTTCGCGAATTCATTCATTAGAATGTTCGACAATATAAACTTTAATCTTATAATCTAAGTACACGTTTTCTCTTCATGTCTAAGGGTTCGGTCAATATATATAGTGTAACTCAATTAGTAGCCTTGAATCAACCTTCTTAAGATGTAATTGCACTCACATTTTCTTCTTAATATAATCAAATATAATCCATAACACTTCGAGGTATATTGATTGAAAACTTGCTCATTAAGTAAAGCTTGTTAGATTTCTAAGTTAAGCATTTTACGAAATGAAATGACCAAGCTAAAACAAGTATGAATCGGGAACTCAATCATTCTAATGTTCGATAATAGAAGCTTTAATCTTACAATTTAAGTGCACATTTTCTCATAATGCCAAAGCATTCGGTCAACGCTTATAGCTTTACTCCATTGGTAGCCACGATTTCCCTCTCTTAACGTTTAATCATACTTGCATTATCATCTAAGTATTATCAAATCAAATCCAAAACTCTTCGAGTTATATTGATAAAAAACTTGCTCACCAAGTAAACCTAGTTAGGATTCCAAGTTAGGTATTTTATGAGTCGAAATGACCAGGCTATCACAAGTATGAATGATTTTGATCGCGAATTCATTTATTAGAATGTTCGACAATATAAGCTTTATTCTTATAATCTAAGTACACGTTTTCTCTTCAAGTCAAGGGGTTCGGTCAATACATATAGTGTAACTCAATTAGAAGCCTTGATTCAACCTTCTTAAGATGTAATTGCACTCACATTATCTTCTAAATATTATCAAATGTAATCCATAACACTTCGAGTTATATTGATGGAAAACATGCTCATTAAGTAAAGCTTGTTAGATTTCTAAGTTACGTATTTTACGAAATGAAATGACAATGCTTTAACAACTATGAATCGGGAACTCAATCATTCTAATGTTCGACAATAGAAGCTGTAATCTTACAATCTAAGTACACATTTTCTTATAATGCCAAAGGATTCGGTCAACGCATATAACTTTACTCCATTAGTAGCCACGATTTCCTCCTCTTAACGTTCAATCATACTTACATTATCATCTAAGTATTATCAAATCAAATCCAAAACTCTTCGAGTTGTATTGATACAAAACCTGCTCAACAAGTAAACCTAGTTAGAATTCTAAGTTAGGTATTTTATGAGTCGAAATGATCAGGTTATCACAAGTATGACTGATTTTGTTCGCGAATTCATTCATTAGAATGTTCGACAATATAAACTTTAATCTTATAATCTAAGTACACGTTTTCTCTTCATGTCAAAGGGTTCGGTCAATACATATAGTGTAACTCAATTAGAAGCCTTGATTCAACCTTCTTAAGATGTAATTGCACTCACATTATCTTCTAAATATTATCAAATGTAATCCATAACACTTCGAGTTATATTGATGGAAAACTTGCTCATTAAGTAAAGCTTGTTAGATTTCTAAGTTACGCATTTTACGAAATGAAATGACAATGCTTTAACAACTATGAATCGGGAACTCAATCATTCTAATGTTCGACAATAGAAGCTGTAATCTTACAATCTAAGTACACATTTTCTTATAATGCCAAAGGATTCGGTCAACGCTTATAACTTTACTCTATTAGTAGCCAGATTTCCTCCTCTTAACGTTCAATCATACTTACATTATCATCTAAGTATTATCAAATCAAATCCAAAACTCTTCGAGTTGTATTGATACAAAACTTGCTCAACAAGTAAACCTAGTTAGAATTCTAAGTTAGGTATTTTATGAGTCGAAATGATCAGGCTATCACAAGTATGACTGATTTTGTTCGCGAATTCATTCATTAGAATGTTCGACAATATAAACTTTAATCTTATAATCTAAGTACACGTTTTCTCTTCATGTCAAAGGGTTCGGTCAATACATATAGTGTAACTCAATTAGTAGCCTTGAATCAACCTTCTTAAGATGTAATTGCACTCACATTATCTTCTTAATATAATCAAATGTAATCTATAACACTTCGAGGTATATTGATTGAAAACTAGCTCATTAAGTAAAGCTTGTTGATTTCTAAGTTAAGCATTTTACGAAATGAAATGACCAAGCTAAAACAAGTATGAATCGGGAACTCAATCATTCTAATGTTCGATAATAGAAGCTTTAATCTTACAATTTAAGTAAACATTTTCTCATAATGCCAAAGGATTCGGTCAACGCTTATAGCTTTACTCCATTGGTAGCCACAATTTCCCCCTCTTAACGTTCAATCATACTTACATTTTCATCTAAGTATTATCAAATCAAATCCAAAACTCTTCGAGTTATATTGATAAAAAACTTGCTCACCAAGTAAACCTAGTTAGGATTCCAAGTTAGGTATTTTATGAGTCGAAATGACCAGGCTATCACAAGTATGAATGATTTTGATCGCGAATTTATTTATTAGAATGTTCGACAATATAAGCTTTATTCTTATAATCTAAGTACACGTTTTCTCTTCAAGTCAAGGGGTTCGGTCAATACATATAGTGTAACTCAATTAGAAGCCTTGATTCAACCTTCTTAAGATGTAATTGCACTCACATTATCTTCTAAATATTATCAAATGTAATCCATAACACTTCGAGTTATATTGATGGAAAACTTGCTCATTAAGTAAAGCTTGTTAGATTTCTAAGTTACGCATTTTACGAAATGAAATGACAATGCTTTAACAACTATGAATCGGGAACTCAATCATTCTAATGTTCGACAATAGAAGCTGTAATCTTACAATCTAAGTACACATTTTCTTATAATGCCAAAGGATTCGGTCAACGCTTATAACTTTACTCCATTAGTAGCCAGATTTCCTCCTCTTAACGTTCAATCATACTTACATTATCATCTAAGTATTATCAAATCAAATCCAAAACTCTTCGAGTTGTATTGATACAAAACTTGCTCAACAAGTAAACCTAGTTAGAATTCTAAGTTAGGTATTTTATGAGTCGAAATGATCAGGTTATCACAAGTATGACTGATTTTGTTCGCGAATTCATTCATTAGAATGTTCGACAATATAAACTTTAATCTTATAATCTAAGTACACGTTTTCTCTTCATGTCAAAGGGTTCGGTCAATACATATAGTGTAACTCAATTAGAAGCCTTGATTCAACCTTCTTAAGATGTAATTGCACTCACATTATCTTCTAAATATTATCAAATGTAATCCATAACACTTCGAGTTATATTGATGGAAAACTTGCTCATTAAGTAAAGCTTGTTAGATTTCTAAGTTACGCATTTTACGAAATGAAATGACAATGCTTTAACAACTATGAATCGGGAACTCAATCATTCTAATGTTCGACAATAGAAGCTGTAATCTTACAATCTAAGTGCACATTTTCTCATAATGCCAAAGGATTCGGTCAACGCTTATAGCTTTACTCCATTGGTAGCCACGATTTCCCCCTCTTAACGTTCAATCATACTTACATTATCATCTAAGTATTATCAAATCAAATCCAAAACTCTTCGAGTTATATTGATACAAAACTTGCTCACCAAGTAAACCTAGTTAGGATTCCAAGTTAGGTATTTTATGAGTCGAAATGACCAGGCTATCACAAGTATGAATGATTTTGATCGCGAATTCATTAATTAGAATGTTCGACAATATAAGCTTTCTTCTTATAATCTAAGTACACGTTTTCTCTTCAAGTCAAGGGGTTCGGTCAATACATATAGTGTAACTCAATTAGAAGCCTTGATTCAACCTTCTTAAGATGTAATTGCACTCATATTATCTTCTAAATATTATCAAATGTAATCCATAACACTTCGAGTTATATTGATGGAAAACTTGCTCATTAAGTAAAGCTTGTTAGATTTCTAAGTTACGCATTTTACGAAATGAAATGACAATGCTTTAACAACTATGAATCGGGAACTCAATCATTCTAATGTTCGACAATAGAAGCTGTAATCTTACAATCTAAGTACACATTTTCTTATAATGCCAAAGGATTCGGTCAACGCTTATAACTTTACACCATTAGTAGCCACGATTTCCTCCTCTTAACGTTCAATCATACTTACATTATCATCTAAATATTATCAAATCAAATCCAAAACTCTTCGAGTTGTATTGATACAAAACTTGCTCAACAAGTAAACCTAGTTAGAATTCTAAGTTAGGTATTTTATGAGTCGAAATGATCAGGTTATCACAAGTATGACTGATTTTGTTCGCGAATTCATTCATTAGAATGTTCGACAATATAAACTTTAATCTTATAATCTAAGTACACGTTTTCTCTTCATGTCTAAGGGTTCGGTCAATATATATAGTGTAACTCAATTAGTAGCCTTGAATCAACCTTCTTAAGATGTAATTGCACTCACATTTTCTTCTTAATATAATCAAATATAATCCATAACACTTCGAGGTATATTGATTGAAAACTTGCTCATTAAGTAAAGCTTGTTAGATTTCTAAGTTAAGCATTTTACGAAATGAAATGACCAAGCTAAAACAAGTATGAATCGGGAACTCAATCATTCTAATGTTCGATAATAGAAGCTTTAATCTTACAATTTAAGTGCACATTTTCTCATAATGCCAAAGCATTCGGTCAACGCTTATAGCTTTACTCCATTGGTAGCCACGATTTCCCTCTCTTAACGTTTAATCATACTTGCATTATCATCTAAGTATTATCAAATCAAATCCAAAACTCTTCGAGTTATATTGATAAAAAACTTGCTCACCAAGTAAACCTAGTTAGGATTCCAAGTTAGGTATTTTATGAGTCGAAATGACCAGGCTATCACAAGTATGAATGATTTTGATCGCGAATTCATTTATTAGAATGTTCGACAATATAAGCTTTATTCTTATAATCTAAGTACACGTTTTCTCTTCAAGTCAAGGGGTTCGGTCAATACATATAGTGTAACTCAATTAGAAGCCTTGATTCAACCTTCTTAAGATGTAATTGCACTCACATTATCTTCTAAATATTATCAAATGTAATCCATAACACTTCGAGTTATATTGATGGAAAACATGCTCATTAAGTAAAGCTTGTTAGATTTCTAAGTTACGTATTTTACGAAATGAAATGACAATGCTTTAACAACTATGAATCGGGAACTCAATCATTCTAATGTTCGACAATAGAAGCTGTAATCTTACAATCTAAGTACACATTTTCTTATAATGCCAAAGGATTCGGTCAACGCATATAACTTTACTCCATTAGTAGCCACGATTTCCTCCTCTTAACGTTCAATCATACTTACATTATCATCTAAGTATTATCAAATCAAATCCAAAACTCTTCGAGTTGTATTGATACAAAACCTGCTCAACAAGTAAACCTAGTTAGAATTCTAAGTTAGGTATTTTATGAGTCGAAATGATCAGGTTATCACAAGTATGACTGATTTTGTTCGCGAATTCATTCATTAGAATGTTCGACAATATAAACTTTAATCTTATAATCTAAGTACACGTTTTCTCTTCATGTCAAAGGGTTCGGTCAATACATATAGTGTAACTCAATTAGAAGCCTTGATTCAACCTTCTTAAGATGTAATTGCACTCACATTATCTTCTAAATATTATCAAATGTAATCCATAACACTTCGAGTTATATTGATGGAAAACTTGCTCATTAAGTAAAGCTTGTTAGATTTCTAAGTTACGCATTTTACGAAATGAAATGACAATGCTTTAACAACTATGAATCGGGAACTCAATCATTCTAATGTTCGACAATAGAAGCTGTAATCTTACAATCTAAGTACACATTTTCTTATAATGCCAAAGGATTCGGTCAACGCTTATAACTTTACTCTATTAGTAGCCAGATTTCCTCCTCTTAACGTTCAATCATACTTACATTATCATCTAAGTATTATCAAATCAAATCCAAAACTCTTCGAGTTGTATTGATACAAAACTTGCTCAACAAGTAAACCTAGTTAGAATTCTAAGTTAGGTATTTTATGAGTCGAAATGATCAGGCTATCACAAGTATGACTGATTTTGTTCGCGAATTCATTCATTAGAATGTTCGACAATATAAACTTTAATCTTATAATCTAAGTACACGTTTTCTCTTCATGTCAAAGGGTTCGGTCAATACATATAGTGTAACTCAATTAGTAGCCTTGAATCAACCTTCTTAAGATGTAATTGCACTCACATTATCTTCTTAATATAATCAAATGTAATCTATAACACTTCGAGGTATATTGATTGAAAACTAGCTCATTAAGTAAAGCTTGTTGATTTCTAAGTTAAGCATTTTACGAAATGAAATGACCAAGCTAAAACAAGTATGAATCGGGAACTCAATCATTCTAATGTTCGATAATAGAAGCTTTAATCTTACAATTTAAGTAAACATTTTCTCATAATGCCAAAGGATTCGGTCAACGCTTATAGCTTTACTCCATTGGTAGCCACAATTTCCCCCTCTTAACGTTCAATCATACTTACATTTTCATCTAAGTATTATCAAATCAAATCCAAAACTCTTCGAGTTATATTGATAAAAAACTTGCTCACCAAGTAAACCTAGTTAGGATTCCAAGTTAGGTATTTTATGAGTCGAAATGACCAGGCTATCACAAGTATGAATGATTTTGATCGCGAATTTATTTATTAGAATGTTCGACAATATAAGCTTTATTCTTATAATCTAAGTACACGTTTTCTCTTCAAGTCAAGGGGTTCGGTCAATACATATAGTGTAACTCAATTAGAAGCCTTGATTCAACCTTCTTAAGATGTAATTGCACTCACATTATCTTCTAAATATTATCAAATGTAATCCATAACACTTCGAGTTATATTGATGGAAAACTTGCTCATTAAGTAAAGCTTGTTAGATTTCTAAGTTACGCATTTTACGAAATGAAATGACAATGCTTTAACAACTATGAATCGGGAACTCAATCATTCTAATGTTCGACAATAGAAGCTGTAATCTTACAATCTAAGTACACATTTTCTTATAATGCCAAAGGATTCGGTCAACGCTTATAACTTTACTCCATTAGTAGCCAGATTTCCTCCTCTTAACGTTCAATCATACTTACATTATCATCTAAGTATTATCAAATCAAATCCAAAACTCTTCGAGTTGTATTGATACAAAACTTGCTCAACAAGTAAACCTAGTTAGAATTCTAAGTTAGGTATTTTATGAGTCGAAATGATCAGGCTATCACAAGTATGACTGATTTTGTTCGCGAATTCATTCATTAGAATGTTCGACAATATAAACTTTAATCATATAATCTAAGTACACGTTTTCTCTTCATGTCAAAGGGTTCGGTCAATACATATAGTGTAACTCAATTAGTAGCCTTGAATCAACCTTCTTAAGATGTAATTGCACTCACATTATCTTCTTAATATAATCAAATGTAATCTATAACACTTCGAGGTATATTGATTGAAAACTAGCTCATTAAGTAAAGCTTGTTAGATTTCTAAGTTAAGCATTTTACGAAATGAAATGACCAAGCTAAAACAAGTATGAATCGGGAACTCAATCATTCTAATGTTCGATAATAGATGATAATTTGCTAGCTCCTGATCAGCACCATCATCATCATCATGACTTGAATCAGTTTCAGTTTTATCATCCTTGTGGCTTGCAGATGGTTTATTTTCATCAACTTTCTGCTTCCCTTTATTGGCTTTTGAAAGCTCCACCTCAAGCTGCAATTTCTCATCTGAAACCAAAATCAATTCATTAGTATCACCCTTATACAAGGGCATTTTGGCTTCATTAAAAATGACATCCCTACTAATGATACACTTCATATGATCTTTTTCATAGCACCAGAGCTTGTATCCTTTTACTTCTTTTGGATATCCCAAAAACACACACTTAAGTGCTCTAGGTTCCAATTTGTCTTGCTTAATGTGTGCATAAGCTTGACAACCAAAAATCCTCAGCTTTGAGTAATCTGCAACCTTTCCAATCCATTTCTCCTGAGGTGTTTTGAATCCAAGTGCTGAAGAGGGACTTTTGTTAATGAGATAAGCTGCAGTTGTAACAGCTTCTCCCCAAAAACACTTTGCCAATCCTGAACTGAGTAGCATACATCTGACTTTATTCAAGATTGTTTGGTTCATTCTTTCAGCCAAACCATTTTTTTGAGGAGTATTAGGCACTGATTTATGTCTTGAAATCCCCCTCTCTTTGCAGTATGAATTAAATTGATCATTGATGAATTCTAGTCCATTATTTGTCCTAATACACTTGAGCTTATTCCTAGTGGCATTCTCCACCTCACTTAGCCATTCCTTGAACCTGCTAAATGCTTCATCTTTAGTCTTAAGAATCAGCACCCACACTTTCCTTGAAAAATCATCTATTAAGGACATGAAGTATTTTCCTCCTCCTCTGGTAAGTGTCTTGGCTGGTCCCCATAGGTCTGAATGGATATACTCCAAAGGATGAGAAGTAGAGTGAATTCCAGTTGGGAAGCTTGACCTCTTTGCCTTTCCAAGTATGCAATGTTCACAAATATCCAAGGTTGAAATCTTATCCTTCCCAAAAACTGATTGCTTGCTGAGTTCCTGCAGGCCTTTTTCACTCATATGGCCAAGTCTCATATGCCATAACAATGTCTTATCCATCTCTTTAATGGAATGTGCTTCACTCTCTTCAATGCAACCATCCAAGTAATACAACTCATTCTTCTTGTAGCCTTTTAGCACTACTTTAGAATCCTTCTCAACTTCCATAATGCCACCTTGAGCCTGCAACTTATACCCTTGAGAATCAAGCATTCCCAAGGATATTAAATTTCTCTTTAGTTCTGGAACAAACCTCACATTTTTCAGCACTCTTATCACACCATCATACATTCTTAAGCTGATAGAACCAATTCTATGAACCTTGCAAGACTTGTTGTTTCCTAACAACACTGCTCCTTCATCTTTAAGACTCAAATCATGAAACCATTGCTTAATAGGACTCATATGAAAAGAGCATCCCGAGTCCAAGATCCATTCTTCAGGTGTATTAGCTGTGGTTATAGCAAGAACTTCTGCAGAATCATAACCATTTCCAGAACTAGAGGCTTCGGCTGTCTGATTTGCTTGTTTTCCACCACTTGCTGCCTTTTCTTGTTGTAGCTTCTTATACTTAAAGCAATCTTTCTTGAAGTGACCAGGCTTGTGACAGTGAAAACACCTTTGTCCTTCAATATCATCTTTATTCTCTTGAGTTTGAGGAGGTGACTTCTTGTTGAATGGTTTTGGACCTTTCTTGAATGGCTGTTTCTTTTGTGGCTTATGTTTTGCCACAAGTCCTTCTCCTCCTCCTCCAGGCTTGGCATCTGAATCCTTTGACAACTCTTTAGTTTTCAAAGCTGTAACAACTTCATCCAAAGTGATAGCCAATTGTCTACCATACAGTATAGAGTTACAAAAGTTTTCAAAACTTTTAGGCAAGACACTAAGTAACATGAGTGCCTTATCTTCTTCTTGCAGAGATACTTCTACATCCTCAAGATCATCTAGTAACTTGTTGAACTCCTCCAACTGATCCATCAGAGATCTTTCTTCTTGGATCTTGAAAGCATAGAGTCTTTTCTTAAGATATAATCGATTTGCAAGAGATTTTACCATATAGAGATTTTCCAATTTTTCCCAAACTGCCTTTGCTGTATCTAGCTTTGCCACCTCTCTTAAAACTTTGTTTTCTAGACTAAGTATTATAGTGCTATGTGCCTTCTCCATCAGTGTAACCTTCTGATCAAGATTCATTGCCTCAGGAAAAGCTTCAATACCTTGCAAAGCCTGAGCCAATCCTTACTGCACCAACAAAGCTTTCATCTTAATCCTCCACAGTCCGAAATCACCCATGCCATTGAACTTCTCGATGTCAAAACGTGTAGATCCCATTCTTGAAGGCCCTTCTGGTGGTTCCCACAGACGGCGCCACTTGTCAACTCAAATCCTCCAAGAATATAATCCACAATACACTTTCTACAACACTTTGTAGAACTTGCACTCAAGAAATCCAAAATTCAATCACAAAAAATCAAGAACACACAGTGGTTACGTGGTTCAGCTTTTCAGCCTACATCCACGGGAAAATCAGGGTGGGGAGCTTCTATTAAAGAAAGGAAACAAGAAAGAAATTACAAGAAACACTCAACTCAACACTCTACACTATAACTCTCTTTCTAAGCTATTTTCTCGTTTCTGCAGATTGAATTACATTCATATCTATTCTAAGAAAATAAACTACATGATATATATGACCTCTAGAAACAAACCGCATCAAAATCGGTTGAGTAAATTCCAAGAAACCAGCCCCGCAAGTTTGCCTATCTGCACAGCTAACTCCTCAGTTCAATTTGCAAAGTAACTACCACAACAGACTGAAGTCGTGTTTTTCAAAGCACGACTCTTTTAGTAATATTACGTTTCTTTCCCATACTTAGAAAAATTTGCTTCACTTACTCCAGCTCATTAATACATGCTTATACTTATCACATCTCCTTTCATAGTTGATAATTTTAATGTTGTCGGAGGTGGATGAATTGCTAATATCGTTTCATTAGTATCATAAATTTGCCATTTCTTATGTAAACTAGTATTAACATCTATTACTGATTCCTTAGTAAATTCTATTATGTTTTGTTCCATAAAGAATAACTTTAAAAATGTATAAAAAGTTATATTACTTTTATCTTTAATCATTACCTTAATCCATTCTTTCTTAAGGTTTTCCCTAATCTTTTTATCTAGTTGTTTATACCACTTTCTTTCTTCCATATGATATGCTTGATTTCTTTCCTTTTTTAAATATTTATAATCTGGAACAAATTCTTTATTAGAATTAATCATAAATACTGATCCTATCATTGTTTCTGTCGTAGGTGAATTTGGAACTGAATACGTTTGTTCTGGAAGAGGAGCTTTAAACTTATATCTTTGATTATTATCTATAAATTCTGAATATGATTTTCTTGAACTTGAAGATCCTACCTCTGTAATATGAGGTCTTTCTCTAATTGAATTTGATTTAAATTTAATTATTACTTTTCCTTCATCATCTTCTATTATTTAATCTATTTCTGTTTTTTCTATACTTCTTAATTTTTGAGGTTGTGTTATTTCTAGTTGATCTGGAACAGAAATATCTTCCCATTTTAACTTCTTTGGTTTAAATATTGTAGGTTTTTCTGCATCAATTTCCATTAATATAGTTTCTTCCCCTACTAAAGGTAATCTATTAAACTTGGGATTTATTTGTGATGACATTAATCTAAAATAAACCCTATAAATTATTGCAAAATTCTTACAATTTTTATGAAATTCATCACTTTGTAAATGAACATCTAATACTAATGATTCAAGTATTATTTGATCTGTTAAATCTATTGGAAAATTAGGTGTACAATTAAAATATATAGGACCATTACATATATTAGTCTGAACCATAGCCATTAACGAACTTTGATATTTATTACATCTTTTATCTCTTAATGCCAAATATATGGGTGCATTAACCCCTATATGCACTAAAGGCTTAACAGCTATTTGAACCAAGCCTATGTGTATATATCTATATCCTCTTTTTATATATTTATCAATAGTTTTCTTATTAAGTAATTTTATACACTGTGCTTCTTGTCTAATTGATCTGGTCTCTTCATGAGTCTTAACAGTATATGCAGTAAGTAAATCAAATGTTCCTATTTGATATATTGTTTCTATCTTTTCCTTAGGTATAGTCCAATTAGAGTAATCTATTGGTAATAAAATTTTATTACTTTGTACTACATCCTGTTCATCATCAGTATTTGAGCTATTTTTATTAGGCTTTAATAATTTCTTAAGAATAGACGCCATAATAACTTAAAACATTTATTCTTCTTGCAGATAATTCTTTCCTAGGAGGGTAAAGTGGGAACGCTATACTGGGACCACCTCTATCCTGGGCTGACCAACAATTTTACAAGCTTACCAACACTATTCCAAACCCCTATTTAAGAATAGTCTAACAAGAATCCTAAATTTTTTAAGCTTTTTTATGTTATCTAATCTTAATAATTACTTTCACCTAATTATAAGGCTCTGATACCATTAACTTACAGGATCGCAGACCCAAATAGTGACCTGTTTTTTTTTATTTCTTTTTATTTTTTTCATAGTCGGGCCCATTTCTAATCAATATAATCACTTTTCATTATTTTATTTTAGTGTGAGGATTGAGGTGGAAAGATAATTTGATATATATATATATATATATATATATATATATATATATATATATATATGATATAAACAAAGTAATTGAGAAAACGTAAAAATCGAGTATGATTGCAAGTTCTAAACAGTAACATTACAAAGTTTCTTCAACAAGCAAAATTTATCCCAGTAAAATAAACTTGACTGTTATCTTTCCATTCCAATTGTAATATGCAATATTATAGGTTTACGTGGGCCCATCAAAATCAACAATCCTCATAACAAAATTGAGGGAGACGAGAGTATTTTAGTCATTTAGAACACCAAGGTTCTCCTAAAGCCATAAACAAAAAAAACCCCGTCCGAAATCGCTGTATCTTACTCCTTTCCCCCAATCCCTTTCTCTCACACACACTGAACCACGCCCAATTTCACGCACAGAGAGAAATTTGTACATGCAGAAGGCCATTCTCCGATATGATCTCCATAACCTCGGCGGAGTTGAACTACCTCATCTTCCGTTATCTCAACGAATCTGGTAACTCTCTCTCTTTTGTGTGTGTGTGTGTTTGTTTGTCTCTGCTTCTGTCATGACTTATAGGTGTTTGCCAAAGTTTCGAATTTGTGTTGAATTGGAAATGAATGAATGAATTTTGGGCACCAATTAAGCAACAAGGCACCGTCTTTGTTAATGTTGGAGAATTTCTTTGGTTTTGTTTTCTTTTATTTTGTTTCTGCTGGAATACATGCATTTGGCTGCGTAATAGACTCTTGTGTATATGAGTTTTCACTTGATAATTTGGAATTTATGGTTCTTGTGCTTGAAAAGGATTATAAAATTAAGCTGTGAGTGATGGAACAGAACATTTAGGGTATGTTTGTTTAAGGCTTATGTAGGATGGGGGAAATCCGAATTTTGAAATCTTGGGATTTGGTAATAAAGGTGAATAGTTAAAATTTGTATTTGTTTTGAGATTTTATATGTAGGATTATTACTGTAGATGTCAAATCAATGCTGGAAAAAGTATATATGT
>CM053649.1:10287617-10330117 GCA_028654395.1 Scutellaria barbata | reverse complement strand
CTAAACAAGGTAAAGTTTTAACTTTATTAAGTGGCTTGTAATTAATTACTAATCTTGGAACACCTCTTTCTAATTCTGCTTGCTTAATTACATAAAAAACTGAACAACTCCAAGGGGATTTTGATTTCTTTATTAACTTCTTTTGTAATAAATCATCAATCTCTTTCTTACAATGTTCCAAAAATTCTTGATTCATTTGAATTGGTCTTGCTTTAGTAGGGATATTTCTTTCATTAAAATCCTTTTCATATGGTAAATTAACTATATGTTGTTTCCTTTCCGAAAAAGCATTAGGAATATTGCTACATACTTCTCTTATAAATTTTTCTTTAAATTGTTTAATTTTTTGTTTAATATTATCCTGCTGTATTTATAAATAATTTATATGTCTTTTCTTATTTTCTATTATATTTATTTGCCTAAATATTGAATTATTTTGTAATATATTTATTTCCTTTTGCTTAATTGGTCTAATGAAATTATAATTTATCCTTTTCCCATGAATATTTGTACTTACCCCTTGACTATTTACTTTAAAAGGATAAATTTGAGTTAGAAACGGAGTTCCTAATATCATATCTGTAGATATATCCTTAACCAGAGTAAATACATTCTTAAAACAATACCCATCACAACAAACATGTGCATTAGATAATTTATATTTTATATTTAATGGTTTTGAAGTAGCAGTATATAATTGTTCATTAGTCTTTTCATAATATTCTGTAGGTATTAATCCTTCTCTTATTACATTATGATCTGCTCCTGAATCAACTAATGTTATTACTTTTAATTTAAAATCCTCTATTACTAAATCTATATCAATATACCATTTTTGAAATTCAATCTTTTGTATACTATTAATAAAATTATCTTCATCTATTTTATCATTTTTAATTATTATGTTTTCTTGACTCATACTTACTTCTTCTTTTTCTTTTTGATTATATTTTATCCATATTTTGGTTTCTAATTCTATATCTTTTTCCCTTAATTTTATAATCTCTTTCTCCATCATATTAACTTGTCTCTTTAAACCATTAATTTCATTTTGTAAATCTTTTGTTGAAATTTGTTTAAATATATTTTTAGTAGGATATTTATCAAACATTTTATTTAAACTAAAATTTTCCTGTTCTTGAAATCCAATTTTCTTATTACTCTCCTCTTCTTCTAATATTATTTCTTTTAGTTTGTTTAAGTAATTTCGTTGAATTTCACCATCTGGTATTTCTTGAATCAAATCAAATATTAATTCTTTTTTATTTTTATTACTACTTATATTTTTACTACTACTTATCCTATTAGCATGACACATTCCTTTTTGACAATTGTTTTCTTGATCACTATGTTCTCCATCTGATTGTGATTTTGATCCTTGTTCCTCAATCTCAGATTCTGTTTCATCTATATTTAATTTATTAAATAAATTATTAAGTTCATATTTTAATTCTCTTATTTTGCTTTTCTTTTTATAACATCTATCTGCAGTATGTCCTTTCTTATGACAATTCCAACATTCTATTGGGTTTTTATCCTTCTGATTATTATGATTTCTTTTCTTCTGATATTTTTTCTTTTTATAATATTTTCTTAGTGGTTTATTATAATCTTGTCTATATTCTTTTTGATACATCCTTTCATGCTTCTTAAAACTTCTTTTCTTTTTCCTGTATGATGTTGATGGTGCTTCTATCTTAGTTAATCCAAATGTTTCGCAAAAACATCCTAATTCATATCTAGTACTTTTCTTATCTCCTCTATACTTATTTTGTAACTTTAGTTCTGAACACAAACTCAACCCTTCTTTCTTAACAAAAGCAAATATCTGGCCATACGTTAGTTCTGAAAACGGTATATCATTAACTCCTACTTCATCCTTAAGTTTTTGAATTATTCTTTCTGCAAATAATTTTGGTAAACCCATTATAAATCTTTCTACTAAGGCAGCCTTGCTGTACTTCATCTGCTCCCGGTTCACAGCAGATCCAGCCCTCGACCTTGCCATTCCATCTCACGGCGAACTTCTTCAAGGTAAAGTGATGCGCTCTTTGATATTGTGAATTAGAAATTAGGCAACGATCGACGGCGATCAAAGATTTAGATAGGTTAATTAATCCTAACCAACCCAAACACTCAAATCATTCCACTCTTAGTCACAGGATTCATAATCTCGAAGCTTCATTTTACCCCCAAATTTATTCATAATATGCTCAATTTTTGAGGTAATTTTGGTTGCTGGAGCTATTCTAGTTAGATGAAATGCTAACACTTTTTCGTAGAATTGGGATTGATTTTACTTCCCCTGTGTGGTGGTTTGAAGCTAAATCGAAGTGCATTTTAACTGTATGATGAAATGATTGAATAACATTCTTAATTCTTTTCTAAATTATCAAGTGAATTCTACCGGATTCGAACTGTGATCTTGGTTGAGTTGATTTGTGAACAACTGGTTAAGTTCAAATTCAACTGTCCATTTGTCAGTTTTTCGCACTGCAGTCTGTATTTTGTCTCTGTAGTTTAAAGCCGCAATAGCCAATAAGGTTATTTTGGGTTTATACATTCTCTCTTTCAGTTTGAACCATTCAAAAAAAAGTAGTAGAGATTCTTCTTCTACGCCAAAGATGATGCTCGAGTTTCCGCGCTTAACTAATTCTCTCCGGCAGCCTTTCGATGCTGATCAAGCTTATCTCAACAGGAAATCCTTTCTTGAGAATTTCAATCGTCAGAGGTAAATGTCAATTCTGATGACAAGTTAAATAATTCGAGCCCTATAACTTGAGAGATTTTGATATGTGTTTCAATCCTGTTTGGTGCATTAGTTCGGCAGTTTCAGTTGGAGAGTCGGAACTTGCACAAAAGATTATTTATCAATGGGATAAAGGTATTGATTTCAATATGCTAAGTTGTATCTATTTTTATATTAGCTATTTATTTGTTATGTGTATTCTTGTGCAGCTTCTTTTGAGGTACGGCAGTTGTATAAGCAATTTATTGCGGCGGTGGTTGAGTTGCTGGGTGGTGAAATTGTGTCCCAGGAATTTGAAGAAGTGGCATTAAATGCTTATAGGCTGTTTAGTGGGACTTCTGAACGTGAAGAGGATGAGTGGGACAAGAGAATTTTGACTAAAAAGTAAGGTTTTCTTTATTTTCTTTTCTAAGAGAAGTTCGAATATATCTTTTAGTTGAAGCATTCATTGAATATGATATGTTCTAGTCAAGTATGTACAATTGATGGGCTGAGAAGTTAACTTTTTTTATTTTGTATTATTGTACAATTTTCATTTAACTCAGGTTTGAGTTGCAAAAACTTGTTGGTCATACTGTCCATGAACCAAACATGCTGAAAGTTGCATCACTGGTGGAGAAGCTTTCTGGTTTACAGAATAATGAAAATGGGTCTGGCTATTTACCAGAATTGATAAGTGATGACTCTGAGGATATGGAATTTGGAGCAAATCTTGTATTCCAACCTCCTGCTCGCTTTTTGGTGGATATCTGTTTGGAGGATGGAGTATTTCTAGTGGAGGAAACTAGCACATCATCTTCTAATCATGAGGGATGGTCTGATCATACCAGATCTTCCAATGTCCGTCCTTCTGTCAATGAAGCTAAATTTGACCTAGAATGGTTGCGGGAGGAATGTGACAGAATTGTCTGCGCGAGTACTTCACAACTTCCTCGAGATGAACTAGCAATGACTGTTTGCCGGATTCTTGATTCAGATAAACCTGGAGATGAGGTACACTTATTATATTGATAATCCTTTTGTTCTGATCCTCAACTTTGCTTTTTCTAACTTGTGAGCGACTGGATTCATATTAAATTATGATTTAATTTGAAGATAGCTGGTGATTTGCTGGATCTTGTTGGTGATAGCTCGTTTGAAACTGTTCAAGATCTTATCATGGTATGGATAAAAACAGTTTATTTACTTTAATCATAGTGCTTTTGGTTCTTTGACCATGTTCCATTTCTTACCGACTGATTCTTTCAAAAGCTAATGGAATTGTAAATTTATTTTTTCAATGCTTATCTTTCTACTTGGAAATATAGACTTGATGTCCTCTCGAGTCTTGATAATATTTCCAACATAAGAAAATTCATCCCAGTAATCATACAGATCATTAGCAATCTTGTGCAAGATATAATCCATATTATTAACCAAGTAAACTGGTGATAAGCAACTTATTGTATTTTCCTAATTTGTGATGGTTTACTGGAGTGATTGATCTTTTATTCCCCTTGGATTCTCATCCCCCGTTGACAGCATAGAAAGGACCTTGTTGAGAGTATCCATCATGGACTGCTTGTCCTCAAATCTGATAAATCAACATCAAACACGCAAATGAAGATTCCTAGTTATGCTACTCAGGTGGTGAAGTGAATCTCTTGTTTGTTGTTTGTCTAATTTTTATCTTTCAGTGGTTGGGTCGACTTTTCCATTTACCAATTGTTTTTTGACTTACAGGTCACAGTTCAAACAGAGTCTGAGCGACAAATTGATAAACTTCGACGCAAGGAGGAAAAAAAGAATAGGCGTGGAACGGATCATGGAACTGAGAACGACTTGTCTTCTATGTCTTTTAGTTCCTTACTTCTAGCTAGTGAGAAGAAAAATATACTTGATGGCCTTGTGGGACATGGTGATGGGACTCAGGTTGCCGCCACAGCCCTTCCTCAGGGTACTATAAGGAAGCATTACAAGGGATATGAAGAAGTCATTGTTCCTCCTGCACCAACTGCGCCCATGAAACCTGGGGAGAAGCTGGTATATTTCATCAGTAATAATGCTGTAAATTTTTTCAGTAGAAGGGGTATATTTATTTTTTGGTGGGAATTTAGATAAGCATTTTTAATGCATTCTGGTGCTTATCTTTTGATTCCTTCTTTATTCCAGAGGCTAATCTTTACATCAGTTATCCCATACATGCACACTTCATGCATAAATATAGGAATGTTACACATATATTTGCTTGTGTAGGAAGTGTTTGTCTTCATGTATAAAATCCTAAATGACTTCTCCATATGCATGTTCATTTTCTGCATCAGTGCTTGTTGAGTCTCTTTTATTTATTTTATAATTGAAGATTGCTTGTTCTCTTATTTTGTACTCAATTCTCTTCTTAAATAATACTTCCATGTTTTTAATCAGAAAAAGACTGCATCCTATAGAAATTTGTATTTTGCCTGTTCGAGTTTTCCATCTTCATCTTACAATTATCGAGTTGTACATATTTATGACAGATTGAAATAAAGGAGCTAGATGACATTGCACAAGCTGCTTTTCATGGTTACAAGTCTTTGAACCGGATACAGAGCAGAATATTCCAAAAAACTTACTACAGCAATGAGAACATACTGGTGAAGCAATTTATGTATTTTATGCATTTTGAATTAATTTTTTATGGTGAATTGGGCCTTTGATATAATGGAACTGAGTTTTATTTGCTTGCAGGTCTGTGCACCAACTGGGGCTGGAAAAACAAATATAGCTATGATTTCTGTTTTACACGAGGTGTGCATAATGCCTCTTCCTTTCTTCTGTTATGTGATATATGCACTTGCCTGCTGTAATAAGTGCCATTTAAAAAAATTCAACTTCTACAAACTACGAAAGAGGAACTGAAATAGGATCAGTGAGATGTAGTGAGTGCAAGAAAACTTACTTTAGATACCACCCTGTGAATAACTAATATGAGATGGGTAAATGATTAAAAAAAATGATAATCCTAAAAGAGGCAGCAGATTGGTGAATCACCAGTAGTCTGAAAGAGAGAATGAGAGATAATATATGTGGTATAATATTTATGGCAGAGGCATGATCGGAACATACTAGTATCTAATTGCCTATATATAACTCCAAATAACATATATATTTCAAGCAGTTTTTTTTCAGCTGCATTAGTTGCTTCTTTACTTTTAATGTCCTGCCTTTGTTGACAGTCTGTCATCTGCTTGTTCTGGATTATGCATATTGTTATGTCATTTAAAGGACCAAGGGGAGAAAAGGCTACTACCTAAACATATACTCACTAAATACTCCTGTTTCTTGATATCAGGATCTCTTTTATCTTAGTGACGTGATAGTATTTAGTAGAAACAGCTTTAAAAAGCTAGTTATTCTATTTCCATCCTTGATTGATATTTTCCTACGTTAAGAAGTACCGTATTGGTTGACTGAAATTCTTTTAACAGATTGGACAACACTTCAAAGATGGTTATCTGCATAAAGATGAATTCAAGATTGTTTATGTTGCACCTATGAAGGTAATTCTTTTTCACATAATACTGCAAAATCTTATAACAAGTGCTAATATTTAGTAGTAATTTTCTAGGCATTAGCTGCGGAGGTCACATCAACCTTCAGCCATCGATTAGCCCCTTTAAATATAACTGTGAGAGAACTCACAGGTGATATGCAACTCTCGAAAAATGAGCTTGAAGAGACACAGGTAATTTGTTATTCATGTGGCTGGGCATAATTCCATTTTTTTTCTTTTTTGGCATTATTAGTATAACCAAAGAATGTTGCATGATATGATTGAATAGCTTGTGGACTGGGTTCTTAAAACTTTTTTTTGGTGTGTGTTTCAGATGATTGTTACAACTCCTGAAAAGTGGGACGTGATTACTCGTAAAAGCAGCGATATGTCACTCTCCATGCTAGTGAAGCTCCTGATCATCGATGAAGTACATTTGTTGAATGATGATAGAGGTCCTGTTATAGAAGCATTAGTAGCTCGCACCCTTCGTCAGGTGTGCCATGATATATCAGTTACATGTTAAGATTGTTTGCAAGTTATACTTACTGTTCTTCCACTTTTCCATGCAAATAAACTATAAAACTGGCAAAAAATTAAGTAAAAAGTTCTTACATTTTCCTAAACATTCTGTCCTTTAGCAAACTTCAAGAATTTTAGAAATAAAGTGCTTTTTTTTTCCCCTTAAATTTTTATAATTATTAAGAGCTAGAAGCCGAGTTATTGTGCATTTTAAACTCTTTAAGTTTTCCTATGCGCCTGAGGCATGCCTCTCGTGCATTTGTTGTTTTAATACTTTTCTGAATACACTTTATGTTGATTATATTTTGCCAACTCGGGTATGGAGAACTTATTTTAACAACTCACGTTTGGAGAACTTATTTAAACAACTGGGTTTGGAGGACTTATTTAAATAACTATGGTTTGAAGAACTTATTCAGATAACTAGAGTTTAGAGAAATATGCAACTAGGGTAACCACCAGCAACAGTGACTGCTGCTGATCTTTTACATGTTATTGCCTTTTGTGTTGATGTTTGAACTTTAAATTTGTGTTGTGTGAAGTTTGAACTTTAAATTTGTTATTGTGATGTTTTCTATGTGATTTGTTTTGTTTCTTGATTTTGTTTGTTTTTTGGCTTCTCTGTTTGAGTGCATGTCTTGAGCGCCAGGGAACCCCTTGTGCCTTTGTGCGCCTCTCGCCCCTTGAAACTATGGTATTAACAATGCTGTTTTGTGGTAATACAGGTTGAATCCACACAAAGTATGATACGCATTGTTGGCCTTTCTGCCACTCTACCCAATTATTTGGAGGTAGTGTATTCCAGATTGCTCAAATATTCTTGAAAGAAAAATCATTTTGCAGGATAAAATTGCAAATTTTATTCTCATGTAAATAGATTAAGCTCATCCTTCCTGATTATCTGTCAGTGTCTAATACTTGGTGCAAAAAAATTAGGTTGCACAATTTCTGAGGGTAAATCCAGAAGCTGGCCTATTCTTCTTTGATTCAAGCTATCGTCCAGTGCCTCTTGAGCAGCATTACATTGGGATCTCTGAACATAACTTTACAGCTCGTAATGAATTGATGAATGAAATTTGCTACAATAAGGTCATATTTATTTCATGCATTGCTGCTATATGGAAGGTAACTTTTGTTGCTATTTTACCAACATTCTCTTACTTTTCCCTGCAGGTGGTTGATTCGCTAAGGCGAGGACATCAGGTCATGGTTTTTGTTCATTCGCGTAAGGACACTGGAAAAACTGCTGAGAAACTGGTAACTTGTAAAACATTGTTGCTCAAAATAACATTGGTTCTACCACAATCTATTGTTGATTTGTTTCTTTCAATGTTTTGAGTCTTTATTAACAAGAAAGGCTAGGCACTGTGGGGAGTGATAGTTCCAACTTTATGTCGGTCAATTTGGTTGAAAAGGAATGATCAAATCTTTGTAAATAGTGAAGAGCTGGTGGTGGAAGTTTGGGATAGAATGAAATTCTGGTTAGCTTTGTGGGTTTCAAGTCAGAGAATTTAAAAGTTCCTTTTTTCGGATATAGTTATTAGTTAGACATGGGCATTATATCTTGTAGCCATGTCCATTTAGATCTTGAAATTTTTGGGGCTCCTAGGATGCCTCATCTCTTGACCCTTGCATTGTTCACCTATTTTTTATTAATAAAATTTATTGTTTCGTATCACCAAAAAAAAAAAAAAAGAAAAAAAAAAGGAAAAAGTGGAAGTTCAAAATGTTGTCGCTAAACCTAAAGAACATAAGCTTTTTTTTTCTTTTTATAATAAAAAAACTTTTCATAGTAAATACGCAAAACCATTGGTACTGACTTTATAATTTTGCATATAGTCTTACAGAGCAAAGGAGACCTTATTCATTTAGGTTTAAAAAAAATGAATTTTTCAAAGACGAGGACATTGTTTTACTGTGACATGCATATATATATATATATGTATCAGTAAGAATATTTGTTTCTGTGTATTATATGTTGAACAAGTTATGACTACTTTACAGTCCACTGCCACTTTATAACCTCATTCATAGCATAATGCAGTGTTATTAGTAAGAATATTTGTTTCTGTATATTATATGTTGAACAAGTTATGACTACTCTACAGTTTACTTCCACTTTATAACCTCATACGTGGCATAATGCAGTGTTATCATAAATTGTCTGCTTCATAACCATATTGATTGGCATTTTGCACAGGTTGAAATAGCCAAAAGACATGAGGACTTTGATCTTTTCACGAATGCTTCACATCCTCAGCAGGGACTTATTAAGGCAGGGTGCTTTTGTTGATAAGTTTAGTTGATATATAGCCATGTAAAGTTGAATGGGTTATATTCATCCTTTTCAATGAATTTATGCAATTCAGAAGGAAGTAATGAAGTCCAGAAATAAGGAGCTGGTCCAACTTTTTGAATATGCTGTTGGCATTCATCATGCTGGAATGCTTCGTGCTGACAGAGGTCTGACTGAGCGACTTTTCTCTGAGGGACTTTTGAGGGTATGTTTCTCACTTTTCAGCTCAATTTTGTTATAATTTTGATCATCCACTGAAACACATTTTCATTTCTAGGTCCTTGTTTGCACAGCAACTTTGGCATGGGGAGTAAATCTGCCTGCTCATACTGTTGTGATTAAGGTTATTCTACTTTGACTATACCTTCTGAGAAGTGTATTCATATCTGTCCAAGTTATTTACATAACAAAAATCAGGGACTTCAACATGAACATTTAATATATTACATTTTCATTTTTAATCAATTCTTCTTTGAAAGTTTCTTCTTGGTTCTATGTATCTCTTGCTGGTTATCTAGAGCAACTGCTTATTGCTTTTTTCGATCTGCAGTATGCCTATCCAATACCTTTTAAAACAAACTTTTCATGGAGTTGTTTTGCCTTCTTAGCTTAATGTCACAGATTGGCAAGTTCTCAACATCTTTCTAGCTCTCTTCCCTTCTCTTTTCAGAGGACTTATTATGATTTATGGTAAAACTGAAAGAAATGTATTTTCTTGAAATGTCCTTCAATCCTTCTATAGATGATGGAATGGTAGAGAAGTTATTCAAGGATTATACCAATCTCTCGAATGCCCTTTTTTGAGTGGTGGAAGTGTACCTTTGTACTCATGATGACAAATGAATTCTGCCATTCCCTCTCTGCGATGTCCCATTCTCAATCTATCACTTAATTTCCAGAATACCTCATATACAGTGTGATTGAATGATTTGATTCTCAGTTTGAGAGTAAGACTGTACAGATAAATTAATTTTCTTTTTACTCTTATTTAAGATGTGACTCCTAAGAAGGACTTCTGTTTCTGAGAGAAGGAAGAAGTCAGATTAGCCCCTGAAGTGATTGTTCATTTCTCTTGTTTGATGTTCTGACTTAGTATTATCCAATTGAGTAGAAGGGCAGTATGGAAATGTAGTTTAATGGTTCACATAACTGATGAAACCATTGATCCATATTTACATTTGGGTTTGAATGAGAATTTTGGTTCAGTTTCAATATCACTTAGTTGTAGTATTTTGATTTTTCTATGGACTTGTTTAAATTAGAAGTTCCCCTTGCCACTCATTTTCTTATTAATATGCATTATATCATTTGTATTAATATTCTGGTGAAGCAATTACATATACATATACATATATATCTATATTTTTTTTTCTTTTTTCCTGTTGGTGCTCTACGCGAAAGAATTGAATAAAAAAAGAAACAAAAAATTTGAGTGATGTTTTTTCTGCATGTTTTACTAATCTAAACATTCTCCAGTTGGTCATGTCTTGCTTCTTTCTTTGTGTAGCATAGTGTTTCCAGTGCTATAGTCATCAGACTGTGCCAATGTTCAAATTTAATTGTGTTCTTAAGTTTTCTTTAACTTAGTTTCAACCTGCCAGTTGAAGACAAAATTTGATTGTTGAATGTCAGCCAAACAATCAGATACTTTTGCTAGAGTTAAATTTGCTTTGATATGTCTCATGTCTTTACATTTTGTACCAGGGAACTCAAATATATGACGCCAAGGCTGGTGGGTGGCGAGATCTGGGCATGCTTGATGTTATGCAGGTGAGAGTCAAACCTTATGCTTGAGCTTGCTTCTACTTACAATTTTTTTTCTTTCAAATGTTATGTTTCTACATTTACCCTTCTGATGTTAAAAAGTCCTATAGATATTTGGACGTGCAGGAAGACCCCAGTTTGATAAAAGTGGTGAAGGCATTATAATCACTTCTCACGACAAATTAGCCTACTATTTGCGGCTTTTGACGAGTCAGCTTCCCATTGAGAGTCAGGTGGATCCTTTCTCTTCTCTTCTTTTCTCAAAGAGACTTGATTTTTAGTAATATTGTATCCTGATTTTGGAATCTTGAGCATGTGAAGCTGCAAATAACTGATATGAAAAACACACTTTTGTTCAATTCAACAAGATTAAGGAGTGACTGCTTTAGTCATTTCACTTGCAATAGATCTTGCTATTTCAGTATAGAATTGCCTAGTTTATCAAGTACCTTAACTTTCACTTGTGCAGGTCATACCAAACATTGGATGTACCTTAAAAAATAATTGTCATTGTGTTAAAGACCATATATTAAATGGTTTCTTCCTGTGGAACATCCTTTTAGCCAATGAGGTCTTGCCGAATCTTGTAGAATCATGATCCAGTAGGAACAGTTTAACCCCCCCTGAGTAATGCATACAATGATGATCAATGAGGACCTCCTTTTAGCTTCAGTGTATTTAGAGTATTATTTGATATAGTAATCCCAAGAGTCAAGAACAATTTATAGTATGGTCCCAACATTTCTGAGTGTATTCATTGTTCCTGAACTTAAAATACTCAGAGATCAGGAGGTTCATGTCATGTTCACAATTGAATATAAGAAAAACAGATGCTCTCCTCTTTTCTTCCACAAAGTTGGTGATGACTTGACATCCCTTTGCAAAGTTAATTGTTTGTCATAAATGTATAGTTATAGCAACTTTCTTCACCAGTATAATCAAAAGTTTTGCTTCAAATGTCTGACCAGATTTTCCATCCTCTCAAGTGGATAAAAAATGCCTGACTAACCTAAGTGCCATGGAGGGCTTTGATTAACAGACCTTAAAGAAAAACCTAAGGATTACTTTTACGTGATTGTGCTAAAAGATTCCTGAAAAAATGACCCAAGTCCCAAACCAAGGATTTGACAGAGACAAAAATTTAACCATGATATATGTTATTAATATCTGCTTATTGACATCATCCTATATGCTTTTTATTTCATTTTGCAGTTTATTAACTCCTTGAAAGATAACCTAAATGCTGAGGTGGCATTGGGCACTGTGACAAATGTTAAGGAAGCTTGTGCTTGGCTAGGGTATACATACCTTTTTATAAGGATGAAAATGAATCCTCTGGCATACGGTATTGGATGGGATGAGGTACATTCAAGACTTGTTGTAAATGAACATATTTGTGTATTTGTGTAGCTGGGCAACCCCCACTCTGCTCCTCGTCTCTCCTTTTTCTTTGGTTAAACTAAATGCTGGGATATGACAGGTGATGGAAGATCCTTCCCTGAGCCTGAAACAAAGAGCTTTGGTGTCAGATGCTGCACGAGCTCTCGACAAGGCAAAGATGATGCGCTTTGATGAGAAAAGTGGAAACTTCTATTGTACTGAGCTTGGTCGTATAGCTAGCCACTTTTACATTCATTATTCTAGTGTGGAAACTTATAATGAAATGTTGAGACGCCACATGAATGATAGTGAGGTAAGTTATCACAATTCTGGCCTTTTGGATTCTTGTTCTATGATATAGACGTGAATGAACTACTGATGCTAAACATGGTTGCATTTGTTAGTTCATCTTTTTATAACAACTTTCCTAGAACTATATTTCTTGTAATTCAAATTATGTTTTTACAAATTTTATGCCTTTTATGTTTTTCAAAGTATAAAATCCATCAAGAGGAGTTGGTACTTAATATTGAATTTGACGCATCATAAAATTAAGTTACAAAGGGGCACCTGGACCCATGAAAATACCTTCTTGTTAAAGTTTGCATGCCCTTTCAGAGCCGGCATCTCTCCAAGTTTATAGAAACTTTATATGAACTATAGATCACAGAGTCTAATCCTCTGATAAATGCTTTAATGTTATCACACCGAAATTGCAGCCAAGCTGTATAGCATATATCTTGTATTGAGTACATTGGGGCATATTTACAGATGTTCTTAGCTACAGGCTTATAGCTTTCTAAAAGTTGATCTATTATGAGTTAATACACGGTTTGTTAAGCCCAGGTTAATTTTAACATATTAGATTATGGTAGTTAATGCTCAACAATGGTGAAAATACTGGAAAGATTCTTAAAATTTCTTATATTTGTGAAGGTAATAGTTGTTTAGGTGTTTGCAGCATGTGATGAAGTCCTGAAAAAATATGACTAATCAAACTAGGTTTTTGTTGTTTATTTTGCAGTTGCCTCATATTTTCAGTTTGAGGAAATTAAATTTGTTGTGAGGGACTTTATAGAATGATGACGAGAGTTTCTTCGTGATGCTCTAACTGAACTGATGGCTTGATCATGACTTATTCATCTAGAATTGTTCAAAGTTTTTTCAGTCAGATACTTACAATGATAATAAGCACATGAAAATGGTTCAGAAATTGAAAAACATGGTAGCAGTCATGTGAGATGAAATGCTTTATCTTTCAGTGCTTCACATACACTGCCTGCATAGCAGTGTTGTTGTTAGCTTAATCCTTATCTCCCTCATGGCTCATCCATAAGCTTATCTACCATGCCTGATAGAGTGAAGACAGGAGAATTTATCTCGAATGGAAGAACAATAGAAAATATTCTGAAAGATACCCCAGAGATCTAAACTCTGCCACAGCAATGTTGCTGAATACATCGGAAACTGAATAATCCCCCACTAGGTTTCAACGTAAATATATGACTAAAGGCTCATGCACACAGCCCATTATTAAAACATTAATTAAAGAATTAAAGCATAATTAAACTAGTCCAATAACTCTAATAAGCCTGCCGTCCTCGAAGCTCGACGTCGATACACCTTAATAATTGGCGGTGCCCTATCAATGTCATCTATCTGTTAATCAAACATTATAATCTTAATGAATGAGACAATACAGAGACTATATCTAGAGTCCAAATTTATCATTTCGCCTTGACCAAGTGGTTTTATTTTCCTTTTGAGTAGGTGATTGACATGGTCGCACATTCTTCTGAATTTGAAAATATTGTTGTTCGAGAAGAGGAACAAAATGAGCTAGAAACGTTTGCTCGTACATGTCCTCTAGAAATCAAGGGCGGTCCATCAAATAAACATGGAAAAGTGTCTATTCTTATTCAGGTTAGTGGCTGTTACTTCCTGGTTAAAGCTATGCTGTTACTTTGAATAAAAAATGTCACTGTTTTACATATACAAATCAAATTTGTCATGCAGTTGTACATATCCAGGAGCTCAATTAATACATTTTCACTAGTTTCTGATGCATCATATATTAGTTCAAGTTTAGCTCGTATTATGCGAGCTCTATTTGAGATTTGTTTGCGAAGAGGGTGGAGTGAGATGACTTCCTTCATGCTGGAGTACTGCAAGGCTGTGGATCGTCAAGTTTGGCCCCACCAACATCCGCTCCGACAATTTGATAGAGATATTTCAGCAGAAGTACAGAATACTATTATCATTACTGTTTTATTGTAATTAAGTCAAAATTTCTGACAGATCTATTATTTTATCTTCTGCTTCAGATTTTGAGGAAGCTTGAAGAAAGAGGAGTAGACTTGGATCGCCTCTATGAGATGTCGGAAAAAGACATTGGAGCTTTAATTCGCTATGCACCTGGAGGGAAGGTATTTGCTCATTATTATTGTTGGTATTGTAGGACATTGAGTGGATTTTGCTTTGTAAATCTGTTCAGCACAAAATATGGTCTAACTTCCTTTGACATTGAAGTTGGTGAAGCAATACTTGGGATATTTTCCAATGGTCCAGTTATTAGCTACAGTAAGTCCAATCACCAGAACAGTTCTAAAGGTAATGGCCAGACATGCTTCAGTTTCCTGTAGCTCTTAACTAGTTTGTAAACCAGCATATCATCATACTAAACAACATTATCTCTTTGTATTAGGTTGATTTGACTATTTCACCAGAGTTCATCTGGAAGGATCGTTTTCATGGTACTGCACAGCGCTGGTGGATTTTGGTTGAGGTGCTGCCTTACTAATTGGCTTCTTGGTTCTTTAGAAATTAAAAGGCCTAATCATTTCTCTGACTCTACTAGATGGGAAATACTATGATGGTCATGCAATTTATGGCTTTTCAGAAGCTATATTAAAATAAAGTGACTAATAAAAGAAGGCCATGATCTATATATCAATCCATCTTTATTGTATATCATTTAATACACTTTGTTATGTTTAATACTTCCCTGAAGAAGATTGATTTGTGTACATTGATATAGCATATGCAAGTTGCAAAAGAATTAGTGCACAAAGGGATAGGAGTTGTCAAGATCAAAACTATGAACCCAGCATTACACATAGAGTTTGTCTTCTGATGCAGCATGTATTATAATTGGGTGGATTACATGATTTTGCTAACTGCATGACAGATTTCTGGCAGTGATTTTCTTTTGCCTTTGATCTAGTTGCATATGATCCCTTATCATCTGTATTATACCTATCTATGCATAGGTATTGTTAAGGTCTACTGATTTTCCTGATGCATTTTTCATTAAACTTGGATATCATTACATGTAATTGATGATGTAACTTTTCATTTAGAAAGCTTATACCTATTTAGTGAATGCTCAAGTTGTTAAAAACCCTATGCTCTGTGCCATATGAGGATTTAACCATTGGCTGATTATTTTACATTCTTAGGATTCTGAGAATGACCATATATACCACTCAGAGCTCTTTACATTAACAAAGAAGATGGCCAGAGGGGAGGCTCAGAAGCTATCCTTTACTGTTCCAATATTTGAGCCGCATCCACCTCAGTACTTCATCCGTGCAATTTCAGACTCATGGTTGCATGCAGAGTCTTTCTACAGTATATCCTTCCAGAATCTCACGCTTCCAGAGGTGCTCAGATTGACTTATATATTCTTTGAATATATTCTTTGAACTGTATGTAAGAGAAACTTATCCATCAGGCTTTTTATCTTTCTTCAGGCTCATACAAGTCATACTGAACTCCTTGATTTGAAACCGCTTCCTGTGACAGCACTCGGCAATGGAATTTATGAGTCACTGTATAAATTCACACATTTCAACCCCATACAGACTCAGGTTAGGACGTTTAGATTAAACATGTTCCATGTTATTCCTTTTCTGCCCTTTTTGGTAATTTTTTAAAGTATTCTGTCTAACATGAATTCTCAAGTTTATTTCTTCTGACATGATTTATTGGTAAACCATCAGGCTTTTCATATGCTGTACCATACAGACCAAAATGTTCTTCTAGGAGCTCCAACAGGAAGTGGTAAAACCATATCGGCTGAGCTTGCAATGCTACATCTGTTTAATAGTCAACCTGATATGAAGGTATTTCTCTAAATGGTGGTCATCTGTTGATTAAGCTTTAGACAAAATGCACCCTACAGGTTGATTTTTAACAAACATTACATTTGATATCTTGGTGGTACTCTTCCCAGGGTTGAGGACTTAAATTTCTTCGCTAAGTTTGAAGTATTGAATGTGGTGCTTTTGTATAGTTCATAATTGTCTTTATCCTTTGTTTCAAATGTAATTCTATGGGCCTAAAACCTTTAATACTTCCATTATATGGTGGCAGCCCCTCAGGTAGGTATATGCAGAATAGTTTAATTGTATTTTGGTCAGTGCTTCAGAAGTTGATAGGGATGGCAAGATCTGCCCTCTCTAGGCTTAAGTGTACTTGGGATATCCACATTGCACCTCCCTTCCCCATATGCAATCAGGTTGTACCAACCAAATAGATCTGCCAGAAGCACTCCCCTATCATATTGACCGCGTAATGTATTAAAATCTCTAAATGCACCCAGGTGTTTCTTACTTAAGACTGTTACAACTAAGCTGGTCTTGAATAGAAGTTGCATCACTGCTAAGGAAACTAAAGAAACCTAAGTTTACTACCTGTATCTCATATCAGGATCCAACTAAGCTGATGGTCAGTAAACTTGCCTTGATGTAGTGCAATATAATAGTAAAGTCTTCCAGGTTAACCATGTTTAGAAGACTTGAATGTAACTCAAAAAATTAATCCAGAGAGATTGTTTTACGTAAATTCTGCCATGCATAACAAGCAAGCTTTCTTGTGGCTGTATAACAAGGTTGAAGCTGAATGGGCTGGCACCTAAAGCATGTCTACAAAATTTTCCTTACTTGCTAGTTATGACTTGGGTCCAAAACAATTTTTTTTCTTATGATATCCCCACCATTTTCCCAATAGTGTCGTGTTGCTTTATCATTTTACCCTTTATTTTCAAATAAGTTGATACCCACAGCCAATTTTATGAGAACTTTAAAGTGGAGTAATCCTTGGTTTTTCATCTTCAGTACAACTTGGAATTGTCAATGAATAAGTTTCTCAAACCTTACTGCTGATGTATTATACAAAAATTGAACATATAATGCAAAGACACAAACAATTGTTTTATGGTCAAGTTACTAACCTATAATACAAGAAGATATATACACACTCACTCTAATAGCAAGTTTACATGTGGAACATTTTTGAAATTATGCCAGGGCTGGTCTGGCTTACTATTGTTTTTATTTTATCTTTCACAAGTTTGGTCTTCCTTCTGATTTTGTTGATAACTATATTGTTAACTAATGCAGGTTATTTATATAGCACCTTTAAAAGCTCTTGTTCGAGAAAGAATGAATGACTGGAGGAAGCGCCTTGTTTTACAGCTTGGAAAACATATGGTAATCGCATTTGTTGCTCTTGTATTTACAACTATGTGAGGCATAGCTAGTCTAACAGGACATCATTATTAGGTGGAACTGACTGGGGAGTATACCCCAGATTTGAGGGCGCTGTTAGCGGCTGACATTATAATTTCTACTCCAGAGAAATGGGATGGTATCAGTCGAAATTGGCATACGCGATCGTATGTTAAGAAGGTAACTATATTTCTGCCTCAGTTTAGTTGACAAGAAATGTTTCTCTTTCTTACTTCTTAGTACTGGTTTGTCATTTAAAGTTTATATGACATTCTCGATTAAACTTGCCCTTATTCTATATTGGCTCACAAGGCATGTTTTATTTTGAAAAATTATCAATCTGATACTATGATATGATTACAAGTTGGATTTTCCATATTTTCTATGAGCTGGAGTTCCCATCATTAACTTTTTTAGATATATCTCTAGGTTGGCTTAATGATATTGGATGAGATTCACTTACTTGGTGCTGATCGAGGACCTATATTAGAGGTATGTGCTATGCGTTATTTTGACATCTCATATTATGTTTCTTGCTGGTTGAACCCAACTGTAGATTTGTTCAAATAGTGAACCTTTGTTTGCTCACACGATACGTCTAGTAAGTTGACTCTTGCAGCAGTATTAATTTTGTGATTATTGATTGGATCAAACATTCATTTACAAAGGTCACTTGGAAGTTCAGTTATAAAGTATGCTATGTGCTTGAAGTGCAATTGAAATGCAAATTCTACAAATCCATGTCCTTTTATTCAGGCTTTATATTGTAGAGTTGCGGAAGTTTTTTTGATGCACGCAATTTATGATGGAAATGAAATAATTACTCAACAAAGTGAAATCTCTCTGATCGTCCCAAAAAAGTAAAGCTGAAGCAGGAAACCCTATGCAGCTTTAGTCCATGAGACTATAAATATGTAACCTAGGCCACAAACAATAAGGGTAGACTTGTGGTTGTCCTGAAAGATTTTCAAAATTCCCACTGATCAAATAGACCATGTTAGAAGAATCACCACTTAATGGCATGAATTTTTTGCCATGTAGAACTAGTGAACTGGAGATTCAGAAAGAATGTCAAATCCCTGGACTGTAATATGTTCTAAAAATTGGAATAATTGCAGTGGTTGTCCATTACTTTGTCTTCACCTCAGACAACCTTGAGAGATGAATTCATGTGGTGTAATGCAGTTGCAAAATATATCATTGACCATTGGCCTTCCTTGAGATTAGAGTGTGTGGACATAATAACTTGGCTTAAAGCAATGATAAATTTAATAAAGCCACTGATATTGAGAATCTGGGAGGAAGAAATCAGAAGAGGTTCTCTTTAAGACTTTTAAGTTTGCTTATTAAGGAAGACTTTCTGTAGAGGTAAAATATTGATATTCAACAATATAAATTTATGCAAATACAAGAATGTTCAGGGATTAAGGATACAAGTATAGGAGCTACCATTCTTGTGGAGTCTAATAATTTGATTTGATATAATTCCTTTACGGAAGGATAATTTGAAGATGATACATAACACAGTTTTTTTTTTTGAAAGGAGGAAAACAAACTACTCAAACACAACATAACACTTTTACATTTGCACCATTATTACTTCAAAGAGAACTGAAAGAACGAAGATAGTCAATGCAGTGAGCTTGCCTTATTTCTCACGACCCAATCTTTGGGGCTGTGAATGAAAATAAGTATCTGACTGTTTGGTGCTCTAAAACTTGTAGACTGTTAAATACGGATAAGGAGAGGTGGTAATCGACGCAAAGTAGTTTTCATGTATGAAAGGCAATGTTGTCTACCTAAAGATCCTTGTTTCATATGTATGCACCATGAAAAGTGTTGGAATTGATTTTATCCTTCTAGATTCTTGTACCACTTTGCTTCTGTGTACCATGATTCAGGATTAAAAGGATTTATATGTACATGCCACGGCAAAATTTTCTGCACACACTATATCATAGCCTATAACATTTTATTGATATTTTATTTTAATAGGTTATTGTATCTCGAATGAGATATATATCATCACTGACAGAGTGTCCAGTTAGATTTGTTGGTCTTTCAACAGCTTTAGCAAATGCACAGTAAGTTCTTGACTATCCGTTATTTTGTTGACCCAGTATGTATTTTATGGAGTTTTACTCGATTCTTCTTAGTGTCTGCTTAATAATGTTCACATATTTTGCAATTTCTTTAAGTTCTTCCCCTGCCAAACTGTTGTGCACTACATCAAATGAATTTTTAACTAGAGGTGAAATTTAATATCTCCCACTAGATATTAGTAGTTGTCCAATTTTTGGATGGGGGCAAGCATTGCAGGAGGCATAAATAAACACTTGTATATGGTTTAGGCTGGGTAGAGTTACTCTGACTGGATCATTCTGGGCATGACCCTTTTCTCTCAATCAAATAACCATTTATCATTTCTCTAATTTTCTGCTCTTAACTCTATCAAATATGTATTCAAATCTTACTCCAAAAAATTAGATGCTCTATAACTGAAAAGGTGTTATCTTATCCACATTAACTGTTTTTCTATTCTTGAACATCTTATGTAGTGTCAGCCTCTGTTATACCAGTGGACATTTGACACGCAACAGCATAACGTATCTTTGTACTTTGCATCAATATATCTGAGTCCATTCCCAGTTACGCATTATATACGTATGAATACTTACATATGTCTGTTAATTTTTGCATTTGCATGTAGTTTTAGCAACTGATCCTAAAATTTTAAGAAACAGTTGTCTCATGTCGTTTCTCTGCATCGTAATAGATAACTTATTAGATCATAGGCACATAATCTGAGCCATAAACAACTATTTCAAGGTCTCTCTGAATTATTTTTCGTGTGTTACAATAAATGTTGACAATGAGTTTATTTTAATATTCTTTTATTAATGATGATCCAGTGATTTGGGTGATTGGCTTGGTGTTGAAGAAAATGGTTTGTTCAACTTTAAGCCTAGTGTTAGGCCAGTTCCACTTGAAGTTCATATCCAGGCAAGTACATGGCTTCATTGTTTCTTCTTCATGAACTGTAGGAGGCTTGCATATACTTTTGAAATTTTTTCATCCCAACTATTGGAGCTGTATTATACATGTAAGAAGTCATACAAAATCTGCCACCGCAAGAATTTAGCTACATTTCATGTTCAATTTTCTCTACTATGCACTCTTAAATAAAAAGCTCCACTGACCATGAACACATGGCTTACCCATAATTTTTATTCACTCAGCCAACATGCAGGGTTTGAGGTGAAAGTTTTGAAATGTATGTGTTTTGATGTCTCTCTTTTACTGACTAAGTAAATCTGTATGAATCTTCACCTGAAATTTTCTGCACTTAAGGCCAATAAGCTAATAATAATAATTAGTGGAAAGTGATTGTATTTCAGACTATTGGAAGAGGAAGTTTTAATCATCACTGCCAATTTGATTATGTTTTACCCTTGTCTTTTAAAATCTGGTCTTTGATTCAGTTGTATGAATATATCAGAGAATTGGCCTTTTTTTTTTTTTATTTTAACAGTTTTTTTATCATAGCTGCGAATATTTTATTCTGAGTATTCTATATTCTGCACAGGTAAGTCGATGATTTATTAATGTAGGCATATTAATATTTCAGAGAATGAGAATTAACAACGGACTGTTTATTCATGTCTATTGAGTATTGACAAAATCTGATATTAATGACCGCATGTCGAAGAAGAAAGGAAAAATTAAATGAATGTGGTTTCTATTAGATGCTGGATGAATAGTAAGCTTCACACTCAATATACTCGAACTAAATAGCTATTACTTGTAAATGTTTTTGCATGTGAATTAAATGTATAAATGTACACAGGCACACTTTGGACACCGTTGACCTTTTTTTTTTTGTGCTCCTGGATGTATAATCTGGTGAGAGAGCTTTATTTATGTGGATACTGAGTTCACATTCTTCTTCTCCTCAGGGATATCCTGGAAAGTTTTACTGCCCAAGAATGAATAGCATGAATAAACCCACGTACGCAGCTATATGTACCCATTCACCCACAAAACCTGTTCTCATATTTGTTTCATCACGTCGTCAAACTAGGCTTACAGCGTTGGAGCTCATTCAGGTAAGGACCATTGCAAATCTTAGTTTGTGTGATATCTTTAAGCCACTTACCATATTTTTGGGTTGCATTTAGTATGCAGCGTCAGATGAGCACCCAAGGCAGTTCCTGTCTATACCTGAAGAATCACTTCAGATGATAGTCTCCCAAGTAACTGACCAGAACCTTAGACACACACTGCAGTTTGGTATTGGTTTGCATCATGCCGGACTGAATGATAAGGATAGATCTCTTGTTGAGGAACTTTTTGCAAACAACAAGATTCAGGCAATCATCTTTTCCTGACTGTGGTTGCATGAATTGGAAATTAATTGAATTATTATTTCTGTGTAAGCATGTACTTTTTGACATTGTCTTGTTCCTTTACATTCTTTCAGGTATTGGTTTGCACCAGTACATTAGCTTGGGGTGTGAACCTTCCAGCTCATTTAGTTATCATAAAGGTCAGTCAAAGTCATCGATAGCTTGCCTCATCTGCCTGTTCTGCAAACATAATTGTCAATGTAGTTCATATCAATTATATATTGTTTACAAGTTACCTGCCTAGACCCTCACCCCATTATCTTCTTATTGGTTTTTTCTCGGTAGGCTTTTTGATAAATGGATACCGCAAGCTACTTGGGAAACATTAATTCCCTTTTACCTGTTTAGTGAATTTTGAAAACAATAAACAGAAAGTCCATATAAACCAACAAATTTGCAATAAAAAAAACTCCTAGGAATAATCAGACAATACATTTTCTTTTCAAACGAAAAGTCCAAGTATCTGAAAATAAGTCCAAATTTGTGCATGGTACTGTATCATAGAGCATCTTCCACATATTGCAACATCCTATGTCGGTGGAAGAGGGAAAGTTTTAATAATTTATAAGTGGGTACAATTGGCTCTTCTAGGAACTTGGAGTAACCATTTTCAGCAAAGTGAGGACATAAATGAAGTATTTGCTAACAGAACCTGTTGTACCATCATTTCGCTATAAATAATCGAAGTATGGAATGTTGGGGATCATTTAGCGTACCTGTGAGAGCTACATAGACTAGGTTTCCTTTCATATATGTATGAAATGGCTTTGAACACTGTTCAATTTTGCAAGAATTGACTTTATGTGGAAACTGATTGATGGCTTGTACCACTGGTTGGTCAGAAAAAAATTACTTTTTAATATGTTAGCTCCTGAAAATTTGCATGCTTTGTGTTGCCAATATTTTATTATCAGTATCCTAGTATTTAGTTTCGATTAATGTTTCACTAGATTGAGAAACTAACGCGCTTTATGTGTTATAACCAGGGAACAGAATATTTTGATGCAAAAGCAAAGAGATATGTTGATTTTCCAATTACAGATATTCTGCAAATGATGGGTCGAGCTGGACGGCCTCAGTACGATCAGCATGGGAAAGCTATTATTCTCGTCCATGAACCCAAAAAAAGCTTCTACAAAAAGGTCAGAAAATTTGAAATATATATATTTTTTTGGGAATCAAATGTTGATTTTTTTATGTACTGCATGGACTTTTCTTTTTCTTTGTCCAGTTTCTCTATGAGCCATTCCCAGTTGAAAGCAGCCTGAGAGAACAGTTACATGATCACATCAATGCCGAGATAGTTTCTGGAACAATTTGTCATAAAGAAGATGCAGTACATTATCTCAGCTGGACATATTTATTTCGTAGATTGGTATGATAATTTGATACTTGAATTTGATTGAATGCCCCATCTTGTGACTGTTATCACCCTGGTTTTCTTGACCAACTTGTCCTATATTTAAATTAAGTTCACTTCTTGGGGGGTGTTTGTATGCATTTTGTTTCAGTGGTTTGTTCAAAAAGTGACTTTGTTTCCCAATATAAAGCAAATAATCCTATTTAAATTACTTCTAGAATATGCTGACATCTCATGCATTCAAAGTTCTGAGCACTACTCAAACACAGTTAATTGTTTGGTTTCTAATGAGTTTAATCTTTTTTGGCTGGCATTTTTCTGACTGTTCTCTCTATTCAGTTCCTGAAATTGTATTCCAATATAAAGTTCAATCTTTCTTTAACAGGGGGTTAATCCAGCTTATTATGGCTTAGAGAGTGCAGATCCTGGAACTCTAAGTTCTTACTTGTCAAGGTGACCTGAGTTGTTTTCAATTGTTTATGTTGGAATCTGGTTTCAGCTGTTGGTGATTCCATGTCTTGTTTTAATATATCTTAACAGCCTAGCGCTGAGCACATTTGAGGATCTTGAGGACGGTGGTTGCATTAAAATTGATGAGGACAAGGTCGAGCCAACGATGTTGGGTTCAATTGCATCTCAGTATTATCTAAAATACACAACTGTATCAATGTTTGCTTCAAATATAGAAGCAGACACATCGCTTGAAGTTAGTTAGCTCCCATTATTCATATCTTTGTCTATGTTCCTTTATTCTTTCTTAATTTATTTTTATTTGATCTATACTTGTATTATTTCTAATTTAGGTTTTCCTTCACATATTGTCTGGGGCTTCTGAATATGATGAGCTTCCTGTGCGGCACAATGAAGTAAGTTAAAGTGAATCTTCATTAGTTGAGCTACATTTTGTATCTGACGTCAGTTTTTTAGCTTTTATGTTTTATGTACATTGGTTTGACCCTGGCTTGTTTTAATTAGTTGAGTTGGATAATTTATCCTGTCGTAGATATTTATTTTCTCTTGTTGTTTCATTTATTTATGCATCTTAACACATTGCAAAGTAGCAGAATAGATATCTCGAGCAAGTGACATTGGCCATAATTTATTGATAATTTTAACGTTAAATAACGTTTGTTGCTCCATAACAAAGGTGATGAGGTTAGTCAGTGTGATGCAATTTAACTCATGCAGGTTCTTTTCTCTTCTTTGGTTATTTATGAGAGTGTTGTCTTTTCTTTATTTTGGATTCCACAGTTAATGAATTTACAATCTAAAATAGATTGAGCATTAATTTTACAGTGCAAAGGGTCATCTAATGCTATTTAATTTCTCTCTTCTAATTATAAGTGACCTCTGCCTTTTTTGTGGATTGATTTTTATTTGTTTTTGGCTCTGTAGGAAAATCACAATGCTGATTTATCCAGTAAGGTTCGCTACATGGTTGACGAGAATCTTCTTGATGACCCTCATGTGAAGGCAAATCTTCTTTTTCAGGTTGTTGCTATCCTTGTTTTTGCCTCATTAACCCAATTTGGATGCAATAGTTGTAGATATCTACTTCAGATATGCTAATTTGATTAGGTCTTGTATTGTTTATGTTTCTGACATGTATTTTAATGAGATCCAGGCACACTTTTCCCGAGTTGAACTACCAATCACTGACTATGTCACAGATTTGAAGTCTGTTCTGGATCAAAGTATCCGTATTGTACAGGCAATGATAGATCTGTGTGCAAACAGTGGATGGCTCTCCAATACAATTACTTGTATGCATATTCTGCAAATGGTCATGCAGGTAGTTTATATAGTGCCTATTACTATGAGCAGCTGTTTGTTAATATAAATAGCACCAGTTTATTTTATACTGGCTTAAGTTGTTTTGATGTTGTTCTGCTGAACCAGAAAGAAATTGGTTTCTTGTATTATTCTTTCATTTGTTTTCACAATGAGAATGTGTATTGTGATTTTCTGTACCAGTATTCTTCCATTCAAATACTGCATTTCCTTGGATAAATATATTTGTTTTGTTATATTTCAGGGTTTATGGTTTGACAAAGATTCATCCTTGTTGATGCTCCCATGCATGACAGATGATCTCGCTAGTACATTGGGCCAGAGAGGAATCCTGAGTGTCCTGCAGTTGTTTGATATTCCTCTGGAAACTTTGCAGACTCTCACTAAAAGTTCCACTGCCTCAAGGCTACATGAGGTCTGTTATCTGCTATATTAAAGCGATTTGAGCCCACTGCCACTTTGACATTATAAATGCTTTTTAAAGTACATAATAGCAGTGTTTTTGTCTTGGAAATATGCTAAGCTAGACATTATACTTTTTAATTTGCAAGGACCCCAGTGAGTTCTTTAGCTTGTCAACATAGCCAAGAACTACCCTACTTCCCTATTTATTGAGGTCATTTTAATAAGTAAACGTTTCTGAAGTTCCTGTAAAGAACACAGTTCTTCAGTGGATCATACAAGTCAATGCTTCCACTCAGGCACTTTGCACCTCCTAACATGTAGCCATGGCATACACAGTTGTCCTTGTACTGCAAATGTAAATAGCATTGCTAGGGTATTAGAGAAATTCTTCTTATGGATTTAAATGAGATTCTCAGCTTTTTTTAATCACCATTTTTAACAAGGAATATTCCTGTTGGATTAAGAGGGCACATTATGATAGCATTTTAATTAGTGCCCAAAGCTGAGATGTTTGTTGAGGAAGACATATTTCCTTGAATTGTTTGTCTCAGGTGTTTCCACTTGATGAATTTACACATTATATTATGCACTCTCTTTGCCTTTAAAAACTCCAAACTAATTCTCGTTCTAAATGTCACAATTAGTTCTTGGGATGTGGCTGTGATATTTTCGTTCTAAATACAAACTGCTAATCGAATTTTACCTAATATTATTTCTTAGTTATGTCTAATAAATACTGATAAACCATTGCTGATAATTTTAATATGCACAGGAACTGCAGCATTTTCCTTGCATCCAAGTGAGATTAAAAGTTCAGAAACGAACTGCTCCTGATAACTCTAGTGTTAGCCTGAATGTTAGATTGTCAACAAATAGACGTAGGAAAACTTCAAGAGCTTTTGCTCCTCGCTTTCCAAAGGTTAACCTCATGTTCTTGTGGTGTTTGTTATTGCCATTTTCTATTTAGTAATTAAAGAAGGCTGACAGTGTCCTTCCACAGGTAAAAGATGAAGCTTGGTGGTTGATCCTTGGAAATACCTCTACCTCTCAACTACATGCATTGAAGCGAGTTTCTTTCACAGATTTCTTGCAGACAAACATTGATATCCCATCAAATGTGAATGACTTCAAGGTAAGAGCAGTTTCAGAATCCATTTGAATCCTCTTCTGCTTTCTCTGCATAAATCATAGAATGATGGGTGAATGCAGCTTGTTCTCTTTGCTTTCTGTTTCCATCTTATAAACTAGCATAATCTATACATGAAATTTAGGTTTCACAGTTGGCGAACTCATCAGAAAATACTGACTTCTAAAATTAGACATGTGGCTCGACCTATTTACTGAGAAAATCCTATAATGTTATGAAATTACAAATTCTAATTGAACATTAAGGTTTTTATTTTTCTTACTAATAACCACCTCAGACACTTCAATTACAAATAGAGGCAAAGGTCACGAATGTTATTTGTAATTTACGAACTTTATTAGGTCAACCTCTAGTGTAGTTTTTGTAATTGTTCTATAGATTATCTTGGTGAACATTTTCTTATTCACTCCTTTATTTTTCTAACTGAAATGTTTCTTGCTCCTCAGGGTATGAAGTTGATTGTGGTTTCTGATTGTTATGTTGGTTTCGATCGAGAGTATGCTATAGAAAATCTTGTATGATGGACCGATCAAGTTTGAAAACGAGGGCGTGGTCATTGAAACGTAATGCCCTTCCTCAAAAGTTGGTTGCGTCAAAACCTTCATTTCTGCACGTACATGCAGTTTGTGTATTGTAATTTAATATCTTAGATTGATAGATGTGCAGCAAAGAATTTTAAATCGTATTCATGAAACATATCTGCGTAATTTCGTGTTTTGATGCATTGCAGATTATTAACTATTATTTCGGTTTACTTTTTGATTCATTATAATGGATTTGAAATTTATTTAAATGGCATCTCAAAGCAGTTCTCCAAATCATCTGTTGAAGGGTAGATTGCTCCATCTTTAAATGTTTATTGAATTTAGAATGTGGTCCGGTTCCTATTTAATTGTTGCATTATAAATCTTATTTTATTTGCTAACTATCGATACTTTGGACTATCCAGAATTAGTAGTAATAATATCAACTAATCAGAATGTTTGATTATTAGAACAAAGTCCCCTCTCATAATCGTATAAGACTTGTATGAGACTTTCATCTCGTATCACATAGCTCAGTTGGCATAGCACCTTGTTATATCTAGACCAAAAATATGTAGATGTTTTAGTTTAACGTTAATTACGCCATTTTGAGCCTTTATATACCTATGCTATATGTTTACCTACCTTATCCAATGAGTTTGTATTTAATAAATATGTATATATGAGTAAACCTACCCTATCCAATGAGTTTGTACTTAATAAAATATGTATATATGAGTAATGATGCAGTGTAAGAATGGTTGGTACCAATCATTTTCCATTAGCCAACAAAATCTTGATCCTCATTTGTTTTTCCAAGTGTTTTTACCAATCCAAAATCTCAACAGTTTCATATATCCAACATTTATTGAAGATCCAATCTATAGATTTGTACAACCACCATAGGATGTAAGCAGAAAGTGGAACACGATCAGTGGAAATTTTTTTTTGCTACATATGGCACAAACCTCAGCCTGCCATCAACTCGAAGGAGAGATCATTTGGGCACAATTACATACAGCAAATTAGGTCCATATTTGATACCTTTAGTCAAGAGTTTCTCTTTCCTTAGAAGAATGTAATGAAAGCAAATATCACATAAAATACTTGGTTATTTCCTTCACATTATGACTCCATATTTTCTTGCCATGATATGATGAAGCCATTAGCTAGTGGGGCAGATGAAGACGACGAGGATTTGCCACAAATTGGCTGACAATCTGAACTGCATAAGATAAGAAAGATCTGGCCTAGTCATGGTGAGATAGATAAGGCTTCCAACCAGAGATCTGGCCTAGTCATGGTGAGATAGATAAGGCTTCCAACCAGATGTCGATAGAGAGTTGGATCAGAAATGAGTTCTCCATCATCCTTTTTTTATTTTACATTGAGTTCCATCGAAGTTGCTTTTGTCATCTCTTAACTTTGCTAAGCTAATGAGGTCTTCTGTGTACTTCTTTTTGCAAAGAATAATACAATGTGCAGAAGAGGAAACTTCAAGGCCAAGGTACAACTTATTTGAGAAAATTAGTTTTCACTTTTAAACAAACTAAAAATGTATCTCATTTGTGTGATCAGATGTTTTGACCACACATGCTTAATCATCAATTTGAAGACTTAAAGTTGAGCCAGGATATGTCCATCCGGTTTGAAAATTTGGAACTGAATTGGAATCGAACTGTGGATTTTTGATTCGGTTTCGGTTTAGGGTAATTTCGAACCAAAAACTTATTAAACTGTCGATTTATCTATTTTCTTCTTTTAATATTATATTATATAAAAATAATATCATCTATATGATATTTTATTCTTTAATTTTAAGTTGTATTGATTATTATTTTTAATTTGTATTATAAGTTATAATTATTTTTGGTTTATGGTTTGTATCAAGTTGTATTTAAATTGCAATTTTTAATTTTTTAGATTGGAACTTGTAATTTGTAAATTGTAATGTTGTATTGTTGTAAATTGTAAATGTAAGTTGTAATTTTTAATTTATATCAAATTATTAACTCTCATTTTTTAATATATGAATAATTGTAATATTTATATGCAAATTAAATTTTTAAAAAATAATTTTAAAGAAAAAAGAGTAAATGAACCCACCCAAACCGATTGTTCTAACCAAAACCAACATTTGACAAACCTAAACCGAAATCAAAATCCTAAGATTTGGTACCAGTTTTTGACCCTCCATAATTTTTCAAACCGGAACCGACTATTCGAACCGTTTGAATACCTCTAGTTGGGCCAATGAGAAATTAAAGGGGAAGAGTATAAATCTACATCCTAATTCCTAACTAAATGATTGTAGTGTTTATAATCTCAAAATCGATTTCCGTGAGATAAATTGATACATGCAGTATATGGGAAGATGAATAGTTTTTCCTAAATCTTTCCACATCAGATTATATCATTTGTCTTTTTCACTATATTAGTGATAACACATTAGCGTTAGAAAACTATGTGGACCAGTGATTAAAAGATAGGTGCCCTCAGCACGATTGATAAGGATTTGAAGTAATACATGAGTCGAGTTAATGTACTCATTTGAAGGTGAGCCATTTAACCTCCTAAATCTGAATATACTCTGCATCTGTATAGACTCTGTATTGATGAACCCAGCATCTTTCATCTCGAAATAATATGCATTGTCCAAAAGCTAGTCTTCCTCCTGCAGATATGTTTGAATCAATATCTAATTCACAATAAGCAAATAACAAAAAAATACACTCGAGATTTTACCTATTTACATAAAAATTCAACATATTGTAAATACTTCCCTTAAACATTTCCTTCTATGTTATAAATTGCACATTTTTGAGGAGGTGCATGTAAGAACAATTCAAACCTCAAGACAGACGGCTAGTTGGTAGTACCTCATTGGGTTATTTGTAATAAAAGACATAATACAATTACATTGTGCATAGGTCAAACCTCAATGGTAGTTTTTGTAATGTAACATAAAAAAGTAAATGCATCCAGAGCCCTGAACTGAGTACATATGAAATCAAAATTACTTGGAAAAAGTCAGTAAGAAAAGTTACGTATAGGAAACGTAGATAAAGAGAGTGATGACAAATAATAACAAAATTGTACAACCTGACACAATAATTTTGTAAGCTTAGTCAATACAAATAATTATACTTAATCACAGATATTTTCAAATTGCTAGTAGAAGATTCATACCAAAATCCAGTCCAGTTCTAAAACCAATTCTAGCCAGTCCACTAGCAAACAATCCTATAGTGTTTACTATGAACATGACAATAACATAGTTGTAGAATGATGGTGTTGCTGCATTTCATACAAATATTTTTGGATCCACCAGTAGGGACAAGTTAGTCCAAGAAAAAATAATCAAAATAACAGGACTTAATATCAGAGCAACAGAAAGTATCACTCACGTGGCAACTTATCTCTCCACTTAGAATAGTAACAAATAGTATGTAGCAGTAGACTGATGTAAGAACCAAAGTATGAATAAACAAAACACTCTACTTTCCTCAATGTGTAGCATCAGAGTTAATGAAGAGGGGCACTCCGAAGTCGAATATGAAGATAGCCTGTAGAGAAGAGGGATCTCGTCCTTTTGGGAGAAAAATAATCAGCGAAAAGGGAACTGAGCATACTTACAACAATTGTTCTAAAATTTAATTCTAATAGAAGTCAATTTTTTTTTTCCTAGTGAGGCATTGATTATTTTAATGGGGAGAGAACAAAACTAAACATAAATTTTTATTAAAAGGTTGTGGACTATGTGGCTGCGTCATTGTTGTCTATAGGTTTTTGGTATGACTTTTATTTGACTAATAACTATCATTCCTTTTATCCACTTGTCTCGACTTGAAGCCAGTTTTCCTTCCCTTCATCCTCTTTTCTTTTTATATTATAAGGTAGACACAATATAAATCAACAAGCTGTATTTTCTATGTACCTAACAGACAATTCAACTAAAAGCTTAAATTATTCGGAATGAAAAATATTTGTTACCTGCATAAGTATATCAGTAACAAAGGATCTTGAAAGGAGAAAAAAGTGAGCGAGAGCTTCCAATCCACTAGCATAATTCTCTTGGGGTAGGAATGCCACTATGCTAATTTCTAAAGATAGCATCCTGAATTCTGTAAATAAAGACAATAGGTTCCAAGCAATTGTTTTCCCAGAAGCACATTAACATCCCTACTTTTTCATCACATAATTAAAAAACGAAAAAAAAAGATGTTTTAGATCTGTGATCCTATGATATTATCAGTACATTTGAGTTGGTTTGCGGGAAAGCTTTTTTGGGATCAGGAAATTAAACATCAAAGAAGTCATGTCTGTAGAGACTGAATTAACAATAATTATGGTAAATTATTTTGAGTTTGATTAAAGAAAAGACGTGCACTGATCACGTGGATAATCAACACTAAAGGGATAATTGAACAAAATATAATAATAACACAAAAACTTTTATGTAACTGGTGACCCGACCAGGCCCACGTGCCACTCCACGCGTCTTCCACTCGCATGTACGCACCCCTACGCGCCTGGGTGGGTGCGCTCAAACCCACCCAAATTCGCTTCAGGTGTTATACCTTTATATTATGTTAAACATACATTTATATTATGTTAAACATACATTTATATTATATTAGTCATACCTTTAGGACCTTTATATTATATTAAACATATCTTTATGCAACATTAAGTATATCTTTATGTTATGTTAAGCATATCTTTATGATTTTATGTTATGTTAAGTGTACCTTTAGGATTTTTATATTATGTTAGACATACCTTTATGTCATATGAAACATACCTTTACGTAACATTAAACATACCTTTATGTTATATTAAGCATACATTTAGGGTTTTTATATTATGTTAAACATACCTTTATGATATGTTAGTCATACCTTTTAATTATGTTAGTTGTACCTTTATTTATTATATAAAGGTATGACTAATATTACTTAAATGTATGTGTAATATTTACATAAAGGTATATATGTACATAGTAGGGTTTTTTTGTGCTGAAATTATCATTTTTTGGTCAAAATTATGGTTTTTTATAAATTAAAGTATTAAATAAAAGTATGTTTAATATAATATAAATGTATGATTAACACAACATAAAGATCGGTTAAAAAATAGGAAATGCACAAATTCGGGTCGGATTCGGCCCGACTCGACCCGCATTTTATGGATCTTAGATCCATACAACAGTTGCACACAAGTGCAACTCTAATAATAATGAAGTCCAATCATACATTGATATAATCATATAATTGTTCGAAACTATGCACACACAAAGGGTAGAACCTATCGAACATAAATAAAATAAGCAAACATAACAGAAACGTGACTTATAAAATAGCCTATAAGGTTATAGCAAAGTAACTTGAAGTCGAGTTGATGAAGGCATCTTTGCTTAAGATGAGATGCACCCAGGGTAGTGCTTACTAGATCGTGTGTATCATCTCTCAAAGATAAAATGATTTCATCTCTTGAGAAGTAGCACCACAATCTCGAGAGCTCTGGTGAACTTTAGGTGTTTAGAGAACTGAGCTTAATGAAAGATGTAAAAGCTATGCAAGACTTCGAATTTTCTCTTTTTTAAAAATGATGCATGAAGACCCTATATATAGGTCGGCACTGTGTGGGTTACACCTGAGAATTGAAAGGAAGTAACTACCTAATAATAGGCCTCTTAACGCAAGAAAATGTCCCATTCAAAAATTGAAACAAAAAAAAAGCATGCTGCAACCTAGTGCTGCATCCTCGATTGAGGGTTGTAACTTACACGTTACATCCTCGGTCAGGTGCTGTAATCTGTATTAGTACTGTGAAGATGGGTTGGCGAGGCGGGCTGACCCATAGCCCGCTAAAATTCAAAATTTGGCTAGGCGGGGTGGGCTAGCCCGCTATTTTGGTGGGCCTAAGAAATCCCAACCCAGCCCAACCCACTGCGGGTTGCGGGTTAGGCAGGCCAACCTACTTTTTTTTTTTTTATATTTGTAGATTTTTACAGGAATTTTAGAACTAAAGAATTTCACATAAAAACCAACATACAACTTTCTAGTTATGATTACATTAATTTATAAACTTGACAACTTGTTGAACATTTATATAGTTTCTTGGATAATTCTAAAATATTTATGTAGTTTCTAGATAATTCTAAAATATTTAGGTAGTTTCTTAAATAATTGAACCTTTGAGATTGATTTAGAAGAAATATATCATATTTAAACAATAAACACCACAACTCAAATTATATACCCATATAAAATCTAGTTCAACTCTTAAAGATCACAAAATTAAAATTATGAAAAAATACAATCTCTAATCAAATGCAACTAATAAATAAAATAAACATACAATGATGTAAAATATAAAACCTAAACGCATGTGCAATTTTCGAATTTATCTTTCTATTCTTTAACTTACCATCATGATCAACAAACATTTGTCCCACATCATGAAATTTCAACTTTTTACAATTTTCATATGACGTTTCAGTGTAGAAGTCTCATATTTTTTGCCCCACTCTTATACTCTTTCTTACACTCCTTGCATTTACAAATTATATCTTTTCCAACCACTTTTTTTTGTAAAATAATTCCAAACATCAGAATATTCTCTAATCTTACCTTTTCCATCAGACTTAGCACTTCCACCTTCATTATCATTCAAATTAATATTTTCGTTCAAGTGCAAGACTCCATTTGTTTTTCTTCAAATCTATAAAATAAAATTACAATATGAATCTGATTTATCTATTTTTGCCACATCGATTGGAGCTAGAAGTTATTGATGTCCAAGGAGAGCAGTAGCCGCGAGAGAATCAAACATTTAGAATCTTGATACAAATGTTGAAAATCTTGATATAACAATAAGAAGAAAGCCACAGAGACAAATGTGAGTTGATTTGATAAGGATTTGACATTTCAGTAGATAAAAAGACGAGAAGTTTAGAGAAAAGACAAGAAAAGAAATGGTAATACATGTATCTGCTGTTATTGTGTTTCTAATTCTATCTCCTAATCAATAGTGATTTAATTAATATTAATTATTGGGCTATTAGGAGGGCTAACCCACCCCGTCTTAGTCCGCCCCACCTCAGCCACGGCCCCAATGGACCAACACGTTTAGGCCAGCCTTTTAGCGGGCCTCTACCCACCCTTTATGTATGGCAGGGTGGGCTTACCCAACAAGCCAAAACCATTTTGACGGCTCTAATTTGTATCCACGGTTGGGCCTATTTTGACAGCTTTAATCTGTATCCACGGTTGGGTGCTGTATTACAGCAACCCATCCACGATGCTGCATCTTTAGCCCCCATCCACAACATTGCAACCATGGTCCAAAAATAAAAAAGTGTGTCAGGTAAAATCGAAGTTCAATCCGTCCAAGTCCAGCCTATAATCCAATTACTAAGACCCATGATCGAGGTCGGGTTGGGTCGGGTCAGGCCGTATCATGCCAAGCAAAGCCCCGCGCTGACGCATGCACGTGTGTTGCACAAACATACTACTCCAAGAGTGTATTATTTACTAAGTCTTTTCACATGACTTCTTTAATACTTGCATTTTCAAGGTCCATCTTTCTATATGGGATAGTTAAGCTCTCCTACCACATTTTAGACCTTCATATTCCCATTTCAAGTGCCAACTTTGATGCTTAATTTCTCACTCACCAAATGTTGATTTTAAGTGATTGAAAATATCTCAATTATCTACTCCAAACGTAGATTAACTTCTAAGTTAGGCATTTTACGAATTGAAATGACCAAGCTTTAACAAGTATGAATAGGGAATTCATTCATTCTAAAGTTCGATAATATAAACTTCAATTTTACAATCTAAGTGCACATTTTCTCTTAAAGTCAAAGGGTTCGGTCAACACTTATAACTTAGCTCCATTAGTAGTCTCGATTTCACCTTCTTAATGTGCAATCATACTTACATTATCATCTAACTATTATCAAATCAAATCCAAAACACTTCGAGTTATATTGATAGAAAACTTGCTCACCAAGTAAAGCTAGTTAGGATTCTAAGTTAGGTATTTTATGAGTCGAAATGACCAAGCTATAATAAGTATGAATGACTTTGATCGTGAATTCATTTATTAGAACGTTTGGCAAAGAGAATGGCGGAGATAACTGCTAAGATAGAGAATAAGAATGAGAATTGCCCCTGTATAACCCATCTAGCCATGTTCTAGCCCCAATGCATGCAGGAGATAAGACCTATCGGCCGGGGAGTTTACTACATCTATACGTTAATCTAGTATCGATAGCAAGTAGATGCCTTACACTTCCTGCTTTTGGAGTATCTGTAAGAAATGTCATAATAGAATAAAAGAAGATGGAGAGTCTAATCGGAGGTCAATCATACAAAGTGAAAACTCGAGCCGCTAGGGCTTTGTTTTGGTTTATGAGTTAGAAGCTTGTCTTTAATCTAGTTCAACCCAAGATAGCAATTAGAGATGGATGGGGCGCGGAAGACCTTTGAGTTGGCTGAGAAATAGGAATCAATCATTGGATAAAGATAATAATACCTTTCTAAGAGTAGAAAGAGAGCTAAACTAAACAAAGCTTTCGTAAGCAACTGAGGAGAATAGACCTTAGGATTCAATTCCAACCAATAAAGGCATTCCTAAAGTAGGGCGAGAGCTCCACCAGGGGAAGGTTTAGACAGGAACCAAGCAAAGAAGGAATGTCAATCTACTTGTTTACAGTCCGGAGTCAACTTTCGAATTTCAGCTACCCGACTAATAATCTAAGAACACGATTTCTCTTCAAGTCAAAGAGTTTGGTCAATGCTTATAGTATAACTCCATTAGTAGCCTCGATTTCACCTTCTTAAGATATAATTGTACTCACATTGTCATCTAAGTATTATCAAATGTAATCCAAAACACTTCGAGTTATATTGATGGAAAACTTGCTCATTAAGTAAAGCTTGTTTGATTTCTAAGTTAGACATTTTACGAAATGAAATGACCAAGCTTTAATAAGTATGAATCGGGAATTCATTCATTCTAATGTTCGACAATAGAAGCTTTAATCTTATAATGTAAGTGCACATTTTCTCTTAAAGTCAAAGGATTCGGTCAACGTTTATTGCTTAACTCCATTAATAGGCTCGATTTGACCTTCTTAATGTTCAATCAAACATACATTATCATCTAAGTATTATCAAATCAAATCCAAAACACTTCGAATTATACTGATACAAAACTTGATCACCAAGTAAAACTAGTTAGGATCTAAATTAGGTATTTTATGAGTCGAAATTACCAAGCAATAACAAGTATGAAAGGTTTTTACCATGAATTCATTCATTACAATGTTCGATAATAAAAGCTTTAATCTTATAATCTAAGTACACATTTTCTCTTCAAGTCAAAGAATTCGATCAATGCTTATAGTATAACTCCATTAGTAGCCTCGATTTCACCAACTTAAGATGTAATTGTACTCACATTATCTCTAAGTGTTATCAAATGTAATCCAAAACACATCGAGTTATATTGATAGAAAATTTACTCACTAAGTAAAGCTTGTTAGAATTCTAAGTTAGGCATTTTATGAATTGAAATGACCAAGCTTTAACAAGTGTGAATAGGGAATTTATTCACTCAAAAGTTCGACATATAAGCTTTAATATTACAATCTAAGAGCACATTTTCTCTTAAAGTCAAAGGGTTTGGTCAATGCTTATAGCTTAGCTCCATTAGTAGCTTCGATTTCACCTTCTTAATGTTCAATCATACTTACATTATCATCCAAGTATTATCAAATTAAATCCAAAATACTTCGAGTTATATTGATAGAAAACTTGCTCACCAAGTAAAGCATGTAAGGATTCTAAGTTAGGTATTTTATGAGTTGAAATGACCAAACTATAACAAGTATGAATGGTTTTGATTGGGAAATCATTCACTAGAACGTTCGGTAATTGAAGTTTTAATCTTATAATCTAAGCACGCGTTTTCTTTTCAAGTCAAAGGATTCAGTCAATGCTTATAGTATAACTCCATTAGTAGCCTCGATTTTACCTTTTTAAGATGTAATTGTACTTATATTATCATCTAAGTATTACCAAATGTATTCCAAAACACTTCGAGTTATATTGATGAAAAACTTGTTGACTAAGTAAAGCTTGTTAAATTTCTAAGTTAGGCATTTTATGAATTGAAATGACCAAACTTTAACAAGTATGAATTGGAAATTCATTCATTCTAATGTTCAACAATAGAAGCTTTAATCTTACAATCTAAGTGCATATTTTCTCTTAAAGTCAAAGGGTCAACGCTTATAGTTTAACTCCATTGGTAGCCTCAATTTCACTTTCTTAATGTTCAATCATACTTACATTATCATCTAAGTATTATCAAATCAAATCCAAAACACTTCGAGCTATATTGATACAAATCTTGCTCACCAAGTAAAGCAAGTTAGGATTTTAAGTTAGGTATTTTATGAGTCGAAATGATCAACCTATAACAAATATGAATGGTTTTGATCGTGCATTCATTCATTTGTTAGGATGTATACTATAAGTCTAGCTTTTGTATGAACATCTATTTTGATATGCGAATCTTTTATGGTCAAATATTTACATTTTATATTCCTATATATGTTTTGTAATTGTCCAATTAATTTTTATTGTAGATAACATGGTGTGTGATGCCACATAGAAGATCATATTATTAGTTTCTTATAGATTATAAATGGGAGCTCACAACCGAGATAATTTTGGACAAATTATCGGAATGGTTGTAGTGTAATTTGGTTTTAATCTATCTTGATTATAAAATTACACTAGTACATTTTGTATGTATTGAGCAGGACCAACTGAGGTTGTTTGATTTATACTGACTACATAAATAGAACAAGACCTCTGTTATTATGGATGTGCATTCTCTTAATCATTATATGATAACGGACATGTATACTCGATATATGTTTCTTTAATTTACCAATGGGTGAGATTTATTTATTAAATCAATAAGCTAAATAAATTGGGATACAATGTTGTTTATATGGTGTACTGTTGATTATATAATGAAACCGTGTCTTAATTATTTAGGATGATGATGTCTTCTTGAGGAGCTCATAAGGATTATCGTGTAAATCTTGCAGGTGAATTTATTCCGACATGATAATAAAGTTGAGTGGTACTACTCTTGAAATTAAATGTTAATTAATTGAATTGTCAGTAATTCATTTAATTAACGGTTTTTCGATATCTTAAACACAGGGAGATAAACGCGCACATCATAAATAGGAGCCCATATTTAACATGGATTTGGGACGGTAGTTCAATAATATCTCTTTATGAATCAAGTTATTATTGATAGGATTAAGAAGTTTGTTCAGGCCGAACTAGGACTCTTAATCCTATCAAGAGACCGATTCATAATCCTCCTCAAGGTCCTTGTTGCAGCCTATGAATAAGCCTTAAGTCAGTTGTTTCTAAACACACGAAAATCTTAGATACAATTTAGTAGAAGATGGCTGAAAGTGTCGATAGCTCGTTGCCCACACAACATTTGATAAAAGATGAGGAATACAGCAGAAGATCGTGAGGTCGAGGCTTCATCGATTGCTCTGTCTATAGTTCTGACCTTAGAACTAATTCGTTTTTAACTGCAAAAGATATGACTCGTTTTCCACTGCACGTTGTCATATTTTGCATGGACCCCGAATCAAATAATTGCATAGGGTGGGCGATCCCTCGGTTCCAACATCATTAGAATGTTTGACAATATAAGCTTTATTCTTATAATCTAAGTACACGTTTTCTCTTCAAGTCAAATGATTCGATCAATGCTTATAGTATAACTCCATTAGTAACCTCGATTTCACCATCTTAAGATGTAATTGTACTCACATTATCATCTAAGCGTTATCAAATGTAATCCAAAACACATCGAATTATATTGATAGAAAACTTGTTCACTGAGTGTTGGGATTTCAGTGTTTAGATTTTGATGAGACAAACCAATCATGTAATGGGAAGTTTTGAGTACCCCATTTTCACAGTGTTTAAGTGAATAAATAGACTAGAATTGAGTCTTGTGTCAAACATTGAAATGGAGGTTAAAAGAGGATAAAGCTGCATCTAAGCTTTAAAAGAAGATATCGCTGCATGAAGGCAGGATACAGCAAAGCAAGAAAGAATGGCGTGCAGCATCGCTGCAAGAAAATGATACAGGAGTACTGCTTGAACGGAGTTACAGCAGCACTGCCAGATGATACTGCAATCAGGTCTAAAATACAGCAGCACTGAAAGAATGCATTAGCTGCACAAGGACCAAGGATACAGTGCAGACTTACAAGTCAGTTAAGTAATACAGTGCCAACTACAAAATGAAGTATCCTGCAAATCCTAGGAAGGATAAATGCAGTACGAGGAACGGAGATTCAAACAAGAATAATAGAGCCGTTCAAGAAAAAGTCAAAGTAGCAGACACGGAGCCAATGAGAAGATGCCAACTGGACTGACGCGCTGCAAAAAGCTGCGAGTCACAACTGCCGCATTAAATGCTCCGAAAGGAAAAGTCAAGTCGCATTAAATGCGAACCATACTTTGGCCAGGCTATTTCAAATTCAAAAGAGGGATGTCTCCTTCAACGGACATCTTCTCCTACAAGTATAAATAGAGGTCGAGGAGAACTGAAGCTGGTTACTGAAACATTTTACGCTAAATTCACAAAGCTTACAAGATCCAAATATTCAAGTCTACGATCAGTTTCAGTCACTCAACCTATCGAAGTGAAGCAAGTTCAAGCTAAAGGATTCCTTACGGATTCAGAAGCTCACTTCGAAGCACAAGTTGAAGAAAACCTTTTTATCCTTTTAACCTTGTTGCTGTGTGCTTAGGTTGTTTTAGTGGTGTCAAGCAGTTGATAGGAGAGATCCTTGCTGTTTGTTTTAGTTGTCTAGAGTTAGGCAGCTTCCCTGTGTGGGAGTGTAGAACCCTGTGTGGGTTAGCCTTTGAAGTTTGCAGTTGCTGTGTGTACGCTGGACTTCAGTAGGTGGTTTGCTTTGTAAAGTTGATAGATTGTTAGGAGAGTCCTGTAAATCAATTTTGCTTAACAAAGTTCCTGCTCGAGGAGCAGTAGAGTAGACGTAGAAGGATTACACCACCTTCGAACCACTATAAGTCATAAGTGTTTTTATCGCTTTTCTTATCTGTGCTTATTTTCTGCATATCTATCTATCTCTAATCATAAAACGTTTTGAAAGAAGCATTCTTGAGAAAAACAGCCTTGTGTTTAAAAGTTTATTTCCGCTGCGTACAAAACTCGAGGTTACAGCGTGCATCACTGTATCCTAGCGCTGCAAGCAGTAACCATCTATCGCTGCAAGCTCAAGTAACTTGCAGTGTAGAACGGTTGTTTTAAAGATTCTGAAAAATCGACTAAGGTTCATTCACCCCCCCTCTGAACCTCGGACACCACTTGGGACCAACACTGAGTAAAGCTTGTTAAAATTCTAAGTTAGGCATTTTAAGAATTGAAACAACCAAGCTTTAACAAGTAATAATCGGAAATTCATACATTATAATATTCGACAATAGAAGCTTTAATCTTACAATCTATGTGCATATTTTTTCTTAAAGTCAAAGGATTTGATCAACGCTTATAGCTTACTCCATTGGTAGCCTCGATTTCACATTCTTAATGTTCAATCATGCTTACATTATTATCTATGTATTATCAAATCAAATCCAAAACACTTCGAGTTTTATTGATACAAAACATGCTCACCAAGTAAAACTAGTAAGGATCTATGTTAGGTATTTTATGAGTTGAAATGACCAAGCTATAATAAGTATGAATGGTTTTGATCATGAATTCATTCATTTGAACATTCGATAATATAAGCTTTAATCTTATAATCTAAGTACATGTTTTCACTTCAAGTCAAAGGGTTCGGTCAATGCTTATAGTATAACTTCATTAGTACCTCGATTTCACCATCTTAAGATGTAGTACTACTCACATTATCATCCAAGTATTATAAAATGTAATCCGAAACACTTCGAGTTATATTGATAGAAACCTTGCTCACTAAGTAAAGCTTGTTAGATTTCTAAGTTAGACATTTTACAAAATGAGAAGACCAAACTTTAACAAGTATGCATGGAGAATTCATTCATTCTAATATTCGACAATACAAGCTTTCATCTTACAATCTAAGTGCACATTTTCTCTTAAAGTCAAAGGATTCGGTCAACACTTATAGCTTAACTCCACTGGTAGTCTCGATTTCACCTTCTTAATGTTTAATCATACTTACATTATCATTTAAGTATTATCAAATCAAATCCAAAACACTTCGAGTTATATTGATACAAAACTTGCTCACCAAGTAAAACAAGTTAGGATTCTAAGTAAGGTATTTTATGAGTCGAAATGACCAAGCTATAACAAGTATGAATAGTTTTGATTGTGAATTTATTCATTAGAACGTTACAGAATATAAGCTTTAATCTTATAATCTAAGTACACATTTTCTCCTCAAGTCAAAGAGTTCGGTCGATGCTTGTAGTATAACTTCATTAGTAGCCTGGATTTCACCGTCTCAAGATGTAATTGTACTAATATTATCATTTAAGTATTATCAAAAATAAAACACTTCGAGTTATATTGATGGAAAACTTGCTCACTAAGTAAAGCTTGTTAGATTTCTAAGTTAGGTATTTTACGAAATGAAATGACCAAGCTTTAACAAGTATGAATCGGGAATTCATTCATTCTAATGTTCGACAATAGAAGCTTTAATCTTACGATCTAAGCGTACATTTTTTCTTAAAGTCAAAGGGTTCGGTCAACGCTTATAGCTTATGTCCATTGGTAGCCTTCATTTCACATTCTTAATGTTAAATCATACTTACATTATCATCTAAGTATTATGAAATCAAATCCAAAACACTTCGAGTTATATTGATACAAAACTTGCTCACTAAGTAAAACTAATTAGGATTCTAAGTTAGGTATTTGATGAGTCGAAATGACCAAGCTATAACAAGTATGAATGGTTTTGAACGTGAATTCATTCATTAGAACATTCGACAATATAAGCTTTAATCTTATAATCTAAGTATACGTTTTCTCTTCAAGTCAAAG
>CM053649.1:9907517-10287517 GCA_028654395.1 Scutellaria barbata | reverse complement strand
CTATAAATAAGCCTTAAATCAGCCGTTTTCGACACATAGAAATACACATACACAGACATAAAAATCTGAGATACGTATTAGTAGAAGACGGATGAAGATCTCGATAGCTCGTTGCCCACACAACGTTCGAGGTAAGGCGAGGAATACAGCAGAAGATCGTGAGGTCCAGGCTTCAACGATTCCTCGATCTATAGTTCTGATCTTAGAACTAATTTCGGTGCAAAAGGTATGATTCGTTTTTCCGCTGCACGTTAATCAATTTTGCATGGACCCCGATTCGGATAATCGTATAAGGTCGGCGATTCGGCGGTTCCTACAGCCCACACAACGATCGAGATAAGGCGAGAAATACAGTAGAAGATCGTGAGGTCCAGGCTTCATCGATTCCTCGATCTACAGTTCTGATCTTAGAACTAATTTCGGTGCAAAAGGTATGATTCGTTTCTCCACTGCGCGTTAATCAATTTTGCATGGACCCCGATTCGGATAATCGAACAGGGTCGGCGATCCGGCGGTTCCTACAATTGTTTCATGAAATAATGAAATACAAATTCTATTAAAAATAAATTGTGAAATTAAAATTGTATTAAAAAAATCATAAAGTAAAAATAAAAATGTAGTGTAGTGCAATAGTGACCACTACATGTAGTATAGTGTGAGTTTTTTTCCCACTGGTGTGGATGCCCTAACTAGGTTTACTTGGTGAACAAGTTTTGTATCAATATAACTCGAAGAGTTTTGGATTTGATTTGATAATACTTAGATGATAATGTAAGTATGATTGAACGTTAAGAAGGGGAAATCGTGGCTACTAATGGAGTAAAGCTATAAGCATTGACCGAATCAATTGACATTATGAGAAAATGTGCACTTAGATTGTAAGATTAAAGCTTCTATTTGTTAGGATGTATACTATAAGCCTAGCTTTTGTATGAAACATCTATTTATGATATGAGAATCTTTTGTGGTCAAATGTTTGCATTTATATATATTTGTTATATATGTTATTGCAATAGTCCAATTAATTTATATTGTAGATAACATGGTGTGTGGTGCCACACGGAAGATCATGTTATCAGTTCCTTATAGATTATAAATGGTAGCTCACAGCCGAGATAATTTTGGACAAATTATCGGAATGGTTGTAGTGTAATTTGGTATTAATCTATCTTGATTATAAAATTACACTAGTACATTTTGTATGTATTGAGCAGGACCAATTGAGGTTGTTTTATTTGTACTGACTATATAAATAAAACAAGACCTCTGTTATTGTGGATGTGCGTCCTATTAATCATTGTATGATAACGGGCATGTATACTCGATATATGTTTCTTTAATTTACCAATGGGTGAGATTTATTTATTAAATCAATAAGCTCAGTAAATTGGGATACAGTGTTGTTTATATGGTGTGTTGTTGATTATATAATGAAACCGTGTCCTAATTATTTAGGATGACGATGTCCCCTTGAGAAACTCATAAGGATTATCATGTAAACCCTGCAGGTGGATTTATTCCGGCATGATAATAAAGTTGAGTGGTACTACTCTTGGAATTAAATATTAATTAATTGAATTGTCAGTAATTCATTTAATTAATGGACATTCGATATCTTAAACGCGGGAAGATAAACGCGCACATAATAAATAGGAGCCATATCTAATATGGATAAGGGACGGTTGTTCAATAATATCTTTTTAGTGGATTAAGATATTATTGATAGGTGTTTGAAGTATATTCAGATCGAATTAAGGACTCCTAAGCCTATCAGGAGACCGATTCATAATCCTCCTCAAGGTCCCTGTTGTAGCCTATAAATAAGCCTCAAGTCAGTCGTTTTCGACACATAAAAAAAATACAGATACACAGACATAAAAATCTGAGATACGTATTAGTAGAAGATGGCTGAGAGTCTCGATAGCTCGTTGCCCACAAAACGTTCGAGATAAGGCGAGGAATACAACAGAAGATAGTGAGGTCCATGCTTCATCGATTTCTCCACCTACAGTTCTGACTTTAGAACTAATTTCGGTGCAAAAGGTATGATTCGTTTTCCACTGTGCGTTAATCATATTTACATGGTCCCCGATTCGGATAAATCGTATAGGGTCGGCGATCCGGCGGTTCCTACACTATTATCAAATATTAGAATGATTGAGTTCCCGATTCATACTTGTTAAAACTTGGTCATTTCATTTCGTAAAATGCGTAACTTAGAAATCTAACAAGCCTTACTTAATGAGCAAGTTTTCCATCAATATAACTCGAAGTGTTATGGATTACATTTGATTATATTTAGAAGATAATGTGAGTGCAATTACATCTTAAGAAGGTTGAATCAAGGCTTCTAATTGAGTTACACTATATGTATTGACCGAACCCCTTGACTTGAAAAGAAAACGTGTACTAAGATTATAAGATTAAAGCTTATATTGTCGAACATTCTAATGAATGAATTCACGATCAAAATCATTCATACTTGTGATAGCCTGGTCATTACGACTCATAAAATACCTAACTTAGAATCCTTACTAGGTTTACTTGGTGAGCAAGTTTTGTATCAATATACCTCGAAGAGTTTTGGATTTGATTTGATAATACTTAGATGATAATGTAAGTATGATTGAACATTAAGAAGGGGAAATCGTGGCTACTAATGGAGTAAAGCTATAAGCGTTGACCGAATCCTTTGACATTATGAGAAAATGTGCACTTAGATTGTAAGATTAGAGCTTCTATTATCGAACATTAGAATGATTGAGTTCCCGATTCATACTTGTTATAGCTTGGTCATTTCATTTCGTAATATGCGTAACTTAGAAATCTAACAAGCCTTACCTAATGAGCAAGTTTTCCATCAATATAACTCGAAGTGTTATGGATTACATTTGATTATATTTAGAAGATAATGTGAGTGCAATTAAATCATAAGAAGGTTGAATCAAGGCTACTAATTGAGTTACACTATATGTATTGACCGAACCCCTTGACTTAAAGAGAAAACGTATACTTAGATTATAAGATTAAAGCTTATATTGTCGAACGTTGTAATGAATGAATTCGCAATCAAAATCATTCATACTTGTGATAGCGTGGTCATTTCGACTCATAAAATACCTAACTTAGAATCCTAACTAGGTTTACTTGGTGAGCAAGTTTTGTATCAATATAACTCGAAGAGTTTTGGATTTGATTTGATAATACTTAGATGATAATGTAAGTATGATTGAACGTTAAGAAGGGAAAATCGTGGCTACTAATGGAGTAAAGCTATAAGCGTTGACCGAATCTTTTGACATTATGAGAAAATGTGCACTGAGATTGTAAGATTAGAGCTTCTATTATCGAACATTAGAATGATTGAGTTCCCGATTCATACTTGTTTAAGCTTGGTCATTTCATTTCGTAAAATGCATAACTTAGAAATCTAACAAGCCTTACTTAATGAGCAAGTTTTCCATCAATATAACTCGAAGTGTTAAGGATTACATTTGATTATATTTAGAAGGTAATGTGAATGTAATTACATCTTAAGAAGGTTGAATCAAGGCTTCCAATTGAGTTATACTAAATGTATTGACCGAACCCCTTAACTTGAAGAGAAAACGTGTACTTAGATTATAAGATTAAAGCTTATATTGTCGAACATTCTAATGAATGAATTTGAGATCAAAATCATTCATACTTGTGATAGCCTGGTCATTTCTACTCATAAAATACCTAACTAAGAATCCTAACTAGGTTTACTTGGTGAGCAAGTTTTGTTTCAATATAGCTCGAAGAGTTTTGGATTTGATTTGATAATACTTAGATGATAATGTAAGTATGATTGAACGTTCAGAAGGGAAAATCGTGGCTACTAATGGAGTAAAGCTATAAGCGTTGACCGAATCCTTTGACATTATGAGAAAATGTGCACTAAGATTGTAAGATTAAAGCTTCTATTATCGAACATTAGAATGATTGAGTTCCCGATTCATACTTGTTTAAGCTTGGTCATTTCATTTCTTAAAATGTGTAACTTAGAAATCTAACAAGCCTTACTTATTGAGCAAGTTTTCCATCAATATAACTCGAAGTGTTATGGATTACATTTGATTATATTTAGAAGATTATGTATGTGTAATTAAATCATAAGAAGGTTGAATCAAGGCTACTAATTGAGTTACACTATATGTATTGACCGAACCCCTTGACTTGAAGAGAAAACGTGTACTTACATTATAAGATTAAAGCGTATATTGTCATACGTTCTAATGAATGAATTCGCGATCAAAATCATTCATACTTGTGATAGCGTGGTCATTTCGACTCATAAAATACCTAACTTAGAATCCTAACTAGCTTTACTTGGTGAGCAAGTTTTGTATCAATATAACTAAAAGAGTTTTAGATTTGATTTGATAATACTTAGATGATAATGTAAGTATGATTGAACGTTCATAAGGGGAAATTGTGGCTACTAATGGAGTAAAGCTATAAGCGTTGACCGAATCCTTTGACATTATGAGAAAACGTGCACTAAGAATGTAAGATTAAAGCTTCTATTATCGAACATTAGAATGATTGAGTTCCCGATTCATACTTGTTTAGGCTTGGTCATTTCATTTCATAAAATGCGTAACTTATAAATCTAACAAGCCTTACTTAATGAGTCAGTTTTCCATCAATATAACTCGAAGTGTTATGGATTACATTTATTATATTTAGAAGATAATGTGAGTGTAATTACATCTTAAGAAGGTTGAATCAAGGCTTCAAATTGAGTTATACTATATGTATTGACCAACCCCTTAACTTGAAGAGAAAACGTGTACTTAGATTATAAGATTAAAGCTTATATTGTCGAACATTCTAATGAATGAATTCGCAATAAAAACCATTCATACTTGTGATAGCCTGGTCATTTCTACTCATAAAATACCTAACTTAGAATCCTAACTAGGTTTACTTGGTGAGCAAGTTTTGTTTCAATATAGCTCGAAGAGTTTTGGATTTGATTTGATAATACTTAGATGATAATGTAAGTATGATTGAACGTTCAGAAGGGGAAATCGTGGCTACTAATGGAGTAAAGCTATAAGCGTTGACCGAATCCTTTGACATTATGAGAAAATATGCGCTGAGATTGTAAGATTAAAGCTTCTATTATCGAACATTAGAATGATTGAGTTCCCGATTCATACTTGTTTAAGCTTGGTCATTTCATTTCGTAAAATGCGTAACTTAGAAATCTAACAAGGCATACTTAATGAGCAAGTTTTCCATCAATATAACTCGAAGTGTTATAGATTACATTTGATTATATTTAGAAGATAATGTGAGTGTAATTACATCTTAAGAAGGTTGAATCAAGGCTTCTAATTGAGTTATACTATATGTATTGACCGAACCCCTTGACTTGAAGAGAAAACGTGTACTTAGATTATAAGATTAAAGCTTATATTGTCGAACATTCTAATGAATGAATTCGCGATCAAAATCATTCATACTTGTGATAGCCTGGTCATTTCTACTCATAAAATACCTAACTTAGAATTCTAACTAGGTTTACTTGGTGAGCAAATTTTGTTTCAATATACCTCCAAGAGTTTGGAATTTGATTTGATATTACTTAGATGATAATGTAAGTATGATTGAATGTTCAGAAGGGGAAATCGTGACTACTAATGGAGTAAAGCTATAAGCGTTGACCGAATTCTTTGACATTATAAGAAAATGTGCACTAAGATTGTAAGATTAAAGCTTCTATTATCGAACATTAGAATGATTGAGTTCCCGATTCATACTTGTTTAAGCTTGGTCATTTCATTTCGTAAAATGCGTAACTTAGAAATCTAACAAGCCTTACTTAATGAGCAAGTTTTCCATCAATATAACTCGAAGTGTTATGGATTACATTTGATTATATTTAGAAGATTATGTGTGTGTAATTAAATCATAAGAAGGTTGAATCAAGGCTACTAATTGAGTTACACTATATGTATTGACCGAACCCCTTGACTTGAAGAGAAATTATGTACTTAGATTATAAGATTAAAGCGTATATTGTCATACGTTCTAATGAATGAATTCGCGATCAAAATCATTCATACTTGTGATAGCGTGGTCATTTCGACTCATAAAATACCTAACTTAGAATCCTAACTAGGTTTACTTGGTGAGCAAGTTTTGTTTCAATATAGCTCGAAGAGTTTTGGATTTGATTTGATAATACTTAGATGATAATGTAAGTATGATTGAACGTTCAGAAGGGGAAATCGTGGCTACTAATGGAGTAAAGCTATAAGCGTTGACCGAATCCTTTGACATTATGAGAAAATGTGCACTAAGATTGTAAGATTAAAGCTTCTATTATCGAACATTAGAATGATTGAGTTCCCGATTCATACTTGTTTAAGCTTGGTCATTTCATTTCTTAAAATGTGTAACTTAGAAATCTAACAAGCCTTACTTATTGAGCAAGTTTTCCATCAATATAACTCGAAGTGTTATGGATTACATTTGATTATATTTAGAAGATTATGTATGTGTAATTAAATCATAAGAAGGTTGAATCAAGGCTACTAATTGAGTTACACTATATGTATTGACCGAACCCCTTGACTTGAAGAGAAAACGTGTACTTACATTATAAGATTAAAGCGTATATTGTCATACGTTCTAATGAATGAATTCGCGATCAAAATCATTCATACTTGTGATAGCGTGGTCATTTCGACTCATAAAATACCTAACTTAGAATCCTAACTAGCTTTACTTGGTGAGCAAGTTTTGTATCAATATAACTAAAAGAGTTTTAGATTTGATTTGATAATACTTAGATGATAATGTAAGTATGATTGAACGTTAAGAAGGGAAAATCGTGGCTACTAATGGAGTAAAGCTATAAGCGTTGACCGAATCCTTTGACATTATGAGAAAACGTGCACTAAGAATGTAAGATTAAAGCTTCTATTATCGAACATTAGAATGATTGAGTTCCCGATTCATACTTGTTTAAGCTTGGTCATTTCATTTCATAAAATGCGTAACTTATAAATCTAACAAGCCTTACTTAATGAGTCAGTTTTCCATCAATATAACTCGAAGTGTTATGGATTACATTTGATTATATTTAGAAGATAATGTGAGTGCAATTACATCTTAAGAAGGTTGAATCAAGGCTTCAAATTGAGTTATACTATATGTATTGACCGAACCCCTTAACTTGAAGAGAAAACGTGTACTTAGATTATAAGATTAAAGCTTATATTGTCAAACATTCTAATGAATGAATTCGCAATAAAAACCATTCATACTTGTGATAGCCTGGTCATTTCTACTCATAAAATACCTAACTTAGAATCCTAACTAGGTTTACTTGGTGAGCAAGTTTTGTTTCAATATAGCTCGAAGAGTTTTGGATTTGATTTGATAATACTTAGATGATAATGTAAGTATGATTGAACGTTCAGAAGGGGAAATCGTGGCTACTAATGGAGTAAAGCTATAAGCGTTGACCGAATCCTTTGACATTATGAGAAAATATGCGCTGAGATTGTAAGATTAAAGCTTCTATTATCGAACATTAGAATGATTGAGTTCCCGATTCATACTTGTTTAAGCTTGGTCATTTCATTTCGTAAAATGCGTAACTTAGAAATCTAACAAGGCATACTTAATGAGCAAGTTTTCCATCAATATAACTCGAAGTGTTATAGATTACATTTGATTATATTTAGAAGATAATGTGAGTGTAATTACATCTTAAGAAGGTTGAATCAAGGCTTCTAATTGAGTTATACTATATGTATTGACCGAACCCCTTGACTTGAAGAGAAAACGTGTACTTAGATTATAAGATTAAAGCTTATATTGTCGAACATTCTAATGAATGAATTCGCGATCAAAATCATTCATACTTGTGATAGCCTGGTCATTTCTACTCATAAAATACCTAACTTAGAATTCTAACTAGGTTTACTTGGTGAGCAAATTTTGTTTCAATATACCTCAAAGAGTTTGGAATTTGATTTGATATTACTTAGATGATAATGTAAGTATGATTGAATGTTCAGAAGGGGAAATCGTGACTACTAATGGAGTAAAGCTATAAGCGTTGACCGAATTCTTTGACATTATAAGAAAATGTGCACTAAGATTGTAAGATTAAAGCTTCTATTATCGAACATTAGAATGATTGAGTTCCCGATTCATACTTGTTTAAGCTTGGTCATTTCATTTCGTAAAATGCGTAACTTAGAAATCTAACAAGCCTTACTTAATGAGCAAGTTTTCCATCAATATAACTCGAAGTGTTATGGATTTAATTTGATTATATTTAGAAGATAATGTGAGTGCAATTACATCTTAAGAAGGTTGAATCAAGGCTTCTAATTGAGTTACACTATATGTATTGACCGAACCCCTTGACTTGAAAAGAAAACGTGTACTAAGATTATAAGATTAAAGCTTATATTGTCGAACATTCTAATGAATGAATTCACGATCAAAATCATTCATACTTGTGATAGCCTGGTCATTACGACTCATAAAATACCTAACTTAGAATCCTTACTAGGTTTACTTGGTGAGCAAGTTTTGTATCAATATACCTTGAAGAGTTTTGGATTTGATTTGATAATACTTAGATGATAATGTAAGTATGATTGAACGTTAAGAAGGGGAAATCGTGGCTACTAATGGAGTAAAGCTATAAGCGTTGACCGAATCCTTTGACATTATGAGAAAATGTGCACTTAGATTGTAAGATTAGAGCTTCTATTATCGAACATTAGAATGATTGAGTTCCCGATTCATACTTGTTATAGCTTGGTCATTTCATTTCGTAATATGCGTAACTTAGAAATCTAACAAGCCTTACCTAATGAGCAAGTTTTCCATCAATATAACTCGAAGTGTTATGGATTACATTTGATTATATTTAGAAGATAATGTGAGTGCAATTAAATCATAAGAAGGTTGAATCAAGGCTACTAATTGAGTTACACTATATGTATTGACCGAACCCCTTGACTTAAAGAGAAAACGTATACTTAGATTATAAGATTAAAGCTTATATTGTCGAACGATGTAATGAATGAATTCGCAATCAAAATCATTCATACTTGTGATAGCGTGGTCATTTCGACTCATAAAATACCTAACTTAGAATCCTAACTAGGTTTACTTGGTGAGCAAGTTTTGTATCAATATAACTCGAAGAGTTTTGGATTTGATTTGATAATACTTAGATGATAATGTAAGTATGATTGAACGTTAAGAAGGGAAAATCGTGGCTACTAATGGAGTAAAGCTATAAGCGTTGACCGAATCTTTTGACATTATGAGAAAATGTGCACTGAGATTGTAAGATTAGAGCTTCTATTATCGAACATTAGAATGATTGAGTTCCCGATTCATACTTGTTTAAGCTTGGTCATTTCATTTCGTAAAATGCATAACTTAGAAATCTAACAAGCCTTACTTAATGAGCAAGTTTTCCATCAATATAACTCGAAGTGTTAAGGATTACATTTGATTATATTTAGAAGGTAATGTGAATGTAATTACATCTTAAGAAGGTTGAATCAAGGCTTCCAATTGAGTTATACTAAATGTATTGACCGAACCCCTTAACTTGAAGAGAAAACGTGTACTTAGATTATAAGATTAAAGCTTATATTGTCGAACATTCTAATGAATGAATTTGAGATCAAAATCATTCATACTTGTGATAGCCTGGTCATTTCTACTCATAAAATACCTAACTAAGAATCCTAACTAGGTTTACTTGGTGAGCAAGTTTTGTTTCAATATAGCTCGAAGAGTTTTGGATTTGATTTGATAATACTTAGATGATAATGTAAGTATGATTGAACGTTCAGAAGGGGAAATCGTGGCTACTAATGGAGTAAAGCTATAAGCGTTGACCGAATCCTTTGACATTATGAGAAAATGTGCACTAAGATTGTAAGATTAAAGCTTCTATTATCGAACATTAGAATGATTGAGTTCCCGATTCATACTTGTTTAAGCTTGGTCATTTCATTTCTTAAAATGTGTAACTTAGAAATCTAACAAGCCTTACTTATTGAGCAAGTTTTCCATCAATATAACTCGAAGTGTTATGGATTACATTTGATTATATTTAGAAGATTATGTATGTGTAATTAAATCATAAGAAGGTTGAATCAAGGCTACTAATTGAGTTACACTATATGTATTGACCGAACCCCTTGACTTGAAGAGAAAACGTGTACTTACATTATAAGATTAAAGCGTATATTGTCATACGTTCTAATGAATGAATTCGCGATCAAAATCATTCATACTTGTGATAGCGTGGTCATTTCGACTCATAAAATACCTAACTTAGAATCCTAACTAGCTTTACTTGGTGAGCAAGTTTTGTATCAATATAACTAAAAGAGTTTTAGATTTGATTTGATAATACTTAGATGATAATGTAAGTATGATTGAACGTTAAGAAGGGAAAATCGTGGCTACTAATGGAGTAAAGCTATAAGCGTTGACCGAATCCTTTGACATTATGAGAAAACGTGCACTAAGAATGTAAGATTAAAGCTTCTATTATCGAACATTAGAATGATTGAGTTCCCGATTCATACTTGTTTAGGCTTGGTCATTTCATTTCATAAAATGCGTAACTTATAAATCTAACAAGCCTTACTTAATGAGTCAGTTTTCCATCAATATAACTCGAAGTGTTATGGATTACATTTATTATATTTAGAAGATAATGTGAGTGTAATTACATCTTAAGAAGGTTGAATCAAGGCTTCAAATTGAGTTATACTATATGTATTGACCAACCCCTTAACTTGAAGAGAAAACGTGTACTTAGATTATAAGATTAAAGCTTATATTGTCGAACATTCTAATGAATGAATTCGCAATAAAAACCATTCATACTTGTGATAGCCTGGTCATTTCTACTCATAAAATACCTAACTTAGAATCCTAACTAGCTTTACTTGGTGAGCAAGTTTTGTTTCAATATAGCTCGAAGAGTTTTGGATTTGATTTGATAATACTTAGATGATAATGTAAGTATGATTGAACGTTCAGAAGGGGAAATCGTGGCTACTAATGGAGTAAAGCTATAAGCGTTGACCGAATCCTTTGACATTATGAGAAAATATGCGCTGAGATTGTAAGATTAAAGCTTCTATTATCGAACATTAGAATGATTGAGTTCCCGATTCATACTTGTTTAAGCTTGGTCATTTCATTTCGTAAAATGCGTAACTTAGAAATCTAACAAGGCATACTTAATGAGCAAGTTTTCCATCAATATAACTCGAAGTGTTATAGATTACATTTGATTATATTTAGAAGATAATGTGAGTGTAATTACATCTTAAGAAGGTTGAATTAAGGCTTCTAATTGAGTTATACTATATGTATTGACCGAACCCCTTGACTTGAAGAGAAAACGTGTACTTAGATTATAAGATTAAAGCTTATATTGTCGAACATTCTAATGAATGAATTCGCGATCAAAATCATTCATACTTGTGATAGCCTGGTCATTTCTACTCATAAAATACCTAACTTAGAATTCTAACTAGGTTTACTTGGTGAGCAAATTTTGTTTCAATATACCTCCAAGAGTTTGGAATTTGATTTGATATTACTTAAATGATAATGTAAGTATGATTGAATGTTCAGAAGGGGAAATCGTGACTACTAATGGAGTAAAGCTATAAGCGTTGACCGAATTCTTTGACATTATAAGAAAATGTGCACTAAGATTGTAAGATTAAAGCTTCTATTATCGAACATTAGAATGATTGAGTTCCCGATTCATACTTGTTTAAGCTTGGTCATTTCATTTCGTAAAATGCGTAACTTAGAAATCTAACAAGCCTTACTTAATGAGCAAGTTTTCCATCAATATAACTCGAAGTGTTATGGATTACATTTGATTATATTTAGAAGATTATGTGTGTGTAATTAAATCATAAGAAGGTTGAATCAAGGCTACTAATTGAGTTACACTATATGTATTGACCGAACCCCTTGACTTGAAGAGAAATTATGTACTTAGATTATAAGATTAAAGCGTATATTGTCATACGTTCTAATGAATGAATTCGCGATCAAAATCATTCATACTTGTGATAGCGTGGTCATTTCGACTCATAAAATACCTAACTTAGAATCCTAACTAGGTTTACTTGGTGAGCAAGTTTTGTTTCAATATAGCTCGAAGAGTTTTGGATTTGATTTGATAATACTTAGATGATAATGTAAGTATGATTGAACGTTCAGAAGGGGAAATCGTGGCTACTAATGGAGTAAAGCTATAAGCGTTGACCGAATCCTTTGACATTATGAGAAAATGTGCACTAAGATTGTAAGATTAAAGCTTCTATTATCGAACATTAGAATGATTGAGTTCCCGATTCATACTTGTTTAAGCTTGGTCATTTCATTTCTTAAAATGTGTAACTTAGAAATCTAACAAGCCTTACTTATTGAGCAAGTTTTCCATCAATATAACTCGAAGTGTTATGGATTACATTTGATTATATTTAGAAGATTATGTATGTGTAATTAAATCATAAGAAGGTTGAATCAAGGCTACTAATTGAGTTACACTATATGTATTGACCGAACCCCTTGACTTGAAGAGAAAACGTGTACTTACATTATAAGATTAAAGCGTATATTGTCATACGTTCTAATGAATGAATTCGCGATCAAAATCATTCATACTTGTGATAGCGTGGTCATTTCGACTCATAAAATACCTAACTTAGAATCCTAACTAGCTTTACTTGGTGAGCAAGTTTTGTATCAATATAACTAAAAGAGTTTTAGATTTGATTTGATAATACTTAGATGATAATGTAAGTATGATTGAACGTTAAGAAGGGAAAATCGTGGCTACTAATGGAGTAAAGCTATAAGCGTTGACCGAATCCTTTGACATTATGAGAAAACGTGCACTAAGAATGTAAGATTAAAGCTTCTATTATCGAACATTAGAATGATTGAGTTCCCGATTCATACTTGTTTAAGCTTGGTCATTTCATTTCATAAAATGCGTAACTTATAAATCTAACAAGCCTTACTTAATGAGTCAGTTTTCCATCAATATAACTCGAAGTGTTATGGATTACATTTGATTATATTTAGAAGATAATGTGAGTGCAATTACATCTTAAGAAGGTTGAATCAAGGCTTCAAATTGAGTTATACTATATGTATTGACCGAACCCCTTAACTTGAAGAGAAAACGTGTACTTAGATTATAAGATTAAAGCTTATATTGTCAAACATTCTAATGAATGAATTCGCAATAAAAACCATTCATACTTGTGATAGCCTGGTCATTTCTACTCATAAAATACCTAACTTAGAATCCTAACTAGGTTTACTTGGTGAGCAAGTTTTGTTTCAATATAGCTCGAAGAGTTTTGGATTTGATTTGATAATACTTAGATGATAATGTAAGTATGATTGAACGTTCAGAAGGGGAAATCGTGGCTACTAATGGAGTAAAGCTATAAGCGTTGACCGAATCCTTTGACATTATGAGAAAATATGCGCTGAGATTGTAAGATTAAAGCTTCTATTATCGAACATTAGAATGATTGAGTTCCCGATTCATACTTGTTTAAGCTTGGTCATTTCATTTCGTAAAATGCGTAACTTAGAAATCTAACAAGGCATACTTAATGAGCAAGTTTTCCATCAATATAACTCGAAGTGTTATAGATTACATTTGATTATATTTAGAAGATAATGTGAGTGTAATTACATCTTAAGAAGGTTGAATCAAGGCTTCTAATTGAGTTATACTATATGTATTGACCGAACCCCTTGACTTGAAGAGAAAACGTGTACTTAGATTATAAGATTAAAGCTTATATTGTCGAACATTCTAATGAATGAATTCGCGATCAAAATCATTCATACTTGTGATAGCCTGGTCATTTCTACTCATAAAATACCTAACTTAGAATTCTAACTAGGTTTACTTGGTGAGCAAATTTTGTTTCAATATACCTCAAAGAGTTTGGAATTTGATTTGATATTACTTAGATGATAATGTAAGTATGATTGAATGTTCAGAAGGGGAAATCGTGACTACTAATGGAGTAAAGCTATAAGCGTTGACCGAATTCTTTGACATTATAAGAAAATGTGCACTAAGATTGTAAGATTAAAGCTTCTATTATCGAACATTAGAATGATTGAGTTCCCGATTCATACTTGTTTAAGCTTGGTCATTTCATTTCGTAAAATGCGTAACTTAGAAATCTAACAAGCCTTACTTAATGAGCAAGTTTTCCATCAATATAACTCGAAGTGTTATGGATTTAATTTGATTATATTTAGAAGATAATGTGAGTGCAATTACATCTTAAGAAGGTTGAATCAAGGCTTCTAATTGAGTTACACTATATGTATTGACCGAACCCCTTGACTTGAAAAGAAAACGTGTACTAAGATTATAAGATTAAAGCTTATATTGTCGAACATTCTAATGAATGAATTCACGATCAAAATCATTCATACTTGTGATAGCCTGGTCATTACGACTCATAAAATACCTAACTTAGAATCCTTACTAGGTTTACTTGGTGAGCAAGTTTTGTATCAATATACCTTGAAGAGTTTTGGATTTGATTTGATAATACTTAGATGATAATGTAAGTATGATTGAACGTTAAGAAGGGGAAATCGTGGCTACTAATGGAGTAAAGCTATAAGCGTTGACCGAATCCTTTGACATTATGAGAAAATGTGCACTTAGATTGTAAGATTAGAGCTTCTATTATCGAACATTAGAATGATTGAGTTCCCGATTCATACTTGTTATAGCTTGGTCATTTCATTTCGTAATATGCGTAACTTAGAAATCTAACAAGCCTTACCTAATGAGCAAGTTTTCCATCAATATAACTCGAAGTGTTATGGATTACATTTGATTATATTTAGAAGATAATGTGAGTGCAATTAAATCATAAGAAGGTTGAATCAAGGCTACTAATTGAGTTACACTATATGTATTGACCGAACCCCTTGACTTAAAGAGAAAACGTATACTTAGATTATAAGATTAAAGCTTATATTGTCGAACGATGTAATGAATGAATTCGCAATCAAAATCATTCATACTTGTGATAGCGTGGTCATTTCGACTCATAAAATACCTAACTTAGAATCCTAACTAGGTTTACTTGGTGAGCAAGTTTTGTATCAATATAACTCGAAGAGTTTTGGATTTGATTTGATAATACTTAGATGATAATGTAAGTATGATTGAACGTTAAGAAGGGAAAATCGTGGCTACTAATGGAGTAAAGCTATAAGCGTTGACCGAATCTTTTGACATTATGAGAAAATGTGCACTGAGATTGTAAGATTAGAGCTTCTATTATCGAACATTAGAATGATTGAGTTCCCGATTCATACTTGTTTAAGCTTGGTCATTTCATTTCGTAAAATGCATAACTTAGAAATCTTACAAGCCTTACTTAATGAGCAAGTTTTCCATCAATATAACTCGAAGTGTTAAGGATTACATTTGATTATATTTAGAAGGTAATGTGAATGTAATTACATCTTAAGAAGGTTGAATCAAGGCTTCCAATTGAGTTATACTAAATGTATTGACCGAACCCCTTAACTTGAAGAGAAAACGTGTACTTAGATTATAAGATTAAAGCTTATATTGTCGAACATTCTAATGAATGAATTTGAGATCAAAATCATTCATACTTGTGATAGCCTGGTCATTTCTACTCATAAAATACCTAACTAAGAATCCTAACTAGGTTTACTTGGTGAGCAAGTTTTGTTTCAATATAGCTCGAAGAGTTTTGGATTTGATTTGATAATACTTAGATGATAATGTAAGTATGATTGAACGTTCAGAAGGGGAAATCGTGGCTACTAATGGAGTAAAGCTATAAGCGTTGACCGAATCCTTTGACATTATGAGAAAATGTGCACTAAGATTGTAAGATTAAAGCTTCTATTATCGAACATTAGAATGATTGAGTTCCCGATTCATACTTGTTTAAGCTTGGTCATTTCATTTCTTAAAATGTGTAACTTAGAAATCTAACAAGCCTTACTTATTGAGCAAGTTTTCCATCAATATAACTCGAAGTGTTATGGATTACATTTGATTATATTTAGAAGATTATGTATGTGTAATTAAATCATAAGAAGGTTGAATCAAGGCTACTAATTGAGTTACACTATATGTATTGACCGAACCCCTTGACTTGAAGAGAAAACGTGTACTTACATTATAAGATTAAAGCGTATATTGTCATACGTTCTAATGAATGAATTCGCGATCAAAATCATTCATACTTGTGATAGCGTGGTCATTTCGACTCATAAAATACCTAACTTAGAATCCTAACTAGCTTTACTTGGTGAGCAAGTTTTGTATCAATATAACTAAAAGAGTTTTAGATTTGATTTGATAATACTTAGATGATAATGTAAGTATGATTGAACGTTCATAAGGGGAAATTGTGGCTACTAATGGAGTAAAGCTATAAGCGTTGACCGAATCCTTTGACATTATGAGAAAACGTGCACTAAGAATGTAAGATTAAAGCTTCTATTATCGAACATTAGAATGATTGAGTTCCCGATTCATACTTGTTTAGGCTTGGTCATTTCATTTCATAAAATGCGTAACTTATAAATCTAACAAGCCTTACTTAATGAGTCAGTTTTCCATCAATATAACTCGAAGTGTTATGGATTACATTTATTATATTTAGAAGATAATGTGAGTGTAATTACATCTTAAGAAGGTTGAATCAAGGCTTCAAATTGAGTTATACTATATGTATTGACCAACCCCTTAACTTGAAGAGAAAACGTGTACTTAGATTATAAGATTAAAGCTTATATTGTCGAACATTCTAATGAATGAATTCGCAATAAAAACCATTCATACTTGTGATAGCCTGGTCATTTCTACTCATAAAATACCTAACTTAGAATCCTAACTAGCTTTACTTGGTGAGCAAGTTTTGTTTCAATATAGCTCGAAGAGTTTTGGATTTGATTTGATAATACTTAGATGATAATGTAAGTATGATTGAACGTTCAGAAGGGGAAATCGTGGCTACTAATGGAGTAAAGCTATAAGCGTTGACCGAATCCTTTGACATTATGAGAAAATATGCGCTGAGATTGTAAGATTAAAGCTTCTATTATCGAACATTAGAATGATTGAGTTCCCGATTCATACTTGTTTAAGCTTGGTCATTTCATTTCGTAAAATGCGTAACTTAGAAATCTAACAAGGCATACTTAATGAGCAAGTTTTCCATCAATATAACTCGAAGTGTTATAGATTACATTTGATTATATTTAGAAGATAATGTGAGTGTAATTACATCTTAAGAAGGTTGAATCAAGGCTTCTAATTGAGTTATACTATATGTATTGACCGAACCCCTTGACTTGAAGAGAAAACGTGTACTTAGATTATAAGATTAAAGCTTATATTGTCGAACATTCTAATGAATGAATTCGCGATCAAAATCATTCATACTTGTGATAGCCTGGTCATTTCTACTCATAAAATACCTAACTTAGAATTCTAACTAGGTTTACTTGGTGAGCAAATTTTGTTTCAATATACCTCAAAGAGTTTGGAATTTGATTTGATATTACTTAGATGATAATGTAAGTATGATTGAATGTTCAGAAGGGGAAATCGTGACTACTAATGGAGTAAAGCTATAAGCGTTGACCGAATTCTTTGACATTATAAGAAAATGTGCACTAAGATTGTAAGATTAAAGCTTCTATTATCGAACATTAGAATGATTGAGTTCCCGATTCATACTTGTTTAAGCTTGGTCATTTCATTTCGTAAAATGCGTAACTTAGAAATCTAACAAGCCTTACTTAATGAGCAAGTTTTCCATCAATATAACTCGAAGTGTTATGGATTACATTTGATTATATTTAGAAGATAATGTGAGTGCAATTACATCTTAAGAAGGTTGAATCAAGGCTACTAATTGAGTTACACTATATGTATTGACCGAACCCCTTGACTTGAAAAGAAAACGTGTACTAAGATTATAAGATTAAAGCTTATATTGTCGAACATTCTAATGAATGAATTCACGATCAAAATCATTCATACTTGTGGTAGCCTGGTCATTACGACTCATAAAATACCTAACTTAGAATCCTTACTAGGTTTACTTGGTGAGCAACTTTTGTATCAATATACCTCGAAGAGTTTTGGATTTGATTTGATAATACTTAGATGATAATGTAAGTATGATTGAACGTTAAGAAGGGGAAATCGTGGCTACTAATGGAGTAAAGCTATAAGCGTTGACCGAATCTTTTGACATTATGAGAAAATGTGCACTGAGATTGTAAGATTAGAGCTTCTATTATCGAACATTAGAATGATTGAGTTCCCGATTCATACTTGTTTAAGCTTGGTCATTTCATTTCGTAAAATGCATAACTTAGAAATCTAACAAGCCTTACTTAATGAGCAAGTTTTCCATCAATATAACTCGAAGTGTTAAGGATTACATTTGATTATATTTAGAAGGTAATGTGAATGTAATTACATCTTAAGAAGGTTGAATCAAGGCTTCCAATTGAGTTATACTAAATGTATTGACCGAACCCCTTAACTTGAAGAGAAAACGTGTACTTAGATTATAAGATTAAAGCTTATATTGTCGAACATTCTAATGAATGAATTTGAGATCAAAATCATTCATACTTGTGATAGCCTGGTCATTTCTACTCATAAAATACCTAACTAAGAATCCTAACTAGGTTTACTTGGTGAGCAAGTTTTGTTTCAATATAGCTCGAAGAGTTTTGGATTTGATTTGATAATACTTAGATGATAATGTAAGTATGATTGAACGTTCAGAAGGGGAAATCGTGGCTACTAATGGAGTAAAGCTATAAGCGTTGACCGAATCCTTTGACATTATGAGAAAATGTGCACTAAGATTGTAAGATTAAAGCTTCTATTATCGAACATTAGAATGATTGAGTTCCCGATTCATACTTGTTTAAGCTTGGTCATTTCATTTCTTAAAATGTGTAACTTAGAAATCTAACAAGCCTTACTTATTGAGCAAGTTTTCCATCAATATAACTCGAAGTGTTATGGATTACATTTGATTATATTTAGAAGATTATGTATGTGTAATTAAATCATAAGAAGGTTGAATCAAGGCTACTAATTGAGTTACACTATATGTATTGACCGAACCCCTTGACTTGAAGAGAAAACGTGTACTTACATTATAAGATTAAAGCGTATATTGTCATACGTTCTAATGAATGAATTCGCGATCAAAATCATTCATACTTGTGATAGCGTGGTCATTTCGACTCATAAAATACCTAACTTAGAATCCTAACTAGCTTTACTTGGTGAGCAAGTTTTGTATCAATATAACTAAAAGAGTTTTAGATTTGATTTGATAATACTTAGATGATAATGTAAGTATGATTGAACGTTCATAAGGGGAAATTGTGGCTACTAATGGAGTAAAGCTATAAGCGTTGACCGAATCCTTTGACATTATGAGAAAACGTGCACTAAGAATGTAAGATTAAAGCTTCTATTATCGAACATTAGAATGATTGAGTTCCCGATTCATACTTGTTTAGGCTTGGTCATTTCATTTCATAAAATGCGTAACTTATAAATCTAACAAGCCTTACTTAATGAGTCAGTTTTCCATCAATATAACTCGAAGTGTTATGGATTACATTTATTATATTTAGAAGATAATGTGAGTGTAATTACATCTTAAGAAGGTTGAATCAAGGCTTCAAATTGAGTTATACTATATGTATTGACCAACCCCTTAACTTGAAGAGAAAACGTGTACTTAGATTATAAGATTAAAGCTTATATTGTCGAACATTCTAATGAATGAATTCGCAATAAAAACCATTCATACTTGTGATAGCCTGGTCATTTCTACTCATAAAATACCTAACTTAGAATCCTAACTAGCTTTACTTGGTGAGCAAGTTTTGTTTCAATATAGCTCGAAGAGTTTTGGATTTGATTTGATAATACTTAGATGATAATGTAAGTATGATTGAACGTTCAGAAGGGGAAATCGTGGCTACTAATGGAGTAAAGCTATAAGCGTTGACCGAATCCTTTGACATTATGAGAAAATATGCGCTGAGATTGTAAGATTAAAGCTTCTATTATCGAACATTAGAATGATTGAGTTCCCGATTCATACTTGTTTAAGCTTGGTCATTTCATTTCGTAAAATGCGTAACTTAGAAATCTAACAAGGCATACTTAATGAGCAAGTTTTCCATCAATATAACTCGAAGTGTTATAGATTACATTTGATTATATTTAGAAGATAATGTGAGTGTAATTACATCTTAAGAAGGTTGAATCAAGGCTTCTAATTGAGTTATACTATATGTATTGACCGAACCCCTTGACTTGAAGAGAAAACGTGTACTTAGATTATAAGATTAAAGCTTATATTGTCGAACATTCTAATGAATGAATTCGCGATCAAAATCATTCATACTTGTGATAGCCTGGTCATTTCTACTCATAAAATACCTAACTTAGAATTCTAACTAGGTTTACTTGGTGAGCAAATTTTGTTTCAATATACCTCAAAGAGTTTGGAATTTGATTTGATATTACTTAGATGATAATGTAAGTATGATTGAATGTTCAGAAGGGGAAATCGTGACTACTAATGGAGTAAAGCTATAAGCGTTGACCGAATTCTTTGACATTATAAGAAAATGTGAACTAAGATTGTAAGATTAAAGCTTCTATTATCGAACATTAGAATGATTGAGTTCCCGATTCATACTTGTTTAAGCTTGGTCATTTCATTTCGTAAAATGCGTAACTTAGAAATCTAACAAGCCTTACTTAATGAGCAAGTTTTCCATCAATATAACTCGAAGTGTTATGGATTACATTTGATTATATTTAGAAGATAATGTGAGTGCAATTACATCTTAAGAAGGTTGAATCAAGGCTTCTAATTGAGTTACACTATATGTATTGACCGAACCCCTTGACTTGAAAAGAAAACGTGTACTAAGATTATAAGATTAAAGCTTATATTGTCGAACATTCTAATGAATGAATTCACGATCAAAATCATTCATACTTGTGATAGCCTGGTCATTACGACTCATAAAATACCTAACTTAGAATCCTTACTAGGTTTACTTGGTGAGCAACTTTTGTATCAATATACCTCGAAGAGTTTTGGATTTGATTTGATAATACTTAGATGATAATGTAAGTATGATTGAACGTTAAGAAGGGGAAATCGTGGCTACTAATGGAGTAAAGCTATAAGCGTTGACCGAATCTTTTGACATTATGAGAAAATGTGCACTGAGATTGTAAGATTAGAGCTTCTATTATCGAACATTAGAATGATTGAGTTCCCGATTCATACTTGTTTAAGCTTGGTCATTTCATTTCGTAAAATGCATAACTTAGAAATCTAACAAGCCTTACTTAATGAGCAAGTTTTCCATCAATATAACTCGAAGTGTTAAGAATTACATTTGATTATATTTAGAAGGTAATGTGAATGTAATTACATCTTAAGAAGGTTGAATCAAGGCTTCCAATTGAGTTATACTAAATGTATTGACCGAACCCCTTAACTTGAAGAGAAAACGTGTACTTAGATTATAAGATTAAAGCTTATATTGTCGAACATTCTAATGAATGAATTTGAGATCAAAATCATTCATACTTGTGATAGCCTGGTCATTTCTACTCATAAAATACCTAACTAAGAATCCTAACTAGGTTTACTTGGTGAGCAAGTTTTGTTTCAATATAGCTCGAAGAGTTTTGGATTTGATTTGATAATACTTAGATGATAATGTAAGTATGATTGAACGTTCAGAAGGGGAAATCGTGGCTACTAATGGAGTAAAGCTATAAGCGTTGACCGAATCCTTTGACATTATGAGAAAATGTGCACTAAGATTGTAAGATTAAAGCTTCTATTATCGAACATTAGAATGATTGAGTTCCCGATTCATACTTGTTTAAGCTTGGTCATTTCATTTCTTAAAATGTGTAACTTAGAAATCTAACAAGCCTTACTTATTGAGCAAGTTTTCCATCAATATAACTCGAAGTGTTATGGATTACATTTGATTATATTTAGAAGATTATGTATGTGTAATTAAATCATAAGAAGGTTGAATCAAGGCTACTAATTGAGTTACACTATATGTATTGACCGAACCCCTTGACTTGAAGAGAAAACGTGTACTTACATTATAAGATTAAAGCGTATATTGTCATACGTTCTAATGAATGAATTCGCGATCAAAATCATTCATACTTGTGATAGCGTGGTCATTTCGACTCATAAAATACCTAACTTAGAATCCTAACTAGCTTTACTTGGTGAGCAAGTTTTGTATCAATATAACTAAAAGAGTTTTAGATTTGATTTGATAATACTTAGATGATAATGTAAGTATGATTGAACGTTCATAAGGGGAAATTGTGGCTACTAATGGAGTAAAGCTATAAGCGTTGACCGAATCCTTTGACATTATGAGAAAACGTGCACTAAGAATGTAAGATTAAAGCTTCTATTATCGAACATTAGAATGATTGAGTTCCCGATTCATACTTGTTTAGGCTTGGTCATTTCATTTCATAAAATGCGTAACTTATAAATCTAACAAGCCTTACTTAATGAGTCAGTTTTCCATCAATATAACTCGAAGTGTTATGGATTACATTTATTATATTTAGAAGATAATGTGAGTGTAATTACATCTTAAGAAGGTTGAATCAAGGCTTCAAATTGAGTTATACTATATGTATTGACCAACCCCTTAACTTGAAGAGAAAACGTGTACTTAGATTATAAGATTAAAGCTTATATTGTCGAACATTCTAATGAATGAATTCGCAATAAAAACCATTCATACTTGTGATAGCCTGGTCATTTCTACTCATAAAATACCTAACTTAGAATCCTAACTAGCTTTACTTGGTGAGCAAGTTTTGTTTCAATATAGCTCGAAGAGTTTTGGATTTGATTTGATAATACTTAGATGATAATGTAAGTATGATTGAACGTTCAGAAGGGGAAATCGTGGCTACTAATGGAGTAAAGCTATAAGCGTTGACCGAATCCTTTGACATTATGAGAAAATATGCGCTGAGATTGTAAGATTAAAGCTTCTATTATCGAACATTAGAATGATTGAGTTCCCGATTCATACTTGTTTAAGCTTGGTCATTTCATTTCGTAAAATGCGTAACTTAGAAATCTAACAAGGCATACTTAATGAGCAAGTTTTCCATCAATATAACTCGAAGTGTTATAGATTACATTTGATTATATTTAGAAGATAATGTGAGTGTAATTACATCTTAAGAAGGTTGAATCAAGGCTTCTAATTGAGTTATACTATATGTATTGACCGAACCCCTTGACTTGAAGAGAAAACGTGTACTTAGATTATAAGATTAAAGCTTATATTGTCGAACATTCTAATGAATGAATTCGCGATCAAAATCATTCATACTTGTGATAGCCTGGTCATTTCTACTCATAAAATACCTAACTTAGAATTCTAACTAGGTTTACTTGGTGAGCAAATTTTGTTTCAATATACCTCAAAGAGTTTGGAATTTGATTTGATATTACTTAGATGATAATGTAAGTATGATTGAATGTTCAGAAGGGGAAATCGTGACTACTAATGGAGTAAAGCTATAAGCGTTGACCGAATTCTTTGACATTATAAGAAAATGTGCACTAAGATTGTAAGATTAAAGCTTCTATTATCGAACATTAGAATGATTGAGTTCCCGATTCATACTTGTTTAAGCTTGGTCATTTCATTTCGTAAAATGCGTAACTTAGAAATCTAACAAGCCTTACTTAATGAGCAAGTTTTCCATCAATATAACTCGAAGTGTTATGGATTACATTTGATTATATTTAGAAGATTATGTGTGTGTAATTAAATCATAAGAAGGTAGAATCAAGGCTACTAATTGAGTTACACTATATGTATTGACCGAACCCCTTGACTTGAAGAGAAATTATGTACTTAGATTATAAGATTAAAGCGTATATTGTCATACGTTCTAATGAATGAATTCGCGATCAAAATCATTCATACTTGTGATAGCGTGGTCATTTCGACTCATAAAATACCTAACTTAAAATCCTAATTAGGTTTACTTGGTGAGCAAGTTTTGTTTCAATATAGCTCGAAGAGTTTTGGATTTGATTTGATAATACTTAGATGATAATGTAAGTATGATTGAACGTTCAGAAGGGGAAATCGTGGCTACTAATGGAGTAAAGCTATAAGCGTTGACCGAATCCTTTGACATTATGAGAAAATGTGCACTAAGATTGTAAGATTAAAGCTTCTATTATCGAACATTAGAATGATTGAGTTCCCGATTCATACTTGTTTAAGCTTGGTCATTTCATTTCTTAAAATGTGTAACTTAGAAATCTAACAAGCCTTACTTATTGAGCAAGTTTTCCATCAATATAACTCGAAGTGTTATGGATTACATTTGATTATATTTAGAAGATTATGTATGTGTAATTAAATCATAAGAAGGTTGAATCAAGGCTACTAATTGAGTTACACTATATGTATTGACCGAACCCCTTGACTTGAAGAGAAAACGTGTACTTAGATTATAAGATTAAAGCGTATATTGTCATACGTTCTAATGAATGAATTCGTGATCAAAATCATTCATACTTGTGATAGCGTGGTCATTTCGACTCATAAAATACCTAACTTAGAATCCTAACTAGCTTTACTTGGTGAGCAAGTTTTGTATCAATATAACTAAAAGAGTTTTAGATTTGATTTGATAATACTTAGATGATAATGTAAGTATGATTGAACGTTAAGAAGGGAAAATCGTGGCTACTAATGGAGTAAAGCTATAAGCGTTGACCGAATCCTTTGACATTATGAGAAAACGTGCACTAAGAATGTAAGATTAAAGCTTCTATTATCGAACATTAGAATGATTGAGTTCCCGATTCATACTTGTTTAAGCTTGGTCATTTCATTTCATAAAATGCGTAACTTATAAATCTAACAAGCCTTACTTAATGAGTCAGTTTTCCATCAATATAACTCGAAGTGTTATGGATTACATTTGATTATATTTAGAAGATAATGTGAGTGCAATTACATCTTAAGAAGGTTGAATCAAGGCTTCAAATTGAGTTATACTATATGTATTGACCGAACCCCTTAACTTGAAGAGAAAACGTGTACTTAGATTATAAGATTAAAGCTTATATTGTCAAACATTCTAATGAATGAATTCGCAATAAAAACCATTCATACTTGTGATAGCCTGGTCATTTCTACTCATAAAATACCTAACTTAGAATCCTAACTAGGTTTACTTGGTGAGCAAGTTTTGTTTCAATATAGCTCGAAGAGTTTTGGATTTGATTTGATAATACTTAGATGATAATGTAAGTATGATTGAACGTTCAGAAGGGGAAATCGTGGCTACTAATGGAGTAAAGCTATAAGCGTTGACCGAATCCTTTGACATTATGAGAAAATATGCGCTGAGATTGTAAGATTAAAGCTTCTATTATCGAACATTAGAATGATTGAGTTCCCGATTCATACTTGTTTAAGCTTGGTCATTTCATTTCGTAAAATGCGTAACTTAGAAATCTAACAAGGCATACTTAATGAGCAAGTTTTCCATCAATATAACTCGAAGTGTTATAGATTACATTTGATTATATTTAGAAGATAATGTGAGTGTAATTACATCTTAAGAAGGTTGAATCAAGGCTTCTAATTGAGTTATACTATATGTATTGACCGAACCCCTTGACTTGAAGAGAAAACGTGTACTTAGATTATAAGATTAAAGCTTATATTGTCGAACATTCTAATGAATGAATTCGCGATCAAAATCATTCATACTTGTGATAGCCTGGTCATTTCTACTCATAAAATACCTAACTTAGAATTCTAACTAGGTTTACTTGGTGAGCAAATTTTGTTTCAATATACCTCAAAGAGTTTGGAATTTGATTTGATATTACTTAGATGATAATGTAAGTATGATTGAATGTTCAGAAGGGGAAATCGTGACTACTAATGGAGTAAAGCTATAAGCGTTGACCGAATTCTTTGACATTATAAGAAAATGTGCACTAAGATTGTAAGATTAAAGCTTCTATTATCGAACATTAGAATGATTGAGTTCCCGATTCATACTTGTTTAAGCTTGGTCATTTCATTTCGTAAAATGCGTAACTTAGAAATCTAACAAGCCTTACTTAATGACCAAGTTTTCCATCAATATAACTCGAAGTGTTATGGATTACATTTGATTATATTTAGAAGATTATGTGTGTGTAATTAAATCATAAGAAGGTTTAATCAAGGCTACTAATTGAGTTACACTATATGTATTGACCGAACCCCTTGACTTGAAGAGAAATTATGTACTTAGATTATAAGATTAAAGCGTATATTGTCATACGTTCTAATGAATGAATTCGCGATCAAAATCATTCATACTTGTGATAGCGTGGTCATTTCGACTCATAAAATACCTAACTTAGAATCCTAACTAGGTTTACTTGGTGAGCAAGTTTTGTATCAATATAACTCGAAGAGTTTTGGATTTGATTTGATAATACTTAGATGATAATGTAAGTATTATTGAACGTTAAGAAGGGAAAATCGTGGCTACTAATGGAGTAAAGCTATAAGCGTTGACCGAATCGTTTGATAATATGAGAAAATGTGCACTGAGATTGTAAGATTAGAGCTTCTATTATCGAACGTTAGAATGATTGAGTTCCCGATTCATACTTGTTTAAGCTTGGTCATTTCATTTCGTAAAATGCGTAACTTAGAAATCTAACAAGCCTTACTTAATGAGCAAGTTTTCCATCAATATAACTCGAAGTGTTATGGATTACATTTGATTATATTTAGAAGATAATGTGAGTGTAATTACATCTTAAGAAGGTTGAATCAAGGCTTCCAATTAAGTTATACTATATGTATTGACCGAACCTCTTAACTTGAAGAGAAAACGTGTACTTAGATTATAAGATTAAAGCTTATATTGTCGAACATTCTAATGAATGAATTCGCAATCAAAATCATTCATACTTGTGATAGCCTGGTCATTTCTACTCATAAAATACCTAACTTAGAATCCTAACTAGGTTTACTTGGTGAGCAAGTTTTGTTTCAATATACCTCGAAGAGTTTTGAATTTGATTTGATAATACTTAGATGATAATGTAAGTATGATTGAACGTTCAGAAGGGGAAATCGTGGCTACTAATGGAGTAAAGCTATAAGCGTTGACCGAATCCTTTGACATTATGAGAAATGTGCACTAAGATTGTAAGATTAAAGCTTCTATTATCGAACATTAGAATGATTGAGTTCCCGATTCATACTTGTTTAAGCTTGGTCATTTCATTTCGTAAAATGCGTAACTTAGAAATCTATCAAGCCTTACTTATTGAGCAAGTTTTCCATCAATATAACTCGAAGTGTTATGGATTACATTTGATTATATTTAGAAGATTATGTATGTGTAATTAAATCATAAGAAGGTTGAATCAAGGCTACTAATTGAGTTACACTATATGTATTGACCGAACCCCTTGACTTGAAGAGAAAACGTGTACTTAGATTATAAGATTAAAGCTTATATTATCGAACATTCTAATGAATGAATTCGCGATCAAAATCATTCAAACTTGTGATAGCCTGGTCATTTCTACTCATAAAATACCTAACTTAGAATCCTAACTAGGTTTACTTGGTGAGCAAGTTTTGTTTCAATATTGCTCGAACAGTTTTGGATTTGATTTGATAATACTTAGATGATAATGTAAGTATGATTGAACGTTCATAAGGGGAAATTGTGGCTACTAATGGAGTAAAGCTATAAGCATTGACCGAATCCTTTGACATTATGAGAAAATGTGCACTAAGATTGTAAGATTAATGCTTCTATTATCGAACATTAAAATGATTGAGTTCCCGACTCATACTTGTTTAAGCTTGGTCATTCCATTTCGTAAAATGCGTAACTTAGAAATCTAACAAGCCTTACTTATTGAGCAAGTTTTCCATCAATATAACTTGAAGTGTTATAGATTACATTTGATTATATTTAGAAGATTATATGTGTGTAATTAAATCATAAGAAGGTTGAATCAAGGCTACTAATTGAGTTACACTATATGTATTGACCGAACCCCTTGACTTGAAGAGAAAACGTGTACTTAGATTATAAGATTAAAGCGTATATTGTCATACGTTCTAATGAATGAATTCGCGATCAAAATCATTCATACTTGTGATAGCGTGGTCATTTCGACTCATAAAATACCTAACTTAGAATCCAAACTAGGTTTACTTGGTGTGCAAGTTTTGTATCAATATAACTCGAAGAGTTTTGGAATTGATTTGATAATACTTAGATGATAATGTAAGTATGATTGAACGTTAAGAAGGGGAAATCGTGGCTACTAATGGAGAAAAGCTATAAGTGTTGACCGAATCCTTTGACATTATGAGAAAATGTGCACTTAGATTATAAGATTAAAGCTTCTATTATCGAACATTAGAATGATTGAGTTCCCGATTCATACTTGTTAAAGCTTGGTCATTTCATTTCGTAAAATACGTAACTTAGAAATCTAACAAGCCTTACTTAATGAGGAAGTTTTCCATCAATATAACTCGAAGTGTTATGGATTACATTTGATTATATTTAGAAGATAATGTGAGTGCAATTAAATCATAAGAAGGTTGAATCAAGGCTACTAATTGAGTTACACTATATGTATTGACCGAACCCCTTGACTTGAAGAGAAAACGTATACTTAGATTATAAGATTAAAGCTTATATTGTCGAACGTTGTAATGAATGAATTCACAATCAAAATTTTTCATACTTGTGATAGCGTGGTCATTTCGACTCATAAAATACCTAACTTAGAATCCTAACTAGGTTTACTTGGTGAGCAAGTTTTGTTTCAATATAGCTCGAACAGTTTTGGATTTGATTTGATAATACTTAGATGATAATGTAAGTATGATTGAACGTTCATAAGGGGAAATTGTGGCTACTAATGGAGTAAAGCTATAAGCATTGACCGAATCCTTTGACATTATGAGAAAATGTGCACTAAGATTGTAAGATTAATGCTTCTGTTATCGAACATTAAAATGATTGAGTTCCCGACTCATACTTGTTTAAGCTTGGTCATTCCATTTCGTAAAATGCGTAACTTAGAAATCTAACAAGCCTTACTTATTGAGCAAGTTTTCCATCAATATAACTTGAAGTGTTATAGATTACATTTGATTATATTTAGAAGATTATATGTGTGTAATTAAATCATAAGAAGGTTGAATCAAGGCTACTAATTGAGTTACACTATATGTATTGACCGAACCCCTTGACTTGAAGAGAAAACGTGTACTTAGATTATAAGATTAAAGCGTATATTGTCATACGTTCTAATGAATGAATTCGCGATCAAAATCATTCATACTTGTGATAGCGTGGTCATTTCGACTCATAAAATACCTAACTTAGAATCCAAACTAGGTTTACTTGGTGAGCAAGTTTTGTATCAATATAACTCGAAGAGTTTTGGATTTGATTTGATAATACTTAGATGATAATGTAAGTATGATTGAACGTTAAGAATGGGAAATCGTGGCTACTAATGGAGTAAAGCTATAAGCGTTGACCGAATCTTTTGATATTATGAGAAAATGTGCACCGAGATTGTAAGATTAGAGCTTCTATTATCGAACATTAGAATGATTGAGTTCCCGATTCATACTTGTTTAAGCATGGTCATTTCATTTCGTAAAATACGTAACTTAGAAATCTAACAAGCCTTACTTAATGAGGAAGTTTTCCATCAATATAACTCGAAGTGTTATGGATTAGATTTGATTATATTTAGAAGATAATGTGAGTGTAATTACATCATAAGAAGGTTGAATCAAGGCTTCCAATTGAGTTATACTATATGTATTGACCGAACCCCTTGACTTGAAGAGAAAACGTGTACTTAGATTATAAGATTAAAGCTTATATTATCGAACATTCTAATGAATGAATTCGCGATCAAAATCATTCATACTTGTGATAGCCTGGTCATTTCTACTCATAAAATACCTAACTTAGAATCCTAACTAGGTTTACTTGGTGAGCAAGTTTTGTTTCAATATAGCTCGAACAGTTTTGGATTTGATTTGATAATACTTAGATGATAATGTAAGTATGATTGAACGTTCATAAGGGGAAATTGTGGCTACTAATGGAGTAAAGCTATAAGCATTGACCGAATCCTTTGACATTATGAGAAAATGTGCACTAAGATTGTAAGATTAATGCTTCTATTATCGAACATTAAAATGATTGAGTTCCCGATTCATACTTGTTTAAGCTTGGTCATTCCATTTCGTAAAATGCGTAACTTAGAAATCTAACAAGCCTTACTTATTGAGCAAGTTTTCCATCAATATAACTTGAAGTGTTATAGATTACATTTGATTATATTTAGAAGATTATATGTGTGTAATTAAATCATAAGAAGGTTGAATCAAGGCTACTAATTGAGTTACACTATATGTATTGACCGAACCCCTTGACTTGAAGAGAAAACGTGTACTTAGATTATAAGATTAAAGCGTATATTGTCATACGTTCTAATGAATGAATTCGCGATCAAAATCATTCATACTTGTGATAGCGTGGTCATTTCGACTCATAAAATACCTAACTTAGAATCCAAACTAGGTTTACTTGGTGTGCAAGTTTTGTATCAATATAACTCGAAGAGTTTTGGAATTGATTTGATAATACTTAGATGATAATGTAAGTATGATTGAACGTTAAGAAGGGGAAATCGTGGCTACTAATGGAGTAAAGCTATAAGCGTTGACCGAATCCTTTGACATTATGAGAAAATGTGCACTGAGATTGTAAGATTAGAGCTTCTATTATCGAACATTAGAATGATTGAGTTCCCGATTCATACTTGTTTAAGCTTGGTCATTTCATTTCGTAAAATGCGTAACTTAGAAATCTAACAAGCCTTACTTAATGAGCAAGTTTTCCATCAATATAACTCGAAGTGTTATGGATTACATTTGATTATATTTAGAAGATTATGTGTGTGTAATTAAATCATAAGAAGGTTGAATCAAGGCTACTAATTGAGTTACACTATATGTATTGACCGAACCCCTTGACTTGAAGAGAAATTATGTACTTAGATTATAAGATTAAAGCGTATATTGTCATACGTTCTAATGAATGAATTCGCGATCAAAATCATTCATACTTGTGATAGCGTGGTCATTTCGACTCATAAAATACCTAACTTAGAATCCTAAGTAGGTTTACTTGGTGAGCAAGTTTTGTTTCAATATACCTCGAAGAGTTTTGAATTTGATTTGATAATACTTAGATGATAATGTAAGTATGATTGAACGTTCAGAACGGGAAATCGTGGCTACTAATGGAGTAAAGCTATAAGCGTTGACCGAATCCTTTGACATTATGAGAAAATGTGCACTAAGAATGTAAGATTAAAGCTTCTATTATCGAACATTAGAATGATTGAGTTTCCGATTCATACTTGTTAAAGCTTGGTCATTTCATTTCGTAAAATGCGTAACTTAGAAATCTAACAAGCCTTACTTAATGAGCAAGTTTTCCATCAATATAACTCGAAGTGTTATGGATTACATTTGATTATATTTAGAAGATAATGTGAGTGTAATTACATCTTAAGAAGGTTGAATCAAGGCTTCTAATTGAGTTATACTATATGTATTGACCGAACCCCTTGACTTGAAGAGAAAACGTGTACTTAGATTATAAGATTAAAGCTTATATTGTCGAACATTCTAATGTATTAATTCGCGATCAAAATCATTCATACTTGTGATAGCCTGGTCATTTCTACTCATAAAATACCTAACTTAGAATCCTAACTAGGTTTACTTGGTGAGCAAGTTTTATTTCAATATACCTCGAAGAGTTTTGAATTTGATTTGATAATACTTAGATGATAATGTAAGTATGATTGAACGTTAAGAAGGGGAAATCGTGGCTACTAATGGAGTAAAGCTAGAAGCGTTGACCGAATCCTTTGACATTATGAGAAAATGTGCACTTAGATTGTAAGATTAAAGCTTCTATTATCGAACATTAGAATGATTGAGTTCCCGATTCATACTTGTTAACGCTTGGTCATTTCATTACGTAAAATGCGTAACTTAGAAATCTAACAAGCCTTACTTAATAAGCAAGTTTTCCATCAATATAACTCGAAGTGTTATGGATTACATTTGATTATATTTAGAAGATAATGTGAGTGCAATTAAATCATAAGATGGTTGAATCAAGGCTACTAATTGAGTTACACTATATGTATTGACCGAACCCCTTGACTTGTAGAGAAAACGTGTACTTAGATTATAAGATTAAAGCTTATATTATCGAATGTTTTAATGAATGAACTCGCGATCAAAATCATTCATACTTGTGATAGCGTGGTCATTTCGACTCATAAAATACCTAACTTAGAATCCTAACTAGGTGTACTTGGTGAGCAAGTTTTGTATCAATATAACTCGAAGAGGTTTGGATTTGATTTTATAATACTTAGAGGATAATGTAAGTATGATTGAACGTTAAGAAGGGGAAATCATGGCTACTAATGGAGTAAAGCTATAAGCGTTGACCGAATCCTTTGACATTATGAGAAAATATGCACTTAGATTGTAAGATTAAAGCTTCTATTATCAAACATTAGAATGATTGAGTTCCCGATTCATACTTGTTAAAGCTGGGTCATTTCATTTCGTAAAATGCCTAACTTAGAAATCTAACAAGCTTTACTTAATGAGCAAGTTTTCCATCAATATAACTCGAACTGTTATGGATTACATTTGATTATATTTAGATGATAATGTGAGTGCAATTACATCTTAAGAAGGTTGAATCAAGGCTACTAATTGAGTTACACTATATGTATTGACCGAACCCCTTAACTTGAAGAGAAAACGTGTACGTAGATTATAAGATTAAAGCTTATATTGTCGAACATTCTAATGAATGAATTCGCGATCAAAATCATTCATACTTGAGATAGCGTGGTCATTTCGACTCATAAAATACCTAACTTAGAATCCTAACTAGGTTTACTTGGTGAGCAAGTTTTGTATCAATATAACTTGAAGAGTTTTGGATTTGATTTGATAATACTTAGATGAAAATGTAAGTATGATTGAACGTTAAGAAGGGGAAATCGTGGCTACTAATGGAGTAAAGCTATAAGTGTTGACCGAATCCTTTGACATTATGAGAAAATTTGCACTTAGATTGTAAGATTAAAGCTTCTATTATCAAACATTAGAATGATTGAGTTCCCGATTCATACTTGTTAAAGCTGGGTCATTTCATTTCGTAAAATGCCTAACTTAGAAATCTAACAAGCTTTACTTAATGAGCAAGTTTTCCATCAATATAACTCGAACTGTTATGGATTACATTTGATTATATTTAGATGATAATGTGAGTGCAATTACATCTTAAGAAGGTTGAATCAAGGCTACTAATTGAGTTACACTATATGTATTGACCGAACCCCTTAACTTGAAGAGAAAACGTGTACGTAGATTATAAGATTAAAGCTTATATTGTCGAACATTCTAATGAATGAATTCGCGATCAAAATCATTCATACTTGAGATAGCGTGGTCATTTCGACTCATAAAATACCTAACTTAGAATCCTAACTAGGTTTACTTGGTGAGCAAGTTTTGTATCAATATAACTCGAAGAGTTTTGGATTTGATTTGATAATACTTAGATGATAATGTAAGTATGATTGAACGTTAAGAATGGGAAATCGTGGCTACTAATGAAGTAAAGCTATAAGCGTTGACCGAATCTTTTGATATTATGAGAAAATGTGCACCGAGATTGTAAGATTAGAGCTTCTATTATCGAACATTAGAATGATTGAGTTCCCGATTCATACTTGTTTAAGCATGGTCATTTCATTTCGTAAAATACGTAACTTAGAAATCTAACAAGCCTTACTTAATGAGCAAGTTTTCCATCAATATAACTCGAAGTGTTATGGATTACATTTAATTATATTTAGAAGATAATGTGAGTGTAATTACATCTTAAGAAGGTTGAATCAAGGCTTCCAATTGAGTTATACTATATGTATTGACCAAACCCCTAGACTTGAAGAGAAAACGTGTACTTAGATTATAAGATTAAAGCTTATATTGTCGAACATTCTAATGAATGAATTCGCGATCAAAATCATTCATACTTGTGATAGCCTGGTCATTTCTATTCATAAAATACCTAACTTAGAATCCTAACTAGGTTTACTTGGTGAGCAAGTTTTGTTTCAATATAGCTCGAAGAGTTTTGGATTTGATTTGATAATACTTAGATGATAATGTAAGTATGATTGAACGTTCAGAAGGGGAAATCGTGACTACTAATGGAGTAAAGCTATAAGCGTTGACCGAATCCTTTGACATTATGAGAAAATATGGACTAAGATTGTAAGATTAAAGCTTCTATTATCGAACATTGGAATGATTGAGTTCCCGATTCATACTTGTTTAAGCTTGGTCATTTAATTTCGTAAAATGCGTAACTTAGAAATCTAACAAGCCTTACTTATTGAGCAAGTTTTCCATCAATATAACTCGAAGTGTTATGAATTACATTTGATTATATTTAGAAGATTATGTGTGTGTAATTAAATCATAAGAAGGTTGAATCAAGACTACTAATTGAGTTACACTATATGTATTGACCGAACCCCTTGACTTGAAGAGAAAACGTGTACTTAGATTATAAGATTAAAGCGTATATTGTCATACGTTCAAATGAATGAATTCGCGATCAAAATCCCATACTTGTGATAGAGTGGTCATTTCGACTCATAAAATACCTAACTTAGAATCCTAACTAGGTTTACTTGGTGAGCAAGTTTTGTATCAATATTACTCGAAGAGTTTTGGATTTGATTTGATAATACTTAGATGATAATGTAAGTATGATTGAACGTTAAGAAGGGGAAATCGTGGCTACTAATGGAGTAAAGCTATAAGCGTTGATCGAATCCTTTGACATTATGAGAAAATGTGCACTTAGATTGTAAGATTAAAGCTTCTATTATCGAACATTAGAATGATTGAGTTCTCGATTCATACTTGTTAACGCTTGGTCATTTCATTACGTAAAATGCGTCACTTAGAAATCTAACAAGCCTTACTTAATGAGCAAGTTTTCCATCAATATAACTTGAAGTGTTATGGATTACATTTGATTATATTTAGAAGATAATGTGAGTGCAATTAAATCATAAGAAGGTTGAATCAAGGCTACTAATTGAGTTACACTATATGTATTGACCGAACCCCTTGACTTGTAGAGAAAATGTGTATTTAGATTATAAGATTAAAGCTTATATTGTCGAATGTTCTAATGAATGAATTCGCGATCAAAATCATTCATACTTGTGATAGCGTGGTCATTTCGACACTTAAAATACCTAACTTAGAATCCTAACTAGGTTAACTTGGTGAGCAAGTTTTGTATCAATATAACTCGAAGAGTTTTGGATTTGATTTGATAATACTTAGATGATAATGTAAGTATGATTGAACGTTAAGAAGGGGAAATCATGGCTACTAATGGAGTAAAGCTATAAGCATTGACCGAGTCCTTTGACATTATCAGAAAATGTGCATTAAGATTGTAAGATTAAAGCTTCTATTATCGAACATTAGAATGATTGAGTTCCCGATTCATACTTGTTAAAGCTTGGTTATTTCATTTTGTAAAATGCGTAACTTAGAAATCTAACAAGCTTTACTTAATGAGCAAGTTTTCCATCAATATAACTCGAAGTGTTATGGATTACATTTGATTATATTTAAATGATAATGTGAGTGCAATTACATCTTAAGAAGGTTGAATCAAGACTACTAATTGAGTTACACTATATGTATTGACCGAACCCCTTAACTTGAAGAGAAAACGTGTACTTACATTATAAGATTAAAGCTTATATTGTCGAACATTCTAATGAATGAATTCGCGATCAAAATCATTTATACTTGTGATAGCGTGGTCATTTCGACTCATAAAATACCTAACTTAGAATCCTAACTAGGTTTACTTGGTGGGCAAGTTTTGTATCAATATAACTCGAAGAGTTTTGGATTTGATTTGATAATACTTAGATGACAATGTAAGTATGATTGAACATTAAGAAGGGGAAATCGTGGCTACTAATTGAGTAAAGCTATAAGTGTTGACCGAATCCTTTGACATTATGAGAAAATGTGCACTTAGATTGTAAGATTAAAGCTTCTATTATCGAACATTAGAATGATTAAGTTCCCGATTCATACTTGTTAAAGGTTGGTCATTTCATTTCGTAAAATGCGTAACTTAGAAATCTAACAAGCCTTACTTAATGAGCAAGTTTTCCATCAATATAACTCGAAGTGTTATGGATTACATTTGATAATATTTAGAAGATAATGTGAGTGCAATTACATCTTAAGAAGGTTGATTCAAGGCTACTCATTGAGTTACACTATATGTATTGACCGAACCCCTTGACTTGAAGAGAAAATGTGTACTTATATTATAAGATTAAAGCTTATATTGTCGAACGTTCTAATGAATGAATTTGTGATCAAAATCATTCATACTTGTGATAGCCTGGTCATTTCGACTCATAAAATACCTAACTTAGAATCCTAACTAGGTTTACTTGGTGAGCAAGTTTTGTATCAATATAACTCGAAGAGTTTTGGATTTGATTTGATAATACTTAGATGATAATGTAAGTATGATTGAACGTTAAGAAGGGGAAATCGTTTCTACTAATGGAGTAAAGCTATAAGCGTTGACCGAATCCATTGACATTATGAGAAAATGTGCACTTAGATTGTAAGATTAGAGCTTCTATTATCGAATATTAGAATGATTGAGTTCTCGATTCATACTTGTTAACGCTTGGTCATTTCATTACGTAAAATGCGCCACTTAGAAATCTAACAAGCCTTACTTAATGAACAAGTTTTCCATCAATATAACTCGAAGTGTTATGGATTACATTTGATTATATTTAGAAGATAATGTGAGTGCAATTAAATCATAAGAAGGTTGAATCAAGGCTACTAATTGAGTTACACTATATGTATTGACCGAACCCCTTGACTTGAAGGGAAAACGTGTACTTAGATTATAAGATTAAAGCTTATATTGTCGAACGTTCTAATGAATGAATTCGCGATCAAAATCATTCATACTTATGATAGCCTGGTCATTTCGACTTATAAAATACCTAACTTAGAATCCTAACTAGGTTTACTTGGTGAGCAAGTTTTGTATCAATATAACTCGAAGAGTTTTGGATTTGATTTGATAATACTTAGATGATAATGTAAGTATGATTGAATGTTAAGAAGGGGAAATTGTGGCTACTAATGGAGTAAAGCTATAAGCGTTGACCGAATCCTTTGACATTATGAGAAAATGTGCACTTAGATTGTAAGATTAAAGCTTTTATTATCGAACATTAGAATGATTGAGTTCCAGATTCATACTTGTTATAACTTGGTCATTTCATTTCGTAAAATACGTAACTTAGAAATCTAACAAACTTTACTTAATGAGCAAGTTTTCCATCAATATAACTCGAAGTGTTATGGATTACATTTGATTATATTTAGAAGATAATGTTAGGATGTATACTATAAGTCTAGCTTTTGTATGAACATCTATTTATGATATGGGAATCTTTTATGGTCAAATGTTTGCATTATATATATTTGTTATATATGTTATTGCAATTGTCCAATTAATTTATATTGTAGATAACATGGTGTGTGGTGCCACACAGAAGATCATGTTATCAGTTCCTTATAGATTATAAATGGTAGCTCACAGCCGAGATAATTTTGGATAAATTATCGGAATGGTTGTAATGTAATTTGGTATTAATCTATCTTGATTATAAAATTACACTAGTACATTTTGTATGTATTGAGCAGGACCAATTAAGGTTGTTTTATTTGTACTGACTACATAAATAAAATAAGACCTCTGTTATTGTGGATGTGCGTCCTCTTAATCATTATATGATAACGGCATGTATACTCGATATATGTTTCTTTAATTTACCAATGGGTGAGATTTATTTATTAAATCAATAAGCTCGGTAAATTGGGATACAGTGTTGTTTATATGGTGTGCTGTTGATTATATAATGAAACTGTGTCCTAATTATTTAGGATGACGATGTCCCCTTGAGAAACTCATAAGGATTATCATGTAAACCCTGCAGGTGGATTTATTCCGGCATGATAATAAAGTTGAGTGGTACTACTCTTGGAATTAAATATTAATTAGTTGAATTGTCAGTAATTCATTTAATTAATGGACATTCGATATCTTAAACACGGGGAGATAAACATGCATATAATAAATAGGAGCCATATCTAATATGGATAAGGGACGGTAGTTCAATAATATCTTTTTAGTGGACTGAGATATTATTGATAGACTTAAGAAGTATATTCAGATTGAATTTAGGACTCCTAAGCCTATCAGGAGATCGATTCCTAATCCTCCTCAAGGTCCTTGTTGTAGCCTATAAATAAGCCTCAAGTTAGCTGTTTTCTATACACACAAATACAGATACACAGACATAAAAATCTGAGATACGTATTAGTAGAAGACGGCTGAAAGTCTCGATAATTCATTGCCCACACAACGTTCGAGATAAAGACGAAGAATATAGTAGAAGATCGTGAGGTCCAGGCTTCATCGATTCCTCGATCTACAATTCTGATCTTAGAACTAATTTCGGTGCAAAATGTATGATTCGTTTTCCGCTGCGCGTTAATCATATTTGCATGGATCCCGATTTAGAAAATCATATAGGGTCGGTAATCCGGCGGTTCCTACAGATAATGTGAGTGCAATTACATCTTAAAAAGGTTGAATCAAGGCAACTAATTGAGTTACACTATATGTATTGACCGAACCCCTTGACTTGAAGAGAAAACATGTACTTAGATTATAAGATTAAAGCTTATATTGTCGAACGATCTAATGAATGAATTCGCGATCAAAATCATTCATACTTGTGATAGCCTGGTCATTTCGACTCATAAAATACCTAACTTAGAATCCTAACTAGGTTTACTTGGTGAGCAAGTTTTGTATCAATATAACTCGAAGAGTTTTGGATTTGATTAGATAATACTAAGATGATAATGTAAGTATGATTGAACGTTAAGAAGGGGAAATCGTGGCTACTAATGAAGTAAAGCTATAAGCGTTGACCGAACCCTTTGACATTATGAGAAAATGTGCACTTAGATTGTAAGATTAAAGCTTCTATTATCGAACATTAGAATGATTGAGTTCCCGATTCATACTTGTTAAAGTTTGGTCATTTCATTTCGTAAAATGCGTAACTTAGAAATCTAACAAGCCTTACTTAATGAGCAAGTTTTCCATCAATATAACTCGAAGTGTTATGGATTACATTTGATAATATTTAGAAGATATTGTGAGTGCAATTACATCTTAAGAAGGTTGAATCAAGGCTACTAATTGAGTTACACTATATGTATTCACTGAATCCCTTGACTTGAAGAGAAAACGTGTACTTAGATAATAAGATTAATGCTTATATTGTCGAACATTCTAATGAATGAATTCGCGATCAAAATCATTCATACTTGTGATAGCCTAGTCATTTCAACTCATAAAATACCTAACTTAGAATCCTAACTAGGTTTACTTGGTGAGCAAGTTTTGTATCAATATAACTCGAATAGTTTTGGATTTGATTTGATAATACTTAGATGATAATGTAAGTATGATTGAACGTTAAGAAGGGGAAATCGTGGCTACTAATGGAGTAAAGCTATAAGCGTTGACCGAATCCTTTGACATTATGAGAAAATGTGCACTTAGATTGTAAGATTAAAGCTTCTATTATCGAACATTAGAATGATTGAGTTCCCGATTCACACTTGTTAAAGCTTGGTCATTTCATTTCGTAAAATGCGTAACTTAGAAATCTAACAAGCCTTACTTACTGAGCAAGTTTTCCATCAATATAACTCGAAGTGTTATGGCTTACATTTGATAATATTTAGAAGATAATGTGAGTGCAATTCCATCTGAAGAAGGTTGAATAGAGGCTTCTAATTGAGTTACACTATATGTATTGACCGAACCCCTTGACTTGAAGAGAAAACGTGTCCTTAGATTATAAGATTAAAGCTTACATTGTTGAACGATCTAATGAATGAATTCGCGATCAAAATCATTCATACTTGTGATAGCGTGGTCATTTCGACTCATAAAATATCTAACTTAGAATCCTAACTAGGTTTACTTGGTGTGCAAGTTTTGTATCAATATAATTCGAAGAGTTTTGGATTTGATTAGATAGTACTTAGATGATAATGTAAGTATGATTGAACGTTAAGAAGGGGAAATCGTGGCTACTAATGAAGTAAAGCTATAAGCGTTGACCGAATCCTTTGACATTATGAGAAAATGTGCACTTAGATTGTAAGATTAAAGCTTCTATTATCGAACATTAGAATGATTGAGTTCCCGATTCATACTTGTTAAAGGTTGGTCATTTCATTTCATAAAATGCGTAACTTAGAAATCTAACAAGCCTTACTTAATGAGCAAGTTTTCCATCAATATAACTCGAAGTGTTATGGATTACATTTGATAATATTTAGAAGATAATGTGAGTGCAGTTCCATCTTAAGAAGGGTGAATCAAGGCTTCTAATTGAGTTACACTATATGTATTGACCGAACCCCTTGACTTGAAGAGAAAACGTGTACTTAGATTATAAGATTAAAGCTTATATTGTTGAACGATCTAATGAATGAATTCGCGATCAAAATCATTCATACATGTGATAGCGTGGTCATTTCGACTCATAAAATACCTAACTTACAATCCTAACTAGGTTTACTTGTTGTGCAAGTTTTGTATCAATATAACTCGAAGAGTTTTGGATTTGATTAGATAATACTTAGATGATAATGTAAGTATGATTGAACGTTAAGAAGGGGAAATCGTGGCTACTAATGAAGTAAAGCTACAAGCGTTGACCGAATCCTTTGACATTATGAGAAAATGTGCACTTAGATTGTAAGATTAAAGCTTCTATTGTCGAACATTAGAATAATTGAGTTACCGATTCATACTTGTTAAAGCTTGGTCATTTCATTTCGTAAAATGCGTAACATAGAAATCTAACAAGCCTTACTTAATGAGCAAGTTTTCCATCAATATAACTCGAAGTGTTATGGATTACATTTGTTAATATTTAGAAGATAATATGAGTGCAATTCCATCTTAAGAAGGTTGAATAGAGGCTTCTAATTGAGTTACACTATATGTATTGACCGAACCCGTTGACTTGAAGAGAAAACGTGTACTTAGATAATAAGGATAAAGCTTATATTGTCGAACATTCTAATGAATGAATTCGCGATCAAAATCATTCATACTTGTGATAGCGTGGTCATTTCGACTCATAAAATACCAAACTTAGAATCCTAACTAGGTTTACTTGGTGAGCAGGTTTTGTATCAATATAACTCGAAGAGTTTTGGATTTGATTTGATAATACTTAGATGATAATGTAAGTATGATTGAACGTTAAGAAGGGGAAATCGTGGCTACTAATGGAGTAAAGCTATAAGCGTTGACCGAATCCTTTGACATTATGAGAAAATGTGCACTTAGATTGTAAGATTAAAGCTTCTATTGTCGAACATTAGAATGATTGAGTTCCCGATTCATACTTGTTAAAATTGGTCATTTCATTTCGTAAAATGCGTAACTTAGAAATCTAACAAGCCTTACTTAATGAGCAAGTTTTCCATCAATATAACTCGAAGTGTTATGAATTATATTTGATAATATTTAGAAGATAATGTGAGTGCAATTCCATCTTAAGAAGGTTGAATAGAGGCTTCTAATTGAGTTACACTATATGTATTGACCGAACCCCTTGACTTGAAGAGAAAACGTGTACTTAGATAATAAGATTAAAGCTTCTATTGTCGAACATTCTTATGAATGAATTCACGATCAAAATCATTCATACTTGTGATAGCGTGGTCATTTCGACTCATAAAATACCTAACTTAGAATCCTAACTTGGTTTACTTGGTGAGCAAGTTTTGTATCAATATAACTCGAAGAGTTTTGGATTTGATTAGATAATACTTAGATGATAATGTAAGTATGATTGAACGTTAAGAAGGGGAAATCGTGGCTACTAATGAAGTAAAGCTACAAGCGTTGACCGAATCCTTTGACATTATGAGAAAATGTGCACTTAGATTGTAAGATTAAAGCTTCTATTGTCGAACATTAGAATGATTGAGTTCCCGATTCATACTTGTTAAAGCTTGGTCATTTTATTTCGTAAAATGCGGAACTTAGAAATCTAACAAGCCTTACTTACTGAGCAAGTTTTCCATCAATATAACTCGAAGTGTTATGGCTTACATTTGATAATATTTAGAAGATAATGTGAGTGCAATTCCATCTGAAGAAGGTTGAATAGAGGCTTCTAATTGAGTTACACTATATGTATTGACCGAACCCCTTGACTTGAAGAGAAAACGTGTACTTAGATTATAAGATTAAAGCTTATATTGTTGAACGATCTAATGAATGAATTCGCGATCAAAATCATTCATACTTGTGATAGCGTGGTCATTTCGACTCATAAAATACCTAACTTAGAATCCTAACTAGGTTTACTTGGTGTGCAAGTTTTGTATCAATATAATTCGAAGAGTTTTAGATTTGATTAGATAATACTTAGATGATAATGTAAGTATGATTGAACGTTAAGAAGGGGAAATCGTGGCTACTAATGAAGTAAAAATATAAGCGTCGACCGAATCCTTTGACATTATGAGAAAATGTGCACTTAGATTGTTAGATTAAAGCTTCTATTATCGAACATTAGAATGATTGAGTTCCCGATTCATACTTGTTAAAGCTTGGTCACTTCATTTCGTAAAATGCGTAACTTAGAAATCTGACAAGCCTTACTTACTGAGCAAGTATTCCATCAATATAACTCGAAGTGTTATGGATTACATTTGATAATATTGAGAAGATAATGTGAGTGCAATTCCATCTTCAGAAGGTTGAATCAAGGCTTCTAATTGAGTTACACTATATGTATTGACCGAACCCCTTGACTTGAAGAGAAAACGTGTACTTAGATTATAAGATTGAAGCTTATATTGTTAAACGATCTAATGAATGAATTCGCGATCAAAATCATTCATACTTGTGATAGCGTGGTCATTTCGACTCATAAAATACCTAACTTAGAATCCTAACTAGGTTTACTTGGTGTGCAAGTTTTGTATCAATATAATTCGAAGAGTTTTAGATTTGATTAGATAATACTTAGATGATAATGTAAGTATGATTGAACGTTAAGAAGGGGAAATCGTGGCTACTAATGAAGTAAAAATATAAGCGTCGACCGAATCCTTTGACATTATGAGAAAATGTGCACTTAGATTGTAAGATTAAAGCTTCTATTGTCGAACATTAGAATGATTGAGTTCCCGATTCATACTTGTTAAAGCTTGGTCATTTCATTTCGTAAAATGCGTAACATAGAAATCTAACAAGCCTTACTTAATGAGCAAGTTTTCCATCAATATAACTCGAAGTGTTATGGCTTACATTTGATAATATTTAGAAGATAATGTGAGTGCAATTCCATCTGAAGAAGGTTGAATAGAGGCTTCTAATTGAGTTACACTATATGTATTGACCGAACCCGTTGACTTGAAGAGAAAACGTGTACTTAGATTATAAGATTAAAGCTTATATTGTTGAACGATCTAATGAATGAATTCGCGATCAAAATCATTCATACATGTGATAGCGTGGTCATTTCGACTCATAAAATACCTAACTTACAATCCTAACTAGGTTTACTTGTTGTGCAAGTTTTGTATCAATATAACTCGAAGAGTTTTGGATTTGATTAGATAATACTTAGATGATAATGTAAGTATGATTGAACGTTAAGAAGGGGAAATCGTGGCTACTAATGAAGTAAAGCTACAAGCGTTGACCGAATCCATTGACATTATGAGAAAATGTGCACTTAGATTGTAAGATTAAAGCTTCTATTGTCGAACATTAGAATAATTGAGTTACCGATTCATACTTGTTAAAGCTTGGTCATTTCATTTCGTAAAATGCGTAACATAGAAATCTAACAAGCCTTACTTAATGAGCAAGTTTTCCATCAATATAACTCGAAGTGTTATGGATTACATTTGTTAATATTTAGAAGATAATATGAGTGCAATTCCATCTTAAGAAGGTTGAATAGAGGCTTCTAATTGAGTTACACTATATGTATTGACCGAACCCGTTGACTTGAAGAGAAAACGTGTACTTAGATAATAAGGATAAAGCTTATATTGTCGAACATTCTAATGAATGAATTCGCGATCAAAATCATTCATACTTGTGATAGCGTGGTCATTTCGACTCATAAAATACCAAACTTAGAATCCTAACTAGGTTTACTTGGTGAGCAGGTTTTGTATCAATATAACTCGAAGAGTTTTGGATTTGATTTGATAATACTTAGATGATAATGTAAGTATGATTGAACGTTAAGAAGGGGAAATCGTGGCTACTAATGGAGTAAAGCTATAAGCGTTGACCGAATCCTTTGACATTATGAGAAAATGTGCACTTAGATTGTAAGATTAAAGCTTCTATTGTCGAACATTAGAATGATTGAGTTCCCGATTCATACTTGTTAAAATTGGTCATTTCATTTCGTAAAATGCGTAACTTAGAAATCTAACAAGCCTTACTTAATGAGCAAGTTTTCCATCAATATAACTCGAAGTGTTATGAATTATATTTGATAATATTTAGAAGATAATGTGAGTGCAATTCCATCTTAAGAAGGTTGAATAGAGGCTTCTAATTGAGTTACACTATATGTATTGACCGAACCCCTTGACTTGAAGAGAAAACGTGTACTTAGATAATAAGATTAAAGCTTCTATTGTCGAACATTCTTATGAATGAATTCACGATCAAAATCATTCATACTTGTGATAGCGTGGTCATTTCGACTCATAAAATACCTAACTTAGAATCCTAACTTGGTTTACTTGGTGAGCAAGTTTTGTATCAATATAACTCGAAGAGTTTTGGATTTGATTAGATAATACTTAGATGATAATGTAAGTATGATTGAACGTTAAGAAGGGGAAATCGTGGCTACTAATGAAGTAAAGCTACAAGCGTTGACCGAATCCTTTGACATTATGAGAAAATGTGCACTTAGATTGTAAGATTAAAGCTTCTATTGTCGAACATTAGAATGATTGAGTTCCCGATTCATACTTGTTAAAGCTTGGTCATTTTATTTCGTAAAATGCGGAACTTAGAAATCTAACAAGCCTTACTTACTGAGCAAGTTTTCCATCAATATAACTCGAAGTGTTATGGCTTACATTTGATAATATTTAGAAGATAATGTGAGTGCAATTCCATCTGAAGAAGGTTGAATAGAGGCTTCTAATTGAGTTACACTATATGTATTGACCGAACCCCTTGACTTGAAGAGAAAACGTGTACTTAGATTATAAGATTAAAGCTTATATTGTTGAACGATCTAATGAATGAATTCGCGATCAAAATCATTCATACTTGTGATAGCGTGGTCATTTCGACTCATAAAATACCTAACTTAGAATCCTAACTAGGTTTACTTGGTGTGCAAGTTTTGTATCAATATAATTCGAAGAGTTTTAGATTTGATTAGATAATACTTAGATGATAATGTAAGTATGATTGAACGTTAAGAAGGGGAAATCGTGGCTACTAATGAAGTAAAAATATAAGCGTCGACCGAATCCTTTGACATTATGAGAAAATGTGCACTTAGATTGTAAGATTAAAGCTTCTATTATCGAACATTAGAATGATTGAGTTCCCGATTCATACTTGTTAAAGCTTGGTCACTTCATTTCGTAAAATGCGTAACTTAGAAATCTGACAAGCCTTACTTACTGAGCAAGTATTCCATCAATATAACTCGAAGTGTTATGGATTACATTTGATAATATTGAGAAGATAATGTGAGTGCAATTCCATCTTCAGAAGGTTGAATCAAGGCTTCTAATTGAGTTACACTATATGTATTGACCGAACCCCTTGACTTGAAGAGAAAACGTGTACTTAGATTATAAGATTGAAGCTTATATTGTTGAACGATCTAATGAATGAATTCGCGATCAAAATCATTCATACTTGTGATAGCGTGGTCATTTCGACTCATAAAATACCTAACTTAGAATCCTAACTAGGTTTACTTGGTGTGCAAGTTTTGTATCAATATAATTCGAAGAGTTTTAGATTTGATTAGATAATACTTAGATGATAATGTAAGTATGATTGAACGTTAAGAAGGGGAAATCGTGGCTACTAATGAAGTAAAAATATAAGCGTCGACCGAATCCTTTGACATTATGAGAAAATGTGCACTTAGATTGTAAGATTAAAGCTTCTATTGTCGAACATTAGAATGATTGAGTTCCCGATTCATACTTGTTAAAGCTTGGTCATTTCATTTCGTAAAATGCGTAACATAGAAATCTAACAAGCCTTACTTAATGAGCAAGTTTTCCATCAATATAACTCGAAGTGTTATGGCTTACATTTGATAATATTTAGAAGATAATGTGAGTGCAATTCCATCTGAAGAAGGTTGAATAGAGGCTTCTAATTGAGTTACACTATATGTATTGACCGAACCCGTTGACTTGAAGAGAAAACGTGTACTTAGATTATAAGATTAAAGCTTATATTGTTGAACGATCTAATGAATGAATTCGCGATCAAAATCATTCATACTTGTGATAGCCTGGTCATTTCGACTCATAAAATACCTAACTTAGAATCCTAACTAGGTTTACTTGGTGAGCAGGTTTTGTATCAATATAACTCGAAGAGTTTTGGATTTGATTAGATAATACTTAGATGATAATGTAAGTATGATTGAACGTTAAGAAGGGGAAATCGTGGCTACTAATGAAGTAAAACTATAAGCGTTGACCGAATCCTTTGACATTATGAGAAAATGTGCACTTAGATTGTAAGATTAAAGCTTCTATTGTCGAACATTAGAATGATTGAGTTCCCGATTCATACTTGTTAAAGCTTGGTCATTTCATTTCGTAAAATGCGGAACTTAGAAATCTAACAAGCCTTACTTACTGAGCAAGTTTTCCATCAATATAACTCGAAGTGTTATGGCTTACATTTTATAATATTTAGAAGATAATGTGAGTGCAATTCCATCTGAAGAAGGTTGAATAGAGGCTTCTAATTGAGTTACACTATATGTATTGACCGAACCCCTTGACTTGAAGAGAAAACGTGTACTTAGATTATAAGATTAAAGCTTATATTGTTGAACGATCTAATGAATGAATTCGCGATCAAAATCATTCATACTTGTGATAGCCTGGTCATTTCGACTCATAAAATACCTAACTTAGAATCCTAAGTAGGTTTACTTGGTGTGCAAGTTTTGTATCAATATAATTCGAAGAGTTTTAGATTTGATTAGATAATACTTAGATGATAATGTAAGTATGATTGAACGTTAAGAAGGGGAAATCGTGGCTACTAATGAAGTAAAGATATAAGCGTCGACCGAATCCTTTGACATTATGAGAAAATGTGCACTTAGATTGTAAGATTAAAGCTTCTATTATCGAACATTAGAATGATTGAGTTCCCGATTCATACTTGTTAAAGCTTGGTCATTTTATTTCGTAAAATGGGTAACTTAGAAATCTAACAAGCCTTACTTAATGAGCAAGTTTTCCATCAATATAACTCGAAGTGTTATGGATTACATTTGATAATATTTAGAAGATAATGTGAGTGCAATTCCATCTTAAGAAGGTTGAATAGAGGCTTCTAATTGAGTTACACTATATGTATTGACCGAACCCCTTGACTTGAAGAGAAAACGTGTACTTAGATAATAAGATTAAAGCTTCTATTGTCGAACATTCTTATGAATGAATTCACGATCAAAATCATTCATACTTGTGATAGCGTGGTCATTTCGACTCATAAAATACCTAACTTAGAATCCTAACTTGGTTTACTTGGTGAGCAAGTTTTGTATCAATATAACTCGAAGAGTTTTGGATTTGATTAGATAATACTTAGATGATAATGTAAGTATGATTGAACGTTAAGAAGGGGAAATCGTGGCTACTAATGAAGTAAAGCTACAAGCGTTGACCGAATCCTTTGACATTATGAGAAAATGTGCACTTAGATTGTAAGATTAAAGCTTCTATTGTCGAACATTAGAATGATTGAGTTCCCGATTCATACTTGTTAAAGCTTGGTCATTTTATTTCGTAAAATGCGGAACTTAGAAATCTAACAAGCCTTACTTACTGAGCAAGTTTTCCATCAATATAACTCGAAGTGTTATGGCTTACATTTGATAATATTTAGAAGATAATGTGAGTGCAATTCCATCTGAAGAAGGTTGAATAGAGGCTTCTAATTGAGTTACACTATATGTATTGACCGAACCCCTTGACTTGAAGAGAAAACGTGTACTTAGATTATAAGATTAAAGCTTATATTGTTGAACGATCTAATGAATGAATTCGCGATCAAAATCATTCATACTTGTGATAGCGTGGTCATTTCGACTCATAAAATACCTAACTTAGAATCCTAACTAGGTTTACTTGGTGTGCAAGTTTTGTATCAATATAATTCGAAGAGTTTTAGATTTGATTAGATAATACTTAGATGATAATGTAAGTATGATTGAACGTTAAGAAGGGGAAATCGTGGCTACTAATGAAGTAAAAATATAAGCGTCGACCGAATCCTTTGACATTATGAGAAAATGTGCACTTAGATTGTAAGATTAAAGCTTCTATTATCGAACATTAGAATGATTGAGTTCCCGATTCATACTTGTTAAAGCTTGGTCACTTCATTTCGTAAAATGCGTAACTTAGAAATCTGACAAGCCTTACTTACTGAGCAAGTATTCCATCAATATAACTCGAAGTGTTATGGATTACATTTGATAATATTGAGAAGATAATGTGAGTGCAATTCCATCTTCAGAAGGTTGAATCAAGGCTTCTAATTGAGTTACACTATATGTATTGACCGAACCCCTTGACTTGAAGAGAAAACGTGTACTTAGATTATAAGATTGAAGCTTATATTGTTGAACGATCTAATGAATGAATTCGCGATCAAAATCATTCATACTTGTGATAGCGTGGTCATTTCGACTCATAAAATACCTAACTTAGAATCCTAACTAGGTTTACTTGGTGTGCAAGTTTTGTATCAATATAATTCGAAGAGTTTTAGATTTGATTAGATAATACTTAGATGATAATGTAAGTATGATTGAACGTTAAGAAGGGGAAATCGTGGCTACTAATGAAGTAAAAATATAAGCGTCGACCGAATCCTTTGACATTATGAGAAAATGTGCACTTAGATTGTAAGATTAAAGCTTCTATTGTCGAACATTAGAATGATTGAGTTCCCGATTCATACTTGTTAAAGCTTGGTCATTTCATTTCGTAAAATGCGTAACATAGAAATCTAACAAGCCTTACTTAATGAGCAAGTTTTCCATCAATATAACTCGAAGTGTTATGGCTTACATTTGATAATATTTAGAAGATAATGTGAGTGCAATTCCATCTGAAGAAGGTTGAATAGAGGCTTCTAATTGAGTTACACTATATGTATTGACCGAACCCGTTGACTTGAAGAGAAAACGTGTACTTAGATTATAAGATTAAAGCTTATATTGTTGAACGATCTAATGAATGAATTCGCGATCAAAATCATTCATACTTGTGATAGCCTGGTCATTTCGACTCATAAAATACCTAACTTAGAATCCTAACTAGGTTTACTTGGTGAGCAGGTTTTGTATCAATATAACTCGAAGAGTTTTGGATTTGATTAGATAATACTTAGATGATAATGTAAGTATGATTGAACGTTAAGAAGGGGAAATCGTGGCTACTAATGAAGTAAAACTATAAGCGTTGACCGAATCCTTTGACATTATGAGAAAATGTGCACTTAGATTGTAAGATTAAAGCTTCTATTGTCGAACATTAGAATGATTGAGTTCCCGATTCATACTTGTTAAAGCTTGGTCATTTCATTTCGTAAAATGCGGAACTTAGAAATCTAACAAGCCTTACTTACTGAGCAAGTTTTCCATCAATATAACTCGAAGTGTTATGGCTTACATTTTATAATATTTAGAAGATAATGTGAGTGCAATTCCATCTGAAGAAGGTTGAATAGAGGCTTCTAATTGAGTTACACTATATGTATTGACCGAACCCCTTGACTTGAAGAGAAAACGTGTACTTAGATTATAAGATTAAAGCTTATATTGTTGAACGATCTAATGAATGAATTCGCGATCAAAATCATTCATACTTGTGATAGCCTGGTCATTTCGACTCATAAAATACCTAACTTAGAATCCTAAGTAGGTTTACTTGGTGTGCAAGTTTTGTATCAATATAATTCGAAGAGTTTTAGATTTGATTAGATAATACTTAGATGATAATGTAAGTATGATTGAACGTTAAGAAGGGGAAATCGTGGCTACTAATGAAGTAAAGATATAAGCGTCGACCGAATCCTTTGACATTATGAGAAAATGTGCACTTAGATTGTAAGATTAAAGCTTCTATTATCGAACATTAGAATGATTGAGTTCCCGATTCATACTTGTTAAAGCTTGGTCATTTTATTTCGTAAAATGGGTAACTTAGAAATCTAACAAGCCTTACTTAATGAGCAAGTTTTCCATCAATATAACTCGAAGTGTTATGGATTACATTTGATAATATTTAGAAGATAATGTGAGTGCAATTCCATCTCAAGAAGGTTGAATCAAGGCTTTTAATTGAGTTACACTATATGTATTGACCGAACCCCTTAACTTGAAGAGAAAACGTGTACTTAGATTATAAGATTAAAGCATATATTGTCGAACGATCTAATGAATGAATTCGCGATCAAAATCATTCATACTTGTGATAGCGTGGTCATTTCGACTCATAAAATACCTAACTTAGAATCCTAAGTAGGTTTACTTGGTGTGCAAGTTTTGTATCAATACAACTCGAAGAGTTTTGGATTTGATTAGATAATACTTAGATGATAATGTAAGTATGATTGAACGTTAAGAAGGGGAAATCATGGCTACTAATGGAGTAAAGCTATAAGCGTTGACCGAATCCTTTGACATTATGAGGAAATGTGCACTTAGATTGTAAGATTAATGCTTCTATTGTCGAACATTAGAATGATTGAGTTCCCGATTCATACTTGTTAAAGATTGGTCATTTCATTTCGTAAAATGCGTAACTTAGAAATCTAACAAGCCTTACTTAATGAGCAAGTTTTCCATCAATATAACTCGAAGTGTTATGGATTACATTTGATAATATTTAGAAGATAATGTGAGTGCAATTACATCTTAAGAAGATTGAATAGAGGCTTCTAATTGAGTTACACTATATGTATTGACCGAACCCCTTGACTTGAAGAGAAAACGTGTACTTAGATTATAAGATTAAAGCATATATTGTCGAACGATCTAATGAATGAATTCGCGATCAAAATCATTCATACTTGTGATAGCGTGGTCATTTCGACTCATAAAATACCTAACTTAGAATCCTAACTAGGTTTACTTGGTGAGCAGGTTTTGTATCAATATAACTCGAAGAGTTTTGGATTTGATTTGAGAATACTTAAATGATAATGTAAGTATGATTGAACGTTAAGAAGGGTAAATCGTGGCTACTAATGGAGTAAAGCTATAAGCGTTGACCGAATCCTTTGACATTATGAGAAAATGTGCACTTAGATTGTAAGATTAAAGCTTCTATTATCGAACATTAGAATGATTGAGTTCCCGATTCATACTTGTTAAAGCTTGGTCACTTCATTTCGTAAAATGCGTAACTTAGAAATCTGACAAGCCTTACTTACTGAGCAAGTATTCCATCAATATAACTCGAAGTGTTATGGATTACATTTGATAATATTGAGAAGATAATGTGAGTGCAATTCCATCTTCAGAAGGTTGAATCAAGGCTTCTAATTGAGTTACACTATATGTATTGACCGAACCCCTTAACTTGAAGAGAAAACGTGTACTTAGATTATAAGATTAAAGCATATATTGTCGAACGATCTAATGAATGAATTCGCGATCAAAATCATTCATACTTGTGATAGCGTGGTCATTTCGACTCATAAAATACCTAACTTAGAATCCTAAGTAGGTTTACTTGGTGTGCAAGTTTTGTATCAATACAACTCGAAGAGTTTTGGATTTGATTTGAGAATACTTAAATGATAATGTAAGTATGATTGAACGTTAAGAAGGGTAAATAGTGGCTACTAATGGAGTAAAGCTATAAGCGTTGACCGAATCCTTTGACATTATGAGAAAATGTGCACTTAGATTGTAAGATTAAAGCTTCTATTATCGAACATTAGAATGATTGAGTTCCCGATTCATACTTGTTAAAGCTTGGTCACTTCATTTCGTAAAATGCGTAACTTAGAAATCTGACAAGCCTTACTTACTGAGCAAGTATTCCATCAATATAACTCGAAGTGTTATGGATTACATTTGATAATATTGAGAAGATAATGTGAGTGCAATTCCATCTTCAGAAGGTTGAATCAAGGCTTCTAATTGAGTTACACTATATGTATTGACCGAACCCCTTAACTTGAAGAGAAAACGTGTACTTAGATTATAAGATTAAAGCATATATTGTCGAACGATCTAATGAATGAATTCGCGATCAAAATCATTCATACTTGTGATAGCGTGGTCATTTCGACTCATAAAATACCTAACTTAGAATCCTAACTAGGTTTACTTGGTGTGCAAGTTTTGTATCAATATAACTCGAAGAGTTTTGGATTTGATTAGATAATTCTTAGATGATAATGTAAGTATGATTGAACGTTAAGAAGGGGAAATCGTGGCTACTAATGGAGTAAAGCTATAAGCGTTGACCGAATCCTTTGACATTACGAGAAAATGTGCACTTAGATTGTAAGATTATAGCTTCTATTGTCGAACATTAGAATGATTGAGTTCCCGATTCATACTTGTTAAAGATTGGTCATTTCATTTCGTAAAATGCGTAACTTAGAAATCTAACAAGCCTTACTTAATGAGCAAGTTTTCCATCAATATAACTCGAAGTGTTATGGATTACATTTGATAATATTTAGAAGATAATGTGAGTGCAATTCCATCTTAAGAGGGTTGAATAGAGGCTTCTAATTGAGTTACACTATATGTATTGACCGAACCCCTTGACTTGAAGAGAAAACGTGTACTTAGATAATAAGATTAATGCTTATATTGTCGAACATTCTAATTAATGAATTCGCGATCAAAATCATTCGTACTTGTGATAGCGTGGTCATTTCGACTCATAAAATACCTAACTTAGAATCCTAAGTAGGTTTACTTGGTGTGCAAGTTTTGTATCAATATAACTCGAAGAGTTTTGGATTTGATTAGATAATACTTAGATGATAATGTAAGTATGATTGAACGTTAAGAAGGGGAAATCATGGCTACTAATGGAGTAAAGCTATAAGCGTTGACCGAATCCTTTGACATTATGAGGAAATGTGCACTTAGATTGTAAGATTAATGCTTCTATTGTCAAACATCAGAATGATTGAGTTCCCGATTCATACTTGTTAAAGATTGGTCATTTCATTTCGTAAAATGCGTAACTTAGAAATCTAACAAGCCTTACTTAATGAGCAAGTTTTCCATCAATATAACTCGAAGTGTTATGGATTACATTTGATAATATTTAGAAGATAATGTGAGTGCAATTCCATCTTAAGAAGGTTGAATAGAGGCTTCTAATTGAGTTACACTATATGTATTGACCGAACCCCTTGACTTGAAGAGAAAACGTGTACTTAGATAATAAGATTAAAGCTTATATTGTCGAACATTCTAATGAATGAATTCGCGATCAAAATCATTCATACTTGTGATAGCGTGGTCATTTCGACTCATAAAATACCTAACTTAGAATCCTAAGTAGGTTTACTTGGTGTGCAAGTTTTGTATCAATATAACTCGAAGAGTTTTGGATTTGATTAGATAATACTTAGATGATAATGTAAGTATGATTGAACGTTAAGAAGGGAAAATCATGGCTACTAATGGAGTAAAGCTATAAGCGTTGACCGAATCCTTTGACATTATGAGGAAATGTGCACTTAGATTGTAAGATTAATGCTTCTATTGTCGAACATCAGAATGATTGAGTTCCCGATTCATACTTGTTAAAGCTTGGTCATTTCATTTCGTAAAATGCGGAACTTAGAAATCTAACAAGCCTTACTTACTGAGCAAGTTTTCCATCAATATAACTCGAAGTGTTATGGCTTACATTTGATAATATTTAGAAGATAATGTGAGTGCAATTCCATCTGAAGAAGGTTGAATAGAGGCTTCTAATTGAGTTACACTATATGTATTGACCGAACCCGTTGACTTGAAGAGAAAACGTGTACTTAGATTATAAGATTAAAGCTTATATTGTTGAACGATCTAATGAATGAATTCGCGATCAAAATCATTCATACTTGTGATAGCGTGGTCATTTCGACTCATAAAATACCTAACTTAGAATCCTAAGTAGGTTTACTTGGTGTGCAAGTTTTGTATCAATATAATTCGAAGAGTTTTAGATTTGATTAGATAATACTTAGATGATAATGTAAGTATGATTGAACGTTAAGAAGGGGAAATCGTGGCTACTAATGAAGTAAAGATATAAGCGTCGACCGAATCCTTTGACATTATGAGAAAATGTGCACTTAGATTGTAAGATTAAAGCTTCTATTATCGAACATTAGAATGATTGAGTTCCCGATTCATACTTGTTAAAGGTTGGTCATTTTATTTCGTAAAATGGGTAACTTAGAAATCTAACAAGCCTTACTTAATGAGCAAGTTTTCCATCAATATAACTCGAAGTGTTATGGATTACATTTGATAATATTTAGAAGATAATGTGAGTGCAATTCCATCTTAAGAAAGTTGAATCAAGGCTTCTAATTGAGTTACACTATATGTATTGACCGAACCCCTTAACTTGAAGAGAAAACGTGTACTTAGATTATAAGATTAAAGCATATATTGTCGAACGATCTAATGAATGAATTCGCGATCAAAATCAATTATACTTGTGATAGCGTGGTCATTTCGACTCATAAAATACCTAACTTAGAATCCTAAGTAGGTTTACTTGGTGTGCAAGTTTTGTATCAATACAACTCGAAGAGTTTTGGATTTGATTAGATAATACTTAGATGATAATGTAAGTATGATTGAACGTTAAGAAGGGGAAATCATGGCTACTAATGGAGTAAAGCTATAAGCGTTGACCGAATCCTTTGACATTATGAGGAAATGTGCACTTAGATTGTAAGATTAATGCTTCTATTGTCGAACATTAGAATGATTGAGTTCCCGATTCATACTTGTTAAAGATTGGTCATTTCATTTCGTAAAATGCGTAACTTAGAAATCTAACAAGCCTTACTTAATGAGCAAGTTTTCCATCAATATAACTCGAAGTGTTATGGATTACATTTGATAATATTTAGAAGATAATGTGAGTGCAATTACATCTTAAGAAGATTGAATAGAGGCTTCTAATTGAGTTACACTATATGTATTGACCGTACCCCTTGACTTGAAGAGAAAACGTGTACTTAGATAATAAGATTAAAGCTTATATTGTCGAACATTCTAATGAATGAATTCGCGATCAAAATCATTCATACTTGTGATAGCGTGGTCATTTCGACTCATAAAATACCTAACTTAGAATCCTAAGTAGGTTTACTTGGTGTGCAAGTTTTGTATCAATATAACTCGAAGAGTTTTGGATTTGATTAGATAATACTTAGATGATAATGTAAGTATGATTGAACGTTAAGAAGGGGAAATCATGGCTACTAATGGAGTAAAGCTATAAGCGTTGACCGAATCCTTTGACATTATGAGGAAATGTGCACTTAGATTGTAAGATTAATGCTTCTATTGTCGAACATCAGAATGATTGAGTTCCCGATTCATACTTGTTAAAGCTTGGTCATTTCATTTCGTAAAATGCGGAACTTAGAAATCTAACAAGCCTTACTTACTGAGCAAGTTTTCCATCAATATAACTCGAAGTGTTATGGCTTACATTTGATAATATTTAGAAGATAATGTGAGTGCAATTCCATCTGAAGAAGGTTGAATAGAGGCTTCTAATTGAGTTACACTATATGTATTGACCGAACCCGTTGACTTGAAGAGAAAACGTGTACTTAGATTATAAGATTAAAGCTTATATTGTTGAACGATCTAATGAATGAATTCGCGATCAAAATCATTCATACTTGTGATAGCGTGGTCATTTCGACTCATAAAATACCTAACTTAGAATCCTAAGTAGGTTTACTTGGTGTGCAAGTTTTGTATCAATATAATTCGAAGAGTTTTAGATTTGATTAGATAATACTTAGATGATAATGTAAGTATGATTGAACGTTAAGAAGGGGAAATCGTGGCTACTAATGAAGTAAAGATATAAGCGTCGACCGAATCCTTTGACATTATGAGAAAATGTGCACTTAGATTGTAAGATTAAAGCTTCTATTATCGAACATTAGAATGATTGAGTTCCCGATTCATACTTGTTAAAGGTTGGTCATTTTATTTCGTAAAATGGGTAACTTAGAAATCTAACAAGCCTTACTTAATGAGCAAGTTTTCCATCAATATAACTCGAAGTGTTATGGATTACATTTGATAATATTTAGAAGATAATGTGAGTGCAATTCCATCTTAAGAAGGTTGAATCAAGGCTTCTAATTGAGTTACACTATATGTATTGACCGAACCCCTTAACTTGAAGAGAAAACGTGTACTTAGATTATAAGATTAAAGCATATATTGTCGAACGATCTAATGAATGAATTCGCGATCAAAATCATTCATACTTGTGATAGCGTGGTCATTTCGACTCATAAAATACCTAACTTAGAATCCTAAGTAGGTTTACTTGGTGTGCAAGTTTTGTATCAATACAACTCGAAGAGTTTTGGATTTGATTAGATAATACTTAGATGATAATGTAAGTATGATTGAACGTTAAGAAGGGGAAATCATGGCTACTAATGGAGTAAAGCTATAAGCGTTGACCGAATCCTTTGACATTATGAGGAAATGTGCACTTAGATTGTAAGATTAATGCTTCTATTGTCGAACATTAGAATGATTGAGTTCCCGATTCATACTTGTTAAAGATTGGTCATTTCATTTCGTAAAATGCGTAACTTAGAAATCTAACAAGCCTTACTTAATGAGCAAGTTTTCCATCAATATAACTCGAAGTGTTATGGATTACATTTGATAATATTTAGAAGATAATGTGAGTGCAATTACATCTTAAGAAGATTGAATAGAGGCTTCTAATTGAGTTACACTATATGTATTGACCGTACCCCTTGACTTGAAGAGAAAACGTGTACTTAGATAATAAGATTAAAGCATATATTGTCGAACGATCTAATGAATGAAATCGCGATCAAAATCATTCATACTTGTGATAGCGTGGTCATTTCGACTCATAAAATACCTAACTTAGAATCCTAACTAGGTTTACTTGGTGAGCAGGTTTTGTATCAATATAACTCGAAGAGTTTTGGATTTGATTTGAGAATACTTAAATGATAATGTAAGTATGATTGAACGTTAAGAAGGGTAAATCGTGGCTACTAATGGAGTAAAGCTATAAGCGTTGACCGAATCCTTTGACATTATGAGAAAATGTGCACTTAGATTGTAAGATTAAAGCTTCTATTATCGAACATTAGAATGATTGAGTTCCCGATTCATACTTGTTAAAGCTTGGTCACTTCATTTCGTAAAATGCGTAACTTAGAAATCTGACAAGCCTTACTTGCTGAGCAAGTATTCCATCAATATAACTCGAAGTGTTATGGATTACATTTGATAATATTGAGAAGATAATGTGAGTGCAATTCCATCTTCAGAAGGTTGAATCAAGGCTTCTAATTGAGTTACACTATATGTATTGACCGAACCCCTTAACTTGAAGAGAAAACGTGTACTTAGATTATAAGATTAAAGCATATATTGTCGAACGATCTAATGAATGAATTCGCGATCAAAATCATTCATACTTGTGATAGCGTGGTCATTTCGACTCATAAAATACCTAACTTAGAATCCTAACTAGGTTTACTTGGTGTGCAAGTTTTATATCAATATAACTCGAAGAGTTTTGGATTTGATTAGATAATACTTAAATGATAATGTAAGTATGATTGAACGTTAAGAAGGGGAAATCGTGGCTACTAATGGAGTAAAGCTATAAGCGTTGACCGAATCCTTTGACATTATGAGAAAATGTGCACTTAGATTGTAAGATTAAAGCTTCTATTATCGAACATTAGAATGATTGAGTTCCCGATTCATACTTGTTAAAGCTTGGTCACTTCATTTCGTAAAATGCGTAACTTAGAAATCTGACAAGCCTTACTTACTGAGCAAGTATTCCATCAATATAACTCGAAGTGTTATGGATTACATTCGATAATATTGAGAAGATAATGTGAGTGCAATTCCATCTTAAGAGGGTTGAATAGAGGCTTCTAATTGAGTTACACTATATGTATTGACCGAACCCCTTGACTTGAAGAGAAAACGTGTACTTAGATAATAAGATTAATGCTTATATTGTCGAACATTCTAATTAATGAATTCGCGATCAAAATCATTCATACTTGTGATAGCGTGGTCATTTCGACTCATAAAATACCTAACTTAGAATCCTAAGTAGGTTTACTTGGTGTGCAAGTTTTGTATCAATATAACTCGAAGAGTTTTGGATTTGATTAGATAATACTTAGATGATAATGTAAGTATGATTGAACGTTAAGAAGGGGAAATCATGGCTACTAATGGAGTAAAGCTATAAGCGTTGACCGAATCCTTTGACATTATGAGGAAATGTGCACTTAGATTGTAAGATTAATGCTTCTATTGTCGAACATCAGAATGATTGAGTTCCCGATTCATACTTGTTAAAGATTGGTCATTTCATTTCGTAAAATGCGTAACTTAGAAATCTAACAAGCCTTACTTAATGAGCAAGTTTTCCATCAATATAACTCGAAGTGTTATGGATTACATTTGATAATATTTAGAAGATAATGTGAGTGCAATTCCATCTTAAGAAGGTTGAATAGAGGCTTCTAATTGAGTTACACTATATGTATTGACCGAACCCCTTGACTTGAAGAGAAAACGTGTACTTAGATAATAAGATTAAAGCTTATATTGTCGAACATTCTAATGAATGAATTCGCGATCAAAATCATTCATACTTGTGATAGCGTGGTCATTTCGACTCATAAAATACCTAACTTAGAATCCTAAGTAGGTTTACTTGGTGTGCAAGTTTTGTATCAATATAACTCGAAGAGTTTTGGATTTGATTAGATAATACTTAGATTATAATGTAAGTATGATTGAACGTTAAGAAGGGAAAATCATGGCTACTAATGGAGTAAAGCTATAAGCGTTGACCGAATCCTTTAACATTATGAGGAAATGTGCACTTAGATTGTAAGATTAATGCTTTTATTGTCGAACATCAGAATGATTGAGTTCCCGATTCATACTTGTTAAAGATTGGTCATTTCATTTCGTAAAATGCGTAACTTAGAAATCTAACAAGCCTTACTTAATGAGCAAGTTTTCCATCAATATAACTCGAAGTGTTATGGATTACATTTGATAATATTTAGAAGATAATGTGAGTGCAATTCCATCTTAAGAAGATTGAATAGAGGCTTCTAATTGAGTTACACTATATGTATTGACCGAACCCCTTGACTTGAAGAGAAAACGTGTACTTAGATAATAAGATTAAAGCTTATATTGTCGAACATTCTAATGAATGAATTCGCGATCAAAATCATTCATACTTGTGATAGCCTGGTCATTTCGACTCATAAAATACCTAACTTAGAATATTAACTAGGTTTATTTGGTGAGCAGGTTTTGTATCAATATAACTCGAAGAGTTTTGGATTTGATTTGAGAATACTTAGATGATAATGTAAGTATGATTGAACGTTAAGAAGGGTAAATCGTGGCTACTAATGGAGTAAAGCTATAAGCGTTGACCGAATCCTTTGACATTATGAGAAAATGTGCACTTAGATTGTAAGATTAAAGCTTCTATTATCGAACATTAGAATGATTGAGTTCCCGATTCATACTTGTTAAAGCTTGGTCATTTCATTTCGTAAAATGCGTAACTTAGAAATCTAACAAGCCTTACTTACTGAGCAAGTATTCCATCAATATAACTCGAAGTGTTATGGATTACATTTGATAATATTTAGAAGATAATGTGAGTGCAATTCCATCTTAAGAAGGTTGAATCAAGGCTTCTAATTGAGTTACACTATATGTATTGACCGAACCCCTTAACCTGAAGAGAAAACGTGTACTTGGATTATAAGATTAAAGCATATATTGTCGAACGATCTAATGAATGAATTCGCGATCAAAATCATTCATACTTGTGATAGCGTGGTCATTTCGACTCATAAAATACCTAACTTAGAATCCTAACTAGGTTTACTTGGTGTGCAAGTTTTGTATCAATATAACTCGAAGAGTTTTGGATTTGATTAGATAATACTTAGATGATAATGTAAGTATGATTGAACGTTAAGAAGGGGAAATCGTGGCTACTAATGGAGTAAAGCTATAAGCGTTGACCGAATCCTTTGACAATATGAGAAAATGTGCACTTAGATTGTAGGATTAAAGCTTTTATTGTCGAACATTAGAATGATTGAGTTCCCGATTCATACTTGTTAAAGATTGGTCATTTCATTTCGTAAAATGCGTAACTTAGAAATCTAACAAGCCTTACTTAATGAGCAAGTTTTCCATCAATATAACTCGAAGTGTTATGGATTACATTTGATAATATTTAGATGATAATGTGAGTGCAATTCTATCTTAAGAAGGTTGAATCAAGGCTTCTAATTGAGTTACACTATATGTATTGACCGAACCTCTTAACTTGAAGAGACAACGTGTACTTAAATTATAAGATTAAAGCTTATATTGTCTAATGATCTAATGAATGAATTCGCGATCAAAATCATTCATACTTGTGATAGCGTGGTCATTTCGACTCATAAAATACCTAACTTAGAATCCTAAGTAGGTTTACTTGGTGTGTAAGTTTTGTATCAATATAACTCGAAGAGTTTTGGATTTGATTAGATAATACTTAGATGATAATGTAAGTATGATTGAACGTTAAGAAGGGGAAATCATGGCTACTAATGGAGTAAAGCTATAAGCGTTGACCGAATCCTTTGACATTATGAGGAAATGTGCACTTAGATTGTAAGATTAATGCTTCTATTGTCGAACATCAGAATGATTGAGTTCCCGATTCATACTTGTTAAAGATTGGTCATTTCATTTCGTAAAATGCGTAACTTAGAAATCTATCAAGCCTTACTTAATGAGCAAGTTTTCCATCAATATAACTCGAAGTGTTATGGATTACATTTGATAATATTTAGAAGATAATGTGAGTGCAATTCCATCTTAAGAGGGTTGAATAGAGGCTTCTAATTGAGTTACACTATATGTATTGACCGAACCCCTTGACTTGAAGAGAAAACGTGTACTTAGATAACAAGATTAAAGCTTATATTGTCGAACATTCTAATGAATGAATTCGCGATCAAAATCATTCATACTTGTGATAGCGTGGTCATTTCGACTCATAAAATATGTAACTTAGAATCCTAACTAGGTTTACTTGGTGAGCAAGTTTTGTATCAATATAACTCGAAGAGTTTTGGATTTGATTTGAGAATACTTAGATGATAATGTAAGTATGATTGAACGTTAAGAAGGGGAAATCGTGGCTACTAATGGAGTAAAGCTATAAGCGTTGACCGAATCCTTTGACATTATGAGAAAATGTGCACTTAGATTGTAAGATTAAAGCTTCTATTATCGAACATTAGAATGATTGAGTTCCCGATTCATACTTGTTAAAGATTGGTCATTTCATTTCGTAAAATGCGTAACTTAGAAATCTAACAAGCCTTACTTAATGAGCAAGTTTTCCATCAATATAACTCGAAGTGTTATGGATTACATTTGATAATATTTAGAAGATAATGTGAGTGCAATTCCATCTTAAGAAGGTTGAATAGAGGCTTCTAATTGAGTTACACTATATGTATTGACCGAACCCCTTGACTTGAAGAGAAAACGTGTACTTAGATAATAAGATTAAAGCTTATATTGTCGAACATTCTAATGAATGAATTCGCGATCAAAATCATTCATACTTGTGATAGCCCGGTCATTTCGACTCATAAAATACCTAACTTAGAATCCTAACTAGGTTTACTTGGTGAGCAAGTTTTGTATCAATATAACTCGAAGAGTTTTGGATTTGATTTGATAATACTTAGATGATAATGTAAGTATGATTGAACGTTAAGAAGGGAAAATCGTGGCTACTAATGGAGTAAAGCTCTAAGCGTTGACCGAATCCTTTGACATTATGAGAAAATGTGCACTTAGATTGTAAGATTAAAGCTTCTATTATCGAACATTAGAATGATTGAGTTGCCTATTCATACTTGTTAAAGATTGGTCATTTCATTTCGTAAAATGCGTAACTTAGAAATCTAACAAGCCTTACTTAATGAGCAAGTTTTCCATCAATATAACTCGAAGTGTTATGGATTACATTTGATAATATTTAGAAGATAATGTGAGTGCAATTCCATCTTAAGAAGGTTGAATAGAGGCTTCTAATTGAGTTACACTATATGTATTGACCGAACCCCTTGACTTGAAGAGAAAACGTGTACTTAGATAATAAGATTAAAGCTTATATTGTCGAACATTCTAATGAATGAATTCGTGATCAAAATCATTCATACTTGTGATAGCCCGGTCATTTCGACTCATAAAATACCTAACTTAGAATCCTAACTAGGTTTACTTGGTGAGCAAGTTTTGTATCAATATAACTCGAAGAGTTTTGGATTTGATTTGATAATACTTAGATGATAATGTAAGTATGATTGAACGTTAAGAAGGGGAAATCGTGGCTACTAATGGAGTAAAGCTCTAAGCGTTGACCGAATCCTTTGACATTATGAGAAAATGTGCACTTAGATTGTAAGATTAAAGCTTCTATTATCGAACATTAGAATGATTGAGTTCCCGATTCATACTTGTTAAAGCTTGGTCACTTCATTTCGTAAAATGCGTAACTTAGAAATCTGACAAGCCTTACTTACTGAGCAAGTATTCCATCAATATAACTCGAAGTGTTATGGATTACATTCGATAATATTGAGAAGATAATGTGAGTGCAATTCCATCTTAAGAGGGTTGAATAGAGGCTTCTAATTGAGTTACACTATATGTATTGACCGAACCCCTTGACTTGAAGAGAAAACGTGTACTTAGATAATAAGATTAATGCTTATATTGTCGAACATTCTAATTAATGAATTCGCGATCAAAATCATTCATACTTGTGATAGCGTGGTCATTTCGACTCATAAAATACCTAACTTAGAATCCTAAGTAGGTTTACTTGGTGTGCAAGTTTTGTATCAATATAACTCGAAGAGTTTTGGATTTGATTAGATAATACTTAGATGATAATGTAAGTATGATTGAACGTTAAGAAGGGGAAATCATGGCTACTAATGGAGTAAAGCTATAAGCGTTGACCGAATCCTTTGACATTATGAGGAAATGTGCACTTAGATTGTAAGATTAATGCTTCTATTGTCGAACATCAGAATGATTGAGTTCCCGATTCATACTTGTTAAAGATTGGTCATTTCATTTCGTAAAATGCGTAACTTAGAAATCTAACAAGCCTTACTTAATGAGCAAGTTTTCCATCAATATAACTCGAAGTGTTATGGATTACATTTGATAATATTTAGAAGATAATGTGAGTGCAATTCCATCTTAAGAAGGTTGAATAGAGGCTTCTAATTGAGTTACACTATATGTATTGACCGAACCCCTTGACTTGAAGAGAAAACGTGTACTTAGATAATAAGATTAAAGCTTATATTGTCGAACATTCTAATGAATGAATTCGCGATCAAAATCATTCATACTTGTGATAGCGTGGTCATTTCGACTCATAAAATACCTAACTTAGAATCCTAAGTAGGTTTACTTGGTGTGCAAGTTTTGTATCAATATAACTCGAAGAGTTTTGGATTTGATTAGATAATACTTAGATTATAATGTAAGTATGATTGAACGTTAAGAAGGGAAAATCATGGCTACTAATGGAGTAAAGCTATAAGCGTTGACCGAATCCTTTAACATTATGAGGAAATGTGCACTTAGATTGTAAGATTAATGCTTTTATTGTCGAACATCAGAATGATTGAGTTCCCGATTCATACTTGTTAAAGCTTGGTCATTTCATTTCGTAAAATGCGTAACTTAGAAATCTAACAAGCCTTACTTACTGAGCAAGTATTCCATCAATATAACTCGAAGTGTTATGGATTACATTTGATAATATTTAGAAGATAATGTGAGTGCAATTCCATCTTAAGAAGGTTGAATCAAGGCTTCTAATTGAGTTACACTATATGTATTGACCGAACCCCTTAACCTGAAGAGAAAACGTGTACTTGGATTATAAGATTAAAGCATATATTGTCGAACGATCTAATGAATGAATTCGCGATCAAAATCATTCATACTTGTGATAGCGTGGTCATTTCGACTCATAAAATACCTAACTTAGAATCCTAACTAGGTTTACTTGGTGTGCAAGTTTTGTATCAATATAACTCGAAGAGTTTTGGATTTGATTAGATAATACTTAGATGATAATGTAAGTATGATTGAACGTTAAGAAGGGGAAATCGTGGCTACTAATGGAGTAAAGCTATAAGCGTTGACCGAATCCTTTGACAATATGAGAAAATGTGCACTTAGATTGTAGGATTAAAGCTTTTATTGTCGAACATTAGAATGATTGAGTTCCCGATTCATACTTGTTAAAGATTGGTCATTTCATTTCGTAAAATGCGTAACTTAGAAATCTAACAAGCCTTACTTAATGAGCAAGTTTTCCATCAATATAACTCGAAGTGTTATGGATTACATTTGATAATATTTAGATGATAATGTGAGTGCAATTCTATCTTAAGAAGGTTGAATCAAGGCTTCTAATTGAGTTACACTATATGTATTGACCGAACCTCTTAACTTGAAGAGACAACGTGTACTTAAATTATAAGATTAAAGCTTATATTGTCTAATGATCTAATGAATGAATTCGCGATCAAAATCATTCATACTTGTGATAGCGTGGTCATTTCGACTCATAAAATACCTAACTTAGAATCCTAAGTAGGTTTACTTGGTGTGTAAGTTTTGTATCAATATAACTCGAAGAGTTTTGGATTTGATTAGATAATACTTAGATGATAATGTAAGTATGATTGAACGTTAAGAAGGGGAAATCATGGCTACTAATGGAGTAAAGCTATAAGCGTTGACCGAATCCTTTGACATTATGAGGAAATGTGCACTTAGATTGTAAGATTAATGCTTCTATTGTCGAACATCAGAATGATTGAGTTCCCGATTCATACTTGTTAAAGATTGGTCATTTCATTTCGTAAAATGCGTAACTTAGAAATCTATCAAGCCTTACTTAATGAGCAAGTTTTCCATCAATATAACTCGAAGTGTTATGGATTACATTTGATAATATTTAGAAGATAATGTGAGTGCAATTCCATCTTAAGAGGGTTGAATAGAGGCTTCTAATTGAGTTACACTATATGTATTGACCGAACCCCTTGACTTGAAGAGAAAACGTGTACTTAGATAACAAGATTAAAGCTTATATTGTCGAACATTCTAATGAATGAATTCGCGATCAAAATCATTCATACTTGTGATAGCGTGGTCATTTCGACTCATAAAATATGTAACTTAGAATCCTAACTAGGTTTACTTGGTGAGCAAGTTTTGTATCAATATAACTCGAAGAGTTTTGGATTTGATTTGAGAATACTTAGATGATAATGTAAGTATGATTGAACGTTAAGAAGGGGAAATCGTGGCTACTAATGGAGTAAAGCTATAAGCGTTGACCGAATCCTTTGACATTATGAGAAAATGTGCACTTAGATTGTAAGATTAAAGCTTCTATTATCGAACATTAGAATGATTGAGTTCCCGATTCATACTTGTTAAAGATTGGTCATTTCATTTCGTAAAATGCGTAACTTAGAAATCTAACAAGCCTTACTTAATGAGCAAGTTTTCCATCAATATAACTCGAAGTGTTATGGATTACATTTGATAATATTTAGAAGATAATGTGAGTGCAATTCCATCTTAAGAAGGTTGAATAGAGGCTTCTAATTGAGTTACACTATATGTATTGACCGAACCCCTTGACTTGAAGAGAAAACGTGTACTTAGATAATAAGATTAAAGCTTATATTGTCGAACATTCTAATGAATGAATTCGCGATCAAAATCATTCATACTTGTGATAGCCCGGTCATTTCGACTCATAAAATACCTAACTTAGAATCCTAACTAGGTTTACTTGGTGAGCAAGTTTTGTATCAATATAACTCGAAGAGTTTTGGATTTGATTTGATAATACTTAGATGATAATGTAAGTATGATTGAACGTTAAGAAGGGAAAATCGTGGCTACTAATGGAGTAAAGCTCTAAGCGTTGACCGAATCCTTTGACATTATGAGAAAATGTGCACTTAGATTGTAAGATTAAAGCTTCTATTATCGAACATTAGAATGATTGAGTTGCCTATTCATACTTGTTAAAGATTGGTCATTTCATTTCGTAAAATGCGTAACTTAGAAATCTAACAAGCCTTACTTAATGAGCAAGTTTTCCATCAATATAACTCGAAGTGTTATGGATTACATTTGATAATATTTAGAAGATAATGTGAGTGCAATTCCATCTTAAGAAGGTTGAATAGAGGCTTCTAATTGAGTTACACTATATGTATTGACCGAACCCCTTGACTTGAAGAGAAAACGTGTACTTAGATAATAAGATTAAAGCTTATATTGTCGAACATTCTAATGAATGAATTCGCGATCAAAATCATTCATACTTGTGATAGCCCGGTCATTTCGACTCATAAAATACCTAACTTAGAATCCTAACTAGGTTTACTTGGTGAGCAAGTTTTGTATCAATATAACTCGAAGAGTTTTGGATTTGATTTGATAATACTTAGATGATAATGTAAGTATGATTGAACGTTAAGAAGGGGAAATCGTGGCTACTAATGGAGTAAAGCTCTAAGCGTTGACCGAATCCTTTGACATTATGAGAAAATGTGCACTTAGATTGTAAGATTAAAGCTTCTATTATCGAACATTAGAATGATTGAGTTCCCGATTCATACTTGTTAAAGATTGGTCATTTCATTTCGTAAAATGCGTAACTTAGAAATCTAACAAGCCTTACTTAATGAGCAAGTTTTCCATCAATATAACTCGAAGTGTTATGGATTACATTTGATAATATTTAGAAGATAATGTGAGTGTAATTCCATCTTAAGAAGGTTAAATAGAGGCTTCTAATTGAGTTACACTATATGTATTGACCGAACCCCTTGACTTGAAGAGAAAACGTGTACTTAGATAATAAGATTAAAGCTTATATTGTCGAACATTCTAATGAATGAATTCGCGATCAAAATCATTCATACTTGTGATAGCGTGGTCATTTCGACTCATAAAATACCTAACTTAGAATCCTAACTAGGTTTACTTGGTGAGCAAGTTTTGTATCAATATAACTCGAAGAGTTTTGGATTTGATTTGAGAATACTTAGATGATAATGTAAGTATGATTGAACGTTAAGAAGGGGAAATCGTGGCTACTAATGGAGTAAAGCTATAAGCGTTGACCGAATCCTATGACATTATGAGAAAATGTGCACTTAGATTGTAAGATTAAAGCTTCTATTATCGAACATTAGAATGATTGAGTTCCCGATTCATACTTGTCAAAGGTTGGTCATTTCATTTCGTAAAATGCGTAACTTAGAAATCTAACAAGCCTTACTTAATGAGCAAGTTTTCCATCAATATAACTCGAAGTGTTATGGATTACATTTGATAATATTTAGAAGATAATGTGAGTGCAATTCCATCTTAAGAAGGTTGAATCAAGGCTTCTAATTGAGTTACACTATATGTATTCACCGTACCCCTTGACTTGAAGAGAAAACGTGTACTTAGATAATAAGATTAAAGCTTATATTGTCGAACACTCTAATGAATGAATTCGCGATCAAAATCATTCATACTTTTGATAGCCTGGTCATTTCGACTCATAAAATACCTAACTTAGAATCCTAACTAGGTTTACTTGGTGAGCAAGTTTTGTATTAATATAACACGAAGAGTTTTGGATTTGATTTGATAATACTTAGATGATAATGTAAGTATGATTGAACGTTAAGAAGGGAAAATCGTGGCTACTAATGGAGTAAAGCTATAAGCGTTGACCGAATCCTTTGACATTATGAGAAAATGTACACTTAGATTGTAAGATTAAAGCTTCTATTATCGAACATTAGAATGATTGACTTCCCGATTCATACTTGTTAAAGGTTGGTCATTTCATTTCGTAAAATGCGTAACTTAGAAATCAAACAAGCCTAACTTAATGAGCAAGTTTTCCATCAATATAACTCGAAGTGTTATGGATTACATTTGATAATATTTAGAAGATAATGTGAGTGCAGTTCCATCTTAAGAAGGTTGAATCAAGGCTTCTAATTAAGTTACACTATATGTATTGACCGAACCCCTTGACTTGAAGAGAAAACGTGTACTTAGATTATAAGATTAAAGCTTATATTGTCGAACGATCTAAGAAATGAATTCGCGATCAAAATCATTCATACATGTGATAGCGTGGTCATTTCGACTCATAAAATACCTAACTTAGAATCCTAACTAGGTTTACTTGGTGTGCAAGTTTTGTATCAATATAACTCGAAGAGTTTTGGATTTGATTTGAGATTACTTAGATGATAATATAAGTATGATTGAACGTTAAGAAGGGGAAATCGTGGCTACTAATGGAGTAAAGCTATAAGCGTTGACCGAATCCTTTGACATTATGAGAAAATGTGCACTTAGATTGTAAGATTAAAGCTTCTATTATCGAACATTAGAATGATTGAGTTCCCGATTCATACTTGTTAAAGATTGGTCATTTCATTTCGTAAAATGCGTAACTTAGAAATCTAACAAGCCTTACTTAATGAGCAAGTTTTCCATCAATATAACTCGAAGTGTTATGGATTACATTTGATAATATTTAGAAGATAATGTGAGTGCAATTCCATCTTAAGAAGGTTGAATAGAGGCTTCTAATTGAGTTACACTATATGTATTGACCGAACCCCTTGACTTGAAGAGAAAACGTGTACTTAGATAATAAGATTAAAGCTTATATTGTCGAACATTCTAATGAATGAATTCGCGATCAAAATCATTCATACTTGTGATAGCCCGGTCATTTCGACTCATAAAATACCTAACTTAGAATCCTAACTAGGTTTACTTGGTGAGCAAGTTTTGTATCAATATAACTCGAAGAGTTTTGGATTTGATTTGATAATACTTAGATGATAATGTAAGTATGATTGAACGTTAAGAAGGGGAAATCGTGGCTACTAATGGAGTAAAGCTCTAAGCGTTGAACGAATCCTTTGACATTATGAGAAAATGTGCACTTAGATTGTAAGATTAAAGCTTCTATTATCAAACATTAGAATGATTGAGTTCCCGATTCATACTTGTCAAAGGTTGGTCATTTCATTTCGTAAAATGCGTAACTTAGAAATCTAACAAGCCTTACTTAATGAGCAAGTTTTCCATCAATATAACTCGAAGTGTTATGGATTACATTTGATAATATTTAGAAGATAATGTGAGTGCAATTCCATCTTAAGAAGGTTGAATCAAGGCTTCTAATTGAGTTACACTATATGTATTCACCGTACCCCTTGACTTGAAGAGAAAACGTGTACTTAGATAATAAGATTAAAGCTTATATTATCGAACACTCTAATGAATGAATTCGCGATCAAAATCATTCATACTTGTGATAGCGTGGTCATTTCGACTCATAAAATACCTAACTTAGAATCCTAACTAGGTTTACTTGGTGAGCAAGTTTTGTATCAATATAACTCGAAGAGTTTTGGATTTGATTTGATAATACTTAGATGATAATGTAAGTATGATTGAACGTTAAGAAGGGGAAATCGTGGCCACTAATGGAGTAAAGCTATTCATACTTGTGATAGCCTGCTCATTTCGACTCATAAAATACCTAACTTAGAATCCTAACTAGGTTTACTTGGTGAGCAAGTTTTGTATCAATATAACTCGAAGAGTTTTGGATTTGATTTGATAATACTTAGATGATAATGTAAGTATGATTGAACGTTAAGAAGGGGAAATCGTGGCTACTAATGGAGTAAAGCTATAAACGTTGACCGAATCCTTTGACATTATGAGAAAATGTGCACTTAGATTGTAAGATTAAAGCTTCTATTATCGAACATTTGAATGATTGAGTTCCCGATTCATACTTGTCAAAGGTTGGTCATTTCATTTCGTAAAATACGTAACTTAGAAATCTAACAAGCCTTACTTAATGAGCAAGTTTTCCATCAATATAACTCGAAGTGTTATGGATTACATTTGATAATATTTAGAAGATAATGTGAGTGCAATTCCATCTTAAGAAGGCTGAATCAAGGCTTCTAATTGAGTTACACTATATGTATTCACCGTACCCCTTGACTTGAAGAGAAAACGTGTACTTAGATAATAACATTAAAGCTTATATTGTCGAACACTCTAATGAATGAATTCGCGATCAAAATCATTCATACTTGTGATAGCCTGGTCATTTCGACTCATAAAATACCTAACTTAGAATCCTAACTAGGTTTACTTGGTGTGCAAGTTTTGTATCAATATAACTCGAAGAGTTTTGGATTTGATTTGATAATACTTAGATGATAATGTAAATATGATTAAACGTTAAGAAGGGGAAATCGTGGCTACTAATGGAGTAAAGCTATAAGCGTTGACCGAATCCTTTGACATTATGAGAAAATGTGCACTTAGACTGTAAGATTAAAGCTTCTATTATCGAACATTAGAATGATTGAGTTCCCGACTCATACTTGTTAAAGCTTGGTCATTTCATTTTTTAAAATACGTAACTTAGAAATCTAACAAGCCTTACTTAATGAGCAAGTTTTCCATCAATATAACTCGAAGTGTTATGGATTACATTTGATAATATTTAGAAGATAATGTGAGTGCAATTCCATCTTAAGAAGGATGAATCAAGGCTTCTAATTGAGTTACACTATATGTATTGATCGAACCCCTTGACTTGAAGAGAAAACGTGTACTTAGATTATAAGATTAAAGCTTATATTATCGAACGATCTAATGAATGAATTCACGATCAAAATCATTCATACTTGTGATAGTGTGGTCATTTTGACTCATAAAATACCTAACTTAGAATCCTAACTAGGTTTACTTGGTGTGCGAGTTTTGTATCAATATAACTCGAAGAGTTTTGGATTTGATTAGATAATACTTAGATGATAATGTAAGTATGATTGAACGTTAAGAAGGGGAAATCGTGGCTACTAATTAAGTAATGCTATAAGCGTTGACCGAATCCTTTGACATTATGAGAAAATGTGCACTTAGATTGTAAGATTAAAGCTTCTATTGTCGAACATTAGAATGATTAAGTTCCTGATTCATACTTGTTAAAGCTTGGTCATTTCATTTCGTAAAATGCGTAACTTAGAAATCTAACAAGCCTTACTTAATGAGCAAGTTTTCCATCAAAATAACTCGAAGTGTTATGGATTACATTTGATTATATTTAGAAGATAATTTAAGTGCAATTACATCTTAAGAAGGTTGAATCAAGGCTACTAATTGAGTTACACTATATGTATTGTCCGAACCCCTTGACTTAAAGAGAAAACGTGTACTTAGATAATAAGATTAAAGCTTATATTGTCGAACATTCTAATGAATGAATTCGCGATCAAAATCATTCATACTTGTGATAGCCTGGTCATTTCGACTCATAAAATACCTAACTTAGAATCCTAACTAGGTTTACTTGGTGAGCAAGTTTTGTATCAATATAACTCGAAGAGTTTTGGATTTGATTTGATAATACTTAGATGATAATGTAAGTATGATTGAACGTTAAGAAGGGGATATCGTGGCTACTAATGGAGTAAAGCTATAAGCGTTGACCGAATCCTTTGACATTATGAGAAAATGTGCACTTAGATTATAAGATTAAAGCTTCTATTATCGAACATTAGAATGATTGAGTTCCCGATTCATACTTGTTAAAGCTTGGTCTGTTGGGATTTCATTGTTTAGATTTTGATGAGACAAACCAATCATGTAATATGAAGTTTTTGAGTACCCCATTTTCACATTGTTTAAGTGAATAAATAGACTAGAATTGAGTCTTGAGTCAAGAATTGAAATGGAGGTTAAAAGAGGATAAAGCTGCATCTATGCTTTAAAGGAAGATATCGCTGTAAGAAGGCAGGATACAGTATCGTTGCATAAAGGCAGGATACAGCATTGCTGGAAGAAGTAAGGAACAGCAAAGCATAAATAATGTTGTACTTCAATACAGCAAGACAAGGAAGAATGGCGTGCAGCATCGCTGCATGAAAAGGATACAGGAGTACTGCTAGAACGATGATTACAGCAGCACTGCCAGATGATACTACAAGCAGGTCTAAAATACAGCAGCACTGAAAGAATGCATCAGCTGCACAAAGACCAAGGATACAGCGCAGACTTACAGGACAGTTAAGTTATACAGCGCCAACTACAAGACAAAGTATCCTGCAAATCCCAGGAAGGATAAATGCAGTACGAGGAACGGAGATCCAAGCAGGGACAAAAGAGTTGTTCAAGAAAAAGTCAAAGTAGCAGACACGGAGCCAATAAGAAGATGCCACATGGACTGACGCGCCGCAGAAAGCTGCGAGCCGCAACTGCCGCATTAAATGCTCCGAAAGGAAAAGTCAAGTCGCATTAAATGCAAACCATACTTTGGCCAGACTATTTCAAATTCAAAAGAGGGATGTCTCCTTCAACGGACATCTTCTCCCACAAGTATAAATAGAGGTCGAGGAGAACTGAAGCTGGTTACTGATACTGTCACTATTACTAAGAACTAATTTCCATACGCGAAAGTTTCAAGCTTACAAATTTCAAGCATTCAAGCCAACAGTTTCAGTCACTCAACCTATCGAAGTGAAGCAGAGTTCAAGCTGAAAGTTTTTCTACGAAATCAGAAGCTCACTTCGAAGCACAAGTTGAAGAAAATCTTTTATCGTTTTAACCTTGTTGCTGTGTGCTTAGGTTGTTTTAGTGGTGTCAAGCAGTTGATAGGAGAGATCCTTGCTGTTTGTTTTTAGTTGTCTAGAGTTAGGCAGCTTCCCTGTGTGGGAGTATAGAACCCTGTGTGGGTTAGCCTTTGAAGTTTGCAGTTGCTGTGTGTACGCTGGACTTCAGTAGGTGGTTAGCTTTGTAAGTTGATAGATTGTTAGGAGAGTCCTGTAAATCAATCTTGCTTAACAAAGTTCCTGCTCAGGGAGCAGTAGAGTGGACGTAGAAGGATTACACCACCTTCGAACCACTATAAGTCATAAGTGTTTTTATCGCTTTATTTATCTGTGCTTATTTTCTGCATATATCTATCTTTTCTCATCATAAAACGTTTGAAAGAAGCATTCTTGTGTAAAACAGCCTTGTGTTTAAAAGTATATTTCCGCTGCATACAAAACTCCAGGTTACAGCGTGCAGCACTGCATTCTAGCGCTGCAAGCAGTAACCATCTATCGCTGCAAGCTCAAGTAACTTACAGTGCAGAACGGTTGTTTTAAAGATTCTGAAAAATCGACCAAGGTTCATCCACCCTCCCCCCTCTGAACCTCGGACACCACTTGGGACCAACAAGTGGTATCAGAGCGAGTTGGGTTAAAAGCCAACTTATCTGGTCACCTACCCAGATCCACCTTTGTCTCGCTGTTTTCTCTGCATAAAATCATTTTCACAAGCTACCTATGTTTTCCATAGAGGAATATGACGACTGGAAAATTAGAATGCAGGCACACCTTTCTGCCATGAATGATGAGATGTGGACCGTCATAACTGAAGGACCGATAATCCCCATGAAGGTAAATCTAATGTATGGAAGAGACCATGCAGAAGGAGAGCAGCCACCACCAAACTTCCTGACCAAACCACGACAAGAGTGGGGAAACGAAGACAGGAAGAGAGCCAACCTGGATAACGTGGCAAAGAATGCTCTATTTATTACTTTGGATAAAGGCACCTTTAGCAAAGTCAAGACTTGCTCAACATCCAAAGAAATATGGGAAAAGCTGGAGCAAATTTGTGAAGGAACTGAGCTCACCAAGGACAACAAAATCTCCAATGCTACCCAATTATTCGAGCTCTTCGAAATGAAAAATGAAGAGACTCTTGAGCAACTAGATCTGAGATTCACATCCATAGTGAATGAACTAGAAGCTCTGGGCAAACACTACACACAGAAAGAAAAGAACATGAAGGTGTTAAGAGCCCTACCAGCGGAGTGGGATAGCAAGACCACTGCCATGAGAGTGTCTATGGACCTGAAGTCCATGAGCACAATTGACTTATTCTCCGACTTGAAAGCATTCGAGTATGACATCAATAGAAGAAGAAAAGAGTCAGAGAAATTAATCTCCAAAGTTACAGCGCTAACCGCCAGAGGAACAAAGGATACAGCAACCGCCAGTTGCAGTAAGCAGAGTGAGGATACATCAGAAGTTGCTGAAGAGGATATGGCGCTCCTCCTAAAGAAATTCAAGAGATTCATCAAGAACAACAACAATAGCAGCAACATCAACCTCAACAAAAAGAATGACTTTAGAAGAAGTCACTCAACCCCTCAGGTATCTTCTTCTCCTCAGTCAAATACAGGGAATGTTGACTTGTGCTATAATTGCAGGAAGCCTGGACACTACGCAAGGAATTGTCCTTATCCAACAGTGCACAAGTATCCTGAAGGAGAAAGAGAACAGAGGAGAGATAAAAGATGAGAGGAAAGGCACAAGCTTCAAGCTCTCATAGGGGAGATGGAGAAAGCCAAGGATGCAGTAGTTCCGAAGGAAGTACTGAAAACTGCAGAATCCTCTGACAGCGATGCTGAAACCTCATCCTCTGACGAAGAAGCACTCATATGCCTGATGGCTAAAGATGGCGAGGACAGCGAAGAAGATGAGATAATCTACCAACCGTTGTCCATACAAGTTGATGAGGAGCTGAACATGATCCACTCCTTGAAAAGGATCATGAGTGATTTCGAGCAGATCAACTCAATTCATGAGGAGTTTAAGGTTGAGAATGAAAATCTTAGAATCGATAATGAGATCCTCAAGAGCAAAAACATCGACATTGCCAAAATGCTCGCTGCACGAGAATCTGATAACTCAAAGTGTAGTAAGCTGCAACAAGAGGTCTCTAGATTGAATCTGCTGATCACAGAGCTAAGATCTGAGAAGGAAATCTTGCAGTCCAAGATGAGTACATTCACCAAATCTTCAAAGGACGCAAGAGATTGTATAAATCGTGTCAGAGATCCTTTTATGATTTCAGGCATAGGTTACAGCAATCCAGGCTCTCAGAATACAACAAGCACATCCAAAGCTGTGAATTTTGTTCAAGCCAAAACTCCAATGGAGAAAGAGTTACTCTGTGACTCTGAAAAGATAGTGAACAAAACAGCAATGACAGATAAAGGGAAGAAACCCCAATGCTCAACTGCAGGGAATAAGTCTGCATCTAAGACTTGGCTGCAGCAGAAGTCATCTGCTGCATGCAGCAAAAGGATGCAGCAACCAACAAAGTTGCAGCATAGAAGAAACTTTCCCACCGATACTAAGACCTACATGTCTAAACCTCAAGGAGGAATACTCCAGGGACGTATGGTGGAAGACCACACTACAAGGGTATTGGTAACACACATGTTTGTCGAGCACACACCTTTGATAAGCAGTTTTCCAAGATAACTGCATACAGCTCGAGAACCAACAAATCTTACAGTAGATCAGTTACTGTTAAGAAAGTTTGGGTTCCCAAAGTAACTAACCCCAAAGGACCCGTATGGATATGGGTACCTAAATCTGTTTGAATTTGTTACAGGTTACAGTGCCAGGATACAGCAGTGATGTATGGTATATCGACAGCGGCTGCACAAGGCACATGACAGGCAATAAAGAAACGTTGAAAGACTTCCAAAAATGTAAAGGACCTAAGGTCATATTTGGTGATGATTCCAAAGGAAGCACAAAAGGAAACGGATGCCTAGTCAAAGGGAACATAAAGATCAAGGATGTATCCTACGTAAAGGGGCTTAGATACAATCTCCTAAGCATCAGTCAATTCTGTGACAAAGGATATACAGTGGAATTCAACCTCAACAAGTGCTTAATCAAGGACAGCACCACAAATGAAGTAAAGCTTACAGGAACAAGAAGAGGAAATATCTACCTAGCAGATTGGAATTCCTCCACTCAATCAACATGCTTCATAGTGAAAAGTCCACCGGGGCTGAGCTGGTTATGGCACAAATGATTAAGTCACCTGAACTTCAAGACTATCAACAAGCTAGCAAGAAAAGACCTCGTGAGAGGATTACCAGATGTAGCTTACAAGAAAGAGAATGTCTGTGGAGCGTGTCAAAAAGGAAAGCAAGTTAAGAGCTCTTTCAAGGATAAGATTCAGAAATCATCTCACAGGATTCTAGATCTTCTACACATGGACCTGTTTGGACCTGTAGAACCAGTAAGCTTGAGCGGGAAGAAGTACTCCCTAGTAGTAGTGGATGACTACTCTAGATACACATGGACAATCTTTCTAGCAAAGAAGTCGGAAACTCAAGAAAAGCTACCTGGCCTCATGAAGAAAATTCAGAATGAAAAGAGCTTGAGCATAGTGAAGATAAGATCAGACAGAAGAACCGAGTTCACGAATAAGTTTATAGAGAAATTCTGTTCTGACAATGGTATTCGTCATGAATACTCTGCTGCAAGAACACCTCAACAAAATGGGGTTGCTGAAAGAAGGAATAGAACCCTCAAGGAAGCAGCAAGAACAATGATAGCAGAAGCAGAGATACCCAAGAGGTTTTGGGCTGAGGCAACTAATATTGCATGCTACACGCAGAACAGATGTCTAATCATCAAGGATCTTGACAAGACACCGTATGAAATATGGAACGGCCATACACCAAACATTTCCTATCTGCATATCTTTGGATGCAGGTGTTATGTTCTCAATAATGGAAAGGAACATCTGAAAACTTTTGATGCTAAATCAGACGAAGGAGTATTTCTAGGATACTCTGCTGTAAGTAAAGCCTTCAGAGTGTTTAATAAGAGAACCCTGGTGGTAGAAGAATATGTACATGTGGTGTTTGATGAACCACATTGTGACATAAAGAAGCTGGAAAAACCACCTGAAGAGATCTCTCCTAGAAAAGGGAATGCTGTACCATACATAGAAGGAGTTGTGCCTACAGAAGAGGAAAAAGAAGAAGAAGCTGCAACCTTGGATGCAGCAGACATTCTTACAGCAGCAGAACCTCCTGCAATACAGCAACATGATGAGCAAAACACACCAACGCACGTCTTTGAGCCTGACAGGACGTGGCTTAGAAATCATCCAAGAGATCTCATCATAGGAGATCCATCCATCGGTGTAAGGACAAGAAGATCCATCCCACATGAAGCAATGTTTGCATGCTTCATATCACAATCAGAGCCTAAGAATGTTGAAGAGGCACTTCAAGATAGCAACTGGGTACAGGCCATGCAAGAAGAATTAAATGGATTTGAGAGAAATCAAGTATGGCAAACAGTCGCTAGACCAACCCATCAAGGTGTAATTGGAACAAAGTGGGTGTTCAAGAACAAGCTAGATGAATCAGGAGTCGTTGTAAGAAACAAAGCAAGATTAGTTGCTAAAGGATACTGTCAGGAAGAAGGAATTGATTTAGATGAGACTTTTACACTAGTAGCAAGGCTAGAAGCAATAAGAATTTTCTTAGCCTATGCAACACATATGAATTTCAACAACTATCAAATGGATGTTAAAAGCGCATTCCTGAATGGTCTCCTTACAGAGGATGTATATGTTGAGCAACCTCCTAGTTTTGAGGATCAAGCAGAAGAGAAGGTGTTTCAATTACAAAAGGCCCTATATGGACTGAAGCAAGCACCAAGAGCTTGGTATGACACCTTATCTCTCTATCTTCTGGAAAATGGTTTTCAGAAAGGAACGATCGACAAAACGCTGTTTAGGATACAGGACGGAGAAAGTGTACTTCTTGTACAAATCTATGTGGATGATATTATCTTCGGATCCACAAACAAAGAGCTTTGTGAGAAATTCTCCAACCTGATGCAGTCAAAGTTCGAGATGAGTATGATGGGAGAATTAAGTTTCTTTCTCGGACTGCAAGTAAAACAGCTACCTACAGGAACCTTCATCAACCAAGTCAAGTATACGAAGGAGCTTATCAAGAAATTTGGCATGGAGAATGGAGCTGCAACATCTGTTCCCATGTCCACATCCATAAGTCTTGACAAAGATGAAGATGGTAAAGATGTAGACATTACCAAGTACAGACGCCTCATTGGATCATTGCTGTATCTCACAGCAAGCAGGCCTGATATTATGTTTGCAGTAGGAGTCTGTGCTAGATTCCAAGCAGCACCGAAGGAATCACATCTTTTAGCAGTAAAAGGAGTGATCAAGTATCTGAAATGAACTCAGGAAGTCGGCCTATGGTATCCTAAGGAAGGAGGATTCAAGCTTAAAGGCTACTCCGACTCAGATTATGCAGGCTGCAAGATTGATAGAAAGAGTACAAGTGGGACGTGTCAATTTCTGGAAAATAGACTTGTCTTGTGGTTCTGCAGGAAACAAAACTCAATTGCAACCTCTACAGCAGAAGCAGAGTATGTTGCAGCAGGAAGTTGCTGTGCGCAGATTCTCTGGATACATCAGCAACTTAGAGATTATGGGATAGAAGAAAAAGAGACGCCAATTCTCTGTGACAATACGAGCGCTATTGCAATTACCCATAATCCTGTCTTTCACTCAAGAACAAAGCACATTGACATTCGTCATCACTTTATAAGAGATCATGTTGAGAAGAAAGATGTCGTGCTTGAAAAGGTTCACACGGATCTACAGCTTGCAGATATTCTAACAAAACCCTTAAGTGAATCTAGGTTTTCTATGCTTCGTAACGAGCTGGGAATCCTTAAATTGTAAAGAAAAGGAAAATGCAAGATCGCAAGGGGAACCTCTGCATGCTTGCAGGAAGCAGTAAAGTTGGTACTGTAAGCTACGCGTCAATACAGCACTGGGTTCAGACAGCGCTGCAACCTACATTCTTACAGTACAGCAGTTATCGAAGAAATCAAGCAGCACCAGGTTACAGCATTAATTTCAAAAGGAGTATTGATTGCTCTGCAACCTCGTACTAGAGATGCTGCAACCTTAAAAAGGCATTTATTTAGGCGGCAAAGGGCATGTCTTTCAGCATTAAATGCATGACTGCGGGTGTCAGGAAGTGGAAAGGGCGCTGACAGAGCCCACGCGCCAAGTAATTATTAGCGTCGATTTGACATCTCCGCTTTTTCCTAAGCCACTAGATCATTTCCCTGATTTATCTCAACCGTTAATCTCGCACGTCTCTTGAGAACCGCCATAAAGATCAAAACGTGCCATTTGAAATTCACGTTTCACCATCTTCAGAGAGAGAAACGCTGTGATCGCAAGAAAATTTTCTAAGTGCAAAACCCTTGTCTCTTCTCTCTCTATCTCATAAAAATTTCATCAATGGCTGCCAGAAAGACCATCGTTCTTGATGGAAGAATGATCAACAGGGAAAACTGTAGGAACCGCCAGATCGCCGACCCTATTCGATTATCCGAATCGGGGTCCATGCAAATATGATTAATGCGCAGCGGAAAACGAATCATACCTTTTGCACCAAAATTAGTTCTAAGGTCAGAACTGTAGAATCGAGGAATCGATGAAGCCTGAATCTCACGATCTTCTGCTGTATTCCTCGCCTTATCTCGAACGTTGTGTGGGCAACGAGCTATCGAGACTCTCAACCGTTCTTCTCTAGATCGTATATCAGATTTTCTGTGTCTGTCACACTAGAAACGGTTGACTTGAGGCTTATTTATAGGCTACAACAGGGACCTTGAGGAGGATTAGGAATCGGTCTCCTGATAGGCTTAGGAGTCCTTAATTCGATCTGAATATACTTCTTAAGCCTATCAAATAATATCTTAATCCACTAAAAAGATATTATTGAACTACCGTCCCTTATCCATATTAGATATGGCTCCTATTTATTATGTGCGCGTTTATCTCCCCATGTTTAAGATATCGAATGTCCATTAATTAAATGAATTACTGACAATTCAATTAATTAATATTTAATTCCAAGAGTAGTACCACTCAACTTTATTATCATGCCGGAATAAATCCACCTGCAGGGTTTACATGATAATCCTTATGAGTTCCTCAAGGGGACATCATCATCCTAAATAATTAGGACACGGTTTCATTATATAATCAACAGCACACCATATAAACAACACTGTATCCCAATTTACCGAGCTTATTGATTTAATAAATAAATCTCACCCATTGGTAAATTAAAGAAAACATATATCGAGTATACATGCCCGTTATCATACAATGATTAAGAGGACGCACATCCATAATAACAGAGGTTTTGTTTTATTTATGTAGTCAGTACAAATAAAACAACCTCAATTGGTCCTGCTCAATACATACAAAATGTACTAGTGTAATTTTATAATCAAGACAGATTAATACCAAATTACACTATAACCATTCCGATAATTTGTCCAAAACTATCTCGGCTGTGAGCTATCATTTATAATCTATAAGGAACTGATAACATGATCTTCTGTGTGGCACCACACACCATATTATCTACAATATAAATTAATTGGACAACTGCAATAACATATATAACAAATATATAAAATGCATACATTTGACCATAAAAGATTCTCATATCATAAATAGATGTTCATACAAAAGCTAGGCTTATAGTATACATCCTAACAAAAACATCTTGGAGTCAGGGCTGTATGATAATACCCTGATCAAGAGGATTTTTGATGCTCTACAACAGACCCAAGTCCTAGGGCTGTTGACCACAGTTTATGCTGGCTTCTCTATGAAGTCAGTACAGAGGTTTTATGCCTACGCTAGGCAGGCGGAGGATAGGAACTACATCCTGTTCCGGATGGATGTAGATGGAGAGGAACGGTCGCTGACCGTTAGGGACATCTCCACCACCTTCAGTATCTCGGCTGCAGGTTTGACCCCCAGCCAGTTGGCGACGTATGGGGAGGCATCGGCTCAAGAGATGTGGGATCTCTTTCGAGCAAGGGATGCAGGGGCTGAAATCAAGAGAAGCGCCCCCAAGAAGCTCTTCAAACCGGAGTTTGAACTTCTCCACAACATCTGTGCATACTCCATCGAAGGGAGGACAGGGAGTTATGACAAGTGCATAGATCTTCGGTTCCGGATCATGTCTGCAATCATGGCCGGAGAGAAGGTGAATTGGACGAGGTTCATCATGAAGAGGCTGTGGGAGGAAGCAGAGAAGATAACGGAGCGTCGGAGCTACGGTATCACCATCTGCTCTCTGCTTTGCAAGCTTGGCCTTCAACTTGCAGCACCCACCCCCATTCATCCTGGAAAGTATCTCGGGGAGAAGAAGAAGGGCAAGACCCAGCCGAAGGCTGCAGGAGCAGGAGTTGCGAGGAAGAAAACCAAAGACAAAAATAATGCAACTCTTGCTCTGCAAGATGAAGCTGCTGTCAGCGGGGAAGATGCTGAAGAAGAGGATCCTTCGAGTCCTCTTCCTGTTATCAAGAGGAGTTCAGGGAAGGCTGTACCTGAACTTGAATCCTCTTCCCCAGATGATGACGCACCTTTGGTGAGAAGGGCTCCACGCAGCAAGAGAGCTGCTGCTGCTGTTGGGGATGTGTCACATCAGTCCTCTATGGTTGTAGTTGACCTTGGGGATGAGTCACATCAGCTTCGGGAGCCACATCAGCACTGGGTCGAGCCAACTGAAGAAGAAGCTCGTCTACAAACAGAAGCTTCAGTGCTCGATCCCACCTTTCTAGCGGCTAGAAATATACCGGCAGAGTACTCTCTTTGGAGAGAGATGCGGCTGTCTAAGGGGAAAATCCTATTGAAGTGGAAGGATTTCCTGACAGTCGAGCAAGCTGTCCTGGAGTGGGCCAAATCAGAGGATATTCTGGCACTCCTGCAACCTGACTTTGCAGCAAGAGTTCAAGAGCTCGATGGCTGTAGCGCTGCACAGGGAGCAAAGGATAAGGGAAAGGGCAAGGCTCTTGCAGAATCCGACTCTGCAGAGCTGCCGATGAAAGCAGCAGTGGAAGATGTGCAGGTCTATCTCACCCCGACTGCAGAGGCGGTAAGAAGGGACGATGATGTCGCTTTTGCTCAAGAGTAAATCGACACCTTGGGAGTGGAGCAGGCTGAAGAAGCCATGCTGCATCTAGAGCTGCAACAGAGCTTGAAGGAGATAAGGATGCAGCACACTCCAAGGAGGATGCGGGGAGAAGGCAGTTCAAGTTCAAATCAGATGAACTCCCCTGCATACGAGCAAGTAGTTGAGGGCCTCTCCAACATTATCACGCTGGATTGCTTGGAGGAGGAGGAAGCCCAACTACTGGATTATGGTGATTCCCCAGTGCGCGAAGATGAAGATGCTGCCCAAGCAGACTCTGAGGGGGAACCATCTACCATAATCAGGAATGTCATCTCAGATATTTCTGAGATTGCCGATGAAGCATCTACGGAGGGAGTTGCAGAGGTGGTACTCCCTGCACTGGACGCGACAGCAGTGCAGCCAGCAACCACCCTTCAACAAGAAGAATGAGCTGCAGAGAAGAGCATGGTGGAAGCTGAGATCCTAGCAGTAATAGCGGATACAGTGCTGAATACTGTGATCGCTGCAGGAAGCCATGCAGAGCTGCAAGAACCCATTCTTGCAGCAGAGGCTGTCGAAGAGGTTACAGGACCGACCGAGGAGACGGGGTCCATTGAGAAGACCTCAGTGGAGGATGTTGTTCTGACAACACTCCCTGAGTGTGAGAAGACCTCAGGTGGGGAGGCTGTTCAGACAGTACCCACTGAGGATGCTGGAGTTGAAGCCGAGGTATCCCCAGTGCAGCTAGAGACACCTCGTGAGGAGGTTGATGCTGCAGCTGCTGCTTGCTCTCAAGAACCTTCAAAGGTTACTACAGCGAAGGATACTGTGGACGCTAACATGTCGGATGCCGAATTCGCAAGATGGATGAAGGAATGGAATATTGCTGTTCATGGGTCAAAATCTGGCGGAGCAATTCCTGTCCCAGTCTTATCCAGCGAAGAGGAGGCAGAAGAAGAAGAAGGAGATGAGCACCCATCCTCAAGCTCTATAAGCTCTCATACCAGCAAGGATAAGGATGAGGTTGCTGCTGAAGTACCGAGGCAGGATGCAGCACCAGTATGCCAAGAGGTGATTCTATTTGCTGCATCCGCTGCTGCCTCAACAAGAAGGAATTCAGGGCTGACTCCTGATGAATCTATCAACAGGGTCAAGACCGCTGTTAGACATCTGCTGCATGCTCTCCAGGAGCATGAGTCTATCATGCGCAACAGTCTCAGGGTCAGTGCCCAATTCCATGCTGAAACTATGACAGGTTTCAAGAAGGACCTCGAATCTTGCTGAACATTCGAACAGGCTGTACTACGATCGGGTCAGGCTGGAGAAAGAGTTAAAGGTCGATGCTGCACTCTCACGCCAGGAAATCAGAGTGTGCAAGCAGCATGCTGAAAATGCCTCAGTCAGACTCAACTCTCACTCCAAAGTCCTAGAGTCACTTCTGGATTGCGTCTATGATCAATCCCAGAGAACCAGAAGTGTGGACGACCGCCTGGGGAACCTGGAGCTGATTGTGGGAGAACTCAGGGACATCATGGTCCGAGTTTTCCCTCAGCATGTCGATCTTCCAGAGCCCGCCCCTGAACCGACCCGACGCCTGCGATCAAGGACGGTCCCAGCAGCCCCTGCTCAGCCCCCGGCTTTTGATGATGCCAAAAAGGGGGAAGGATTTGAAGATAAATACAGGAGCAAAGGGGTGGCTGAACCTGAAGAAGAGGAAGAAGATGATGACCAACAACCTCTCAGCAGGAGGAGAAAGAGGTCTGGATCATCCGCTGCGGCTGATATCCCTTCTCCGAAGAGATGGAGAAGAGATGATGATGGAGCTGGTGGAGCCGGTGCAGCTGCTGGAAGAAGATCTGCTGCAGGTTCTGCACACAGCAGAGCTGCAAGCAAGGATGCAGCACCGCCCAGCTATCATCATAAGAGAAGGAATGATAGCCAGCAGCAAGGCTCAAGGAAGAGGATGAGCGGGGATGAGTCTGAGAATCAAAGGCGCCAATATGAAGAAGCTACAGATCCTAATGCCTGGATTCAAAGACTCGGTGTAATTGGTGCTAGAAAAATATTTCCAAACAACTACTACCAATTCCCTCCTCAAGAAATCTCTCGCCTTGACACTGAGAACATCTCTGCTGAAGTGTCCGTGTTGATGGATCAAAGGCCTGAAGGAGAGAACATGGCTTGGAGATTCGACATCTTCAAAGAAGTCAGACTGCCTTTTGATCGGAATCCAACATTTGAGGCGATCACCATTTTCAAACGATCAGAGTACCTCAGACACTTCAGAGATCTATGCAGGCAAGGCAAATTCAGCAAGTATCATACCTGCAAGACTGCATTGAGAAGGTATGAACAGCTCGTTCGGAAAGGAAGCCTTGACATTCAACAGCTATACATCGATCGAGTCAAGGAAGGGCTGATTGTACCATACTGCGAGGACTTCTGGCTGAGATGGATTCAGATTCCTGTGATCAGACACAAGCTGGAAGAGTCCTACCAAGAGTCCATCAGGGACTGGTGGAAAGGATCAAGAGAAAGGGAAGGCCTTGAAAGATTTGAAAGAAGATCAGACGAATCAGCAAGAAAAAGGTCTTCGTTTTACTAAGATGTACTCATATACCCTCTTATGATCTTTGTTGTTGTATTTTTGATGTTGTAAAAATTTCTATCTCTTAAATGAAGAAATTTTTTCTTTCTGCTCTGACCAAGTTCAACTCTTATGAACTCATGCATGCTGTTTATGTTTTCCTGTTGTGTTTGTTGAAAGGAATAGCACGATGCATCTCTGATGAATCCAGGATTAGATTTATTTATTCAAAGCTGTGCAAGCATGTAATCTGGATAAATCATATGAGTTAAAGTAAAATGAAACTTCTTCATGAACAAAATATTGTAAAGGTTTTGTCATCATCAAAAAGGGGGAAATTGTTGGGATTTCATTGTTTAGATTTTGATGAGACAAACCAATCATATAATAGGAAGTTTTGAGTACCCCATTTTCACATTGTTTAAGTGAATAAATAGACTAGAATTGAGTCTTGAGTCAAGGATTGAAATGGAGGTTAAAAGAGGATAAAGCTGCATCTAAGCTTTAAAGGAAGATATCGCTGCAAGAAGGCAGGATACAGTATCGCTGCATAAAGGCAGGATACAGCATTGCTGGAAGAAGAAAGGAACAGCAAAGCATAAATAAGACTGTACTTCAATATAGCAAGACAAGGAAGAATGGCGTGCAACATCGCTGCATGAAAAGGATACAGGAGTACTGCTAGAACGATGATTACAGCAGCACTGCCAGATGATACTGCAAGCAGGTCTAAAATACAGCAGCACTGAAAGAATGCATCAGCTGCACAAAGACTAAGGATACAGCGCAGACTTACAGGACAGTTAAGTCATACAGCGCCAACTACAAGACAAAATATCCTGCAAATCCCAGGAAGGATAAATGCAGTACGAGGAATGGAGATCCAAGCAGGGACAAAAGAGCCGTTCAAGAAAAAGTCAAAGTAGCAGACACGGAGCCAATAAGAAGATGCCACATGGACTGACGCGCCGCAGAAAGCTGCGAGCCGCAACTGCCGCATTAAATACTCCGAAAGGAAAAGTCAAGTCGCATTAAATGCAAACCATACTTTGGCCAGGCTATTTCAAATTCAAAAGAGGGATGTCTCCTTCAACGGACATCTTCTCCCATAAGTATAAATAGAGGTCGAGGAGAACTGAAGCTGGTTACTGATACGGTCACTGTTACTAAGAACTAATTTCCATACGCGAAAGTTTCAAGCTTACAAATTTCAAGCATTCAAGCCAACAGTTTCAGTCACTCAACCTATCAAAGTGAAGCAGAGTTTAAGCTGAAAGTTTCCCTACGGAATTAGAAGCTCACTTCGAAGCACAAGTTGAAGAAAACCTTTTATCGTTTTAACCTTGTTGCTATGTGCTTAGGTTGTTTTAGTGGTGTCAAGCAGTTGATAGGAGAGATCCTTGCTGTTTGTTTTTAGTTGTCTAGAGTTAGACAGCTTCCTTGTGTGGGAGTATAGAACCCTGTGTGGGTTAGCCTTTGAAGTTTGCAGTTGTTGTGTGTACGCTGGACTTCAGTAGGTGGTTAGCTTTGTAAGTTGATAGATTGTTAGGAGAGTCCTGTAAATCAATCTTGCTTAACAAAGTTCTTGCTCGGGGAGCAGTAGAGTGGACGTAGAAGGATTACACCACCTTCGAACCACTATAAGTCATAAGTGTTTTTATCGCTTTATTTATCTGTGCTTATTTTCTGCATATATCTATCTTTTCTCATCATAAAATGTTTGAAAGAAGCATTCTTGTATAAAACAGCCTTGTGTTTAAAAGTATATTTCCGCTGCGTACAAAACTCCAGGTTACAGCGTGCAGCACTGCATTCTAGCGCTGCAAGCAGTAACCATCTATCGCTGCAAGCTCAAGTAACTTGCAGTGCAGAACGGTTGTTTTACAGATTCTGAAAAATCGACCAAGGTTCATTCACCCCCCCCCTCTGAACCTCGGACACCACTTGGGACCAACATGGTCATTTCATTTCGTAAAATGCGTAACTTAGAAATCTAACAAGCCTTACTTAATGAGCAAGTTTTCCATCAATATAACTCGAAGTGTTATGGATTACATTTGATAATATTTAGAAGATAATATGAGTGCAATTCCATCTTAAGAAGGTTGAATCAAGGCTTCTAATTGAGTTACACTATATGTATTCACCGTACCCTTTGACTTGAAGAGAAAACGTGTACTTAGATAATAAGATTAAAGCATATATTGTCGAACATTCTAATGAATGAATTCGCGATCAAAATCATTCATACTTGTGATAGCCTGGTTATTTCGACTCATAAAATACCTAACTTAGAATCCTAACTAGGTTTACTTGGTGAGCAAGTTTTGTATCAATATAACTCGAAAAGTTTTGGATTTGATTTGATAATACTTAGATGATAATGTAAGTATGATTGAACGTTAAGAAGGGAAAATCGTGGCTACTAATGGAGTAAAGCTATAAGCGTTGACCAAATCCTTTGACATTATGAGAAAATGTGCACTTAGATTGTAAGATTAAAGCTTCAATTATCGAACATTAGAATGATTGAGTTCCCGATTCATACTTGTTAAAGCTTGGTCATTTCATTTCATAAAATGCGTAACTTAGAAATCTAACAAGCCTTACTTAATGAGCAAGTTTTCCATCAATATAACTCAAAGTGTTATGGATTACATTTGATAATATTTAGAAGATAATGTGAGCGCAATTCCATCTTAAGAAGGTTGAATCAAGGCTTCTAATTGAGTTACACTATATGTATTGACCGAACCCCTTGACTTGAAGAGAAAACGTGTACTTAGATTAAAAGATTAAAGCTTATATTGTCGAACGATCTAATGAATGAATTCGCGATCAAAATCATTCATACTTGTGATAGCGTGGTCATTTCGACTCATAAAATACCTAACTTAGAATCCTAACTAGGTTTACTTGGTGAGCAAGTTTTGTATCAATATAACTCGAAGAGTTTTGGATTTGATTAGATAATACTTAGATGATAATGTAAGTTTGATTGAACGTTAAGAAGGGAAAATCGTGGCTACTAATGAAGTAAAGCTATAAGCGTTGACCGAATCCTTTGACATTATGAGAAAATGTGCACTTAGATTGTAAGATTAAAGTTTCCATTGTCGAACATTAGAATGATTGAGTTCCCGATTCATACTTGTTAAAGCTTGGTCATTTCATTTCGTAAAATGCGTAACTTAGAAATCTAACAAGCCTTACTTAATGAGCAAGTTTTCCATCAATATAACTCGAAGTGTTATGGATTACATTTGATTATATTTAGAAGATAATGTGAGTGCAATTACATCTTAAGAAGGTTGAATCAAGGCTACTAATTGAGTTACACTATATGTATTGACCGAACCCCTTGACTTGAAGAGAAAACGTGTACTTAGATTATAAGATTGAAGCTTATATTGTCAAACGTTCTAATGAATGAATTCGCGATCAAAATCATTCATACTTGTGATAGCCTGGTCATTTCAACTCATAAAATACCTAACTTAGAATCCTAACTAGGTTTACTTGGTGAGCAAGTTTTGTATCAATATAACTCGAAGAGTTTTGAATGTGATTTGATAATTCTTAGATGATAATATAAGTATGATTGAACGTTAAGAAGGGAAAATCGTGGCTACTAATGGAGTAAAGCGATAAGCGTTGACCGAATCCTTTGACATTATGAGAAAATGTGCACATAGATTGTAACATTAAAGCTTCTATTATTAGGCAGGATCGAAAACAATGAAATTATATGCATGATGAAAATAGATTTGAATAGTTTGAAATAGCAAATTAAAAGAGAATAGAGTTTGTAGGCTTACAATTTTAACAATGTATAGCACACCTATTTATACATAGCAAATGAAATTACAACCAAATGAAAGCAAGCTAATTTTCATAGAATTTACATTACATTTGGTAAAAGCTACTTTATCATTTTGTTGTTATATGCCGACGGAATCTTTCAACTCCACTGAGCAGACATAACCATGTGATTGCTTTTGTGAGTTACCTTCTTCTTTTTGACTTTTTTGTTATATTCTTGACAACTTGCAGGTAGCTTTTGTAAGTGGAAATCTGGCCCCTTATCTTTTGACTTTGGAGCCTCCTTTGCTTGGTCATCTTGTTACAGCTGTTGTTCTCCCATTATGAATCTGGTAACGCACTGAGATTTGACAGGATACTTATCCATGCACCTCTGATATTTTTCTTCTGATATTTTTTCAATCTTGTCATAATGTTTTTGTAATCAAGCAGCTTTGTGAACAAGATTCATGTCATCTAGGAAATTGTTATCTGTTAATACCTCAAAGAGTTTTTCATGTCTCTCTTCAAGGATATCTAATTTGTTACTTTTATGCTGCCTCCATGAGAAACATCTAGGGCAATTCTGAAAATGCTCCTGGATGTAAGTAGGATAAGGATAATTACTACTACCCAATGTCCTTTCTCTGGCTAATTTTGTAAATTCATCCGTTTGCTGCTCCATTATTGTGTTGGTTTCTTCCATCTGAAAGAATTAAAAATCAAATGGATCCATTATATGTTTTTCAAAAGAATCAGAAACTGATTCCTCTGATTTATGTGATCTTGTCATTAATTCTTCAATTTTATCTTCAAATTCTGACTGATGTTGTTTAAAGAACTCAAACATCATTTCCTTGGTCATTCCCTTGGTAGCTGGTTCAGATGTTTTTTGTTTATTTTTGGTTTGTTTTCCTTCACCTTCCTAATCCTTATTCCACCTTGGTTTTTCCCCAGTAGCGAAATAGTGTCTAACCACATTTTCACTACACAGTTCATGACTGTAGGTTTCCCACCATTTGATTCTAAAGGTCCTGGTTAAAGAGTACGGTGTTGGTTCCTTGTAACATTTCTTCAAAGCAAAATCCCAGGCAAAGATTACTGGGACTCTAAATTCTGAGTGGAACAATAGGTTATACTGGAAAGGTTTGGATCTTGTTGTGGATATAGGTTACAAAAGGTTTCAAATCCTTTTTTGACCTTTTCTGGTAATATTGCTGGTTCAGATCCTACTATTTTCCACCATTCGTAAAACCAAATAGGAAATTCCTTGGATAGTTTGTAACTAAAGGAAATAAACCAACTATGAGTAAAAGGCCTGACATACAAACACTTAAGCCATGCCTCTTTGTAATCATGATAGGTAAAAAACTGAGGTTCAAACTCAATGGAGAATTTTGTATGAATCTCCTCCCCCCAATTCAAATTGGTTAACACAGATTTGATATTCATCTTTGAATAGGAAATTCCTCCTTTCTGACTTGGTATGTGAGTAATTTCCACCGATCCGGTATCCACCAAAATGAACTCATAAAAAGTTCTATCTTTTTCATCAATATCTTTTTCCCAAAAAGTACCATCCTTGAACTTTCCTCTTAAGTAATATATATATATAATTAATGACTAATTAATATATAATTGGAAGATTAATATGTTTAATAATATTTAATCTAATTTTATTTTAAGACAATTATAAAATATACTAGTGCATATTCTTAATATATTTTATAAACATACTATTTTTAAAAATTATGAGTTTGTTCATATATATAAGATAATATTAATGCAAATAATATAAAATAACATCATAAAATAATTAAACTTTTCAACTTTAATTTAATTAAAATAATATATATTTTTTGTATTATTATATAAAAAAAATTTGTATTGACCAATAAATATATGTATGTTTTTTTATTTTGAAAAATAGTTTATAGTTCAATTAATATATTTAAGTTTTTTTTTTCATATTATTCTTTTAATTAATCATTTTTATATCTCTTTTTTATTTTATAAAATAATTTTTTCAAATAATTTATGTTTTTGGTATTAATTTTAAAACCAAACTCATTTATCTTTATTTTCTAAAATAATAATATAAAATTTTTATATTATTATGTAATACAAATTTTTATATTTTTCAAATTAATATATGTATTGTTTTTTTTGTTGTAAAATAATTTTTGGTTCAAATTAAAACCAAACTCATTTTATCTTTCTTTTCTAAAATAATAATATATAATTTTTATATTATTATGTAATACAATTTTTTGTATTTTTCAAATAAATAAATGTATATTTTTTTTATTGTTGTAAACTAATTTATGGTTCAAATTAAAATCAAACTCATTTTATCTTTATTTTCTAAAATAATAATATATAATTTTTGTATTATTATGTAATACAATTTTTTGTATTTTTCAAATTATTATATATATATAAATATATATATTGTTATAAAATAATTTATGCTCAATTAGTTAATTTAAGTTTTTTTTGATAATAATTTTTTTCTTAAATTAAATAATTTTAAAAATTTGAATTTTTACAACGGTTACATAAACACTGTTGTCGTTGTGCAAAAAAAAAATCCGCACAACGACAACAGTACAGAAAACCGTTGTCCCAACCGTTGTCATTGTGCGAAAAAAACACACAACGACAACGGTAGTAAAAACCGTTGTCCCAACCGTTGTCATTGTGTGAAAAAAATGCACAACAACAACGGTTTTCCAAAAAAGCGTTGTAAATTTGTCTTCTACAACAGAAAATGCTGAAAACCGTTGTAATTTTGGTGGTGTTGTTGAGCGAAATTCTTGTAGTGCAAGCTTCTGGTACCCCACCTACAACAACAATGTGGCCTGAAAATACACCTCGTTGTTTTGGGTATGGGGAACCTGGCCATCGACTTTCATCATGCCTGAAGGCTACACCTAACAGAGCCTTTCTTGCTGATGATAGGACTGTCGATACTTATGATGGCCCCCCTTTATTGGACACTGAACCAACAGATGAAATACTTGAAGAGCACCTAATGTGGATACAGGCCTATTACCATTTTTTTATCATTTCTTGCTCCTCCCGTAGATGATTAATCTACTTAAAGCCATATTATATTTGAGTCTACTTGTACTATCTTGGGCAATGTGTAAGTTTATTATTGACTCAGGTGCCTATGAGAACATGATTTCTATAGACACCGTGACTAAGATGTCCTTGACTCTGGAGGCACATCCAAAATCTTATTCTCTTGTGTAGCTGCAAGAGGGTACCACAATCACGGTAAATCATCGAGTCTTTATCACTTTTTCTGTTGGGTCTAAGTATATTGATTATATTTGGTGAGATGTAGTCCTGATGGATGCTTGCAATTTATTATTGGGTCTTTCGTGGTAATATGATAGGGGTGTTGTCTATGATGGTCGTTTGAATACGTGCATTTTTCTATTAATGACACTCATATTGTTTTGCATCCGTCATCCTGTACTGCTTTGGCACCTGATTTTTGTGTTGTCTTGCTGGGTCACCGTGACTTTGAGCATGAATTTTATGAAACTGGATGTTTATTTGTATTGTTGTACCATGATATTGATTCTTTAGTAATGCCCCCTACTGTGTTGCCATTATTATCTAAGTTTGCCCCATGGATCTTCCTAAGGGACTCCCTCCCCTTTTGGATATCCAGCATCATATCGACTTCATTCCCAGTGCTTCATTACCCAATCGAGCACATTACAGAATGGGTCCTACTGAACATGCCGAATTAAGATGACAGGTAGAAAAGTTACTGCAGCATGGTCATAATCGATAGAGTCTGAGCCCTTGTGCAATGCATGCCCTTCTTATTCCAAAGAAGGATGGTACATGGAGAATATGTGTGGATAGTTGATAAACAAGATTACTATTCACTATCGTTTTTTGATTCCGCACCTAGATGACTTGCTTGATCAGTTGTGTGGGGCAACAATATTTAGCAAGCCAGATTTGCATAGTGGATATCATCAGATACACATTCGTCATGGGGATGAATGGAAGACTGTTTTCAAAACTCGAGAAGGTTTGTTTGAATGGCCTATTATGCCTTTTGGGTTGTCAAATGAGCCGAGCATATTCATGCATGTCATGAATCAGTCGCTCCGGTCTCTGATCTGTGTTTGTGTGGTTGTTTACTTTGATGATATCTTAGTTTACAATGTTTTGATGGAGGCGCACGTTGAGCATTTGTGCACTGTATTGCTTATCTTATAGACTGAGAAATTCTTTACTACTCTTAAGAAGTGTATTTTCATGGTCAACACTGTATTATTTTTGGAATACCGCTTCTCTTTCATAAGTGTGGCAGTTGAGATTCAATGGTTGATATTAGTCCCAAGTGGTTTCAGAGGTTTAGAGGGAGACATGAACCTCTGTCAGTTTTCTGAATATCTTTCAAACAAGCTATATCGCAAGTTACTTAAACTTATAGTACAACAAGTAGACCAGCTTACAACACTATGGATCAGTATTGTCTGTTGTATCTAAAAGTTCTTGCAGTGGAAATAAACTTTAAACAAATGGTTTATTGTAAAACATTTTCTTAAAGATGTTTCTTGTAAAAACCTTTTAATGTTTGATGATAACAAATAAAGATGCAGAACTTAAGCAAATATAAAACAATAAAAACACTTATGAGTTTACAGTGGTTTAAAGGTGGTGTAATCTTTTTACGTCCACTCTACTGCTTCCTTGAGTAGGAACTTCGTTAAGCAAGTTTGGATTATAGGTTACACCCTAACAAACTATCAACTTCAACGAGCTAACACCTATAGGAACTCAGCTTACACACAATTGCGGTAAGTTCCTAAGACAAACCTACAAAGGATTTCAAACATCCACACAGGGTTATTGCCTCCACCTAGACAACTATTACAATTAGTAAGGATATAATCCTATCAACTGATAACATCAAATAAAACAACCTAGCACACAACTCATAGGTAAAAGTTTATAAAGGTTTCTTCAACTGGTGCGGTGAAGTAGTCTTCTATAACTTGAGATTAAGAGCTTGACTTGACTACTTCTTGAGGTTGAGTGACTAAAATTATAAGTTTTGGGAGCTTGTAAGTTAAGATCGATGCTAGGATTAAACTTGAGAATGAATGTATAGTTGCAATATTAATTTTCAGTTATAAGTCGTCGTTCCAGTCTTCTTTTCCTCTATTTATAGATGTAGAAATGCCTATTGAAGAAGACATTCTTCTTTTGAATTTAATATCTTTTACCTAGGTATAACTTGCATAAACTTTATCTTGATTTTACATTGCGGATCATTAAATGCCGCAGTTGTGGCTTGTAGCTTTTCTACTAGCCTTATTTTGATCTGTTGAGGATTCTAATCCTTATATGCATGTTGATCTTCCTGTTGGGGAACTAGCATGGATTTATACAGGTATAATTTAAATCAGAAATACCATAAATCTAATCCTATGATTTAAAACAAATTAAATCAGATAAATCATGCTTTGAAAAATGGTAAATCATACAAGCCATAAACATGTGGAACTAAGGGATATATATTCACCTCTTGACTGGAGAAATACCATTAAGAAGATTAATAACTTCAACCTAAATACCTTCTTGAGTATTCTCCAAGTTCAAGTTTGTAGATCCAGTGTATCTTCTTGAGTATTCCTCAAGTTCAAGTTCGTACTTCTTAAGTATTCCCCAAGTCCAAGTTCGTATATTCGGTGGGAAATCAAATGAACTCTTTAACTATTTTAAGAAGAATTAATTTCTCACTTTTGTTGCTCTCGTATAAAAAACAGTACTCAAGTATATTTCATGTGGTTGAAAAATCAACCCCTATTTATAAATAAAGTGGTCGAAAAAATACAAGTATGGAGGAGAAGAAATATATCATCAAGATATGATCTCAAATACATCCTCAAGATTTGATCTCAAATATATTTCTCAAGATTTGATCTCAAATATATCCTCAAGATTTGACCTCAAACAATATATGGAAATCTTGATGTCCACATATTTTGCAATAATAATTAATTCTTATCTTTTAATAACCTTAGTTAAATGAGCTTTTATTAGGCTACCCAAGGAGCCTTTAGAAGAATTAGGATTAGACATCCCAATGAGCCTAGAAACATATTTTGAGCCACAATATTATTTTAGCCCATTAATATTAATTTACTCCACTATAGAATTAATATTGAGCTATCCATCCTAACTCATATTATGAAATATGGCTCCTGGTTATTATTTCTCATATTTAAGATCTAATGTTCACTAATTAATTTAAGCAATGCTTTAATTAATTAATATTTTTATTCCTTGGGAAAGGACAACTTAACATTATTATCATATCAGAAATTAATCCACTGGTCAAATTTTATATGATAAATATTCTGAGCCCACCAAGGGGACATTATCAACTTGACATATCAAGATATAATTTTCTGTATTAATTTAACAATCTGTCATATAATTAATAATATTGCCCAAAATACAAAATATTGAATCTCATTGATTCTTTACCCATAATAAATCAAAACAATATTAATTAGTTATATACAATCTCAATTAAGTGATAGAAATTAAGAAATCAATAACCATTGAGATCTAATTCTTCTTTCCAAGCCAATCTAGAAGAATTATCTCACTGTAGGTCCTATTCAGAATATCAAATGCACTAATGTAATCTCTTGGTCAAGACAAACCAATCTGAGTCTTACGATTCAGCTTCTACAAATGGATTGTTCAATTCCATTTAAGTTACAAATTTTACTAACAAGAAACTGACAATGTGATCTTCTACATACCACATTGTCTACAATGTAAAATATATTGAACATTTATACATTTAAGTAAATAACATTCATAATATTTAATGCAAATAGTGATAAAATATTTATTCTCATAAAATGCAAGAATCAGTATATATACAAAGTAGCACTAAAAACATATTTTTCAGTATATCCCTAACACTTATTTATATTTTAGCTTGAGCTGTCTCTGTTGTTGTATTAAATGTTTCCTGAAAGTTGCAGTATGTTAATTGATCTTCTGCATCCTACGATACTTATTGTTGTATTCTTACTTATAGCGGTGTTGTATTCTACACTTAGTTATATTTGTGCCATGTCTTTCTCTTTTAGCTATTCCGTTTCGAATTGTTCTTGTAGAGTCTTACTTTCTTCCTTGGTTGCAGCATTTTTACTTTCTTCAAAGTCCTTTATTCTTTAATCTTCAAACAACAAACTCAAATCTAGTCTATGTTTCACTTAAACATTGTGAAAAATTGGGTACTCTAACTTCCTACTATAAGACTGTTTTGTCTCATCAAAATCTAAACATTGATATCCTAATTGTTGACGTCATTTAATCTTAGTGCCTACGTTCCTTACTGATGTTCGTAGTGTCCATGGGTTGGCGTCCTTTTATAGGCATTTTATCCTAAACTTTAGTACCATTATGGCTCTGGTTACTGATTGCATGAGGGGTAAGTCATTTACTTGGTCTCCTGAAGCTGCCATCATTTTTTATTTAATAAAAAAAATTATCGTCTGCTCCTCTGTTGGTTCTCCCGAACTTTGATTTACCTTTTGAGCTTTCTTGTGATGCTTCCAAGATGAGGGAAAACTCATTACTTTCTTTAGTGAGAAATTAAATGGGGCTTAATGTCGGTACAATGCTTATGATATTGAGTTTTATGTAATGGTTCAGGCAGTGCGTTATTGGCGGCATTATTTATACTAACGAGAGTTTATTCTATACACCGATCATGATGCTCTGAAACATATTAATGCTTAGGATTCGATGTCTCCTCCTCATGCTTCTTGGGCCACTTTCTTGCAACAATTCAGCTTTGTTTTAAAGTATCGTTCTGGGGCATCCAACAGGGTGGCTAATGCCCTTAGTCATAAACACCTCTCACTCACAGATATGCGTATCCAAGTGGAGGGCTTTGATTGTTTTCGAGATATATATGTGGCTTATCCCTATTTTGGGCCAATAGTATCTCGTTTGGTTTTCAGTGTGCTCGATGATTTCATCATGGTTGATAGTTATCTATTTAAGGGGTTGTTGCTTTGCATTCCTTACTGTAGTTTGCATCGACGTCTCGTTAAGGAGTTGTATGGAACTGGTCACATAGGTCGTGATTGTACAATTGATTTAGTATGTCGTTCTTATTTTTGGCCTTCATTGTGACATGACATCCAACACTTTGTGGCACGTTGTCGTACTTGTCAGGTGTCGAAAGGTACGACGACTAATGTGGATTTGTATAGACCTTTATCGGTGTTGTCTCGACCATGAGCTGATATTAGTATGGATTTTGTGTTAGGTCTTCCTTGTACCCAATGAGGCTTCAATTGCATCTTCATTATGGTGGATTGTTTTTCTAAGATGGTCCATTTCATCCCTTGCAAGCGTACTACAGACATTCATGTTGCTCAGTTATTTTTCAAGGATGTTTATCGTCTTCATAGGTCACCTATTTCGATTATGTTTAATCATGATACCCGCTTTGTAAGTCATTTTTGGAGGAGCTTATGGGGTATGGCCAATAATTGTCATGATTTCAGTAGCACTTATCACTCGTAAACTGATGGTCAGATTGAAGTTTTGAACAGATCTCTTGGTAATTTACTCCGTTGTTTGGTGGGCTCACATTTGAAATCATGGGACATGAAGCTCAGTCAAGCGGTGTTTGCACACAATTCCACCTAAAATCATAGCACGGGTTTGGTACTTTTTATGATCGTTTTTAGCCTCAAACCACGTGCTCCGATTGATCTTCTACAACTGCTTAGGCATGCAGGATCTCATTGTTGGGCCAATGAGATGATTGCGGACTTATAGTAGCTCCATGCTGTAACACAGTGCCACCTAAAGGAGAATAGTGCCTACAAAGCTGTTGTAAATCAATGGCATGCCATTTGATTACGAGGTGGGTGGCTTCATTTGGGTGGTCTTAATCAAGGATCATTTCCCAGCTCATGAGTACAACAAACTATCATCGTGCAAGATAGGCCCCGTGGAAATTATTGAGAAGTTTAATCTGAATGCCTATCGTCTAAAATTGACTAGCCATTTGTGGAGTTTCGATGTGTTTAATGTGAAGCACCTCATTCCCTACGAGGGTGATAACTCTTCTGGCGATGAGATTCATGCAGATTCGAGGGCGAATCTTTTCTTAGAGGGGGAGAATGATGGTGATGAGATTGCGATAGAGTTCTTGTAGCGACACAATCGTAAGATGAAGAAGACATATTACTAAACATTCTAATTTGCTGCTAATTTTATTTATTTGAACTTGAGTTTGTTAGACTTCAGTTTCATTTATTTGGCATTGGGCTTTAGCCCTTTGTAGTTGTGTTTATAGGACTTCCCTACTTTTGGAGAGGGGGTTTTTGGCATTTTGATAATTGAACAAGATTCACCCTTTCGGCGCCTCATATCAAGGCGATTGCATTCAATTTGTTCTTATTCTTATTGTTAATCACCATCACACTAAAGATGGACAAAAAACAGCAAAGTATAGAATATGGGACAACTTACGTAACCTAATTGACATAACCAAGAAATTAAAAGATTGCATCGTTTGGCGTCAGCAAATGGTATGCAAATATTATAATCTCGTGATAAATATGAAAAATATGAGAGAGCTAGAAAGATTCTTGAAGATAATTATGAGTTGTAATACTTCCCAACAGCAATTCAATACATGATAATATTGAATTTTTCAAAATATAATGTCATAGTACCTTTGTCAAATCGGTTTGAGAACATACTGTTCCTTCAAAAAACTGCATGTGATGCATCATGTAATTAAACTCCACAATCACATCATCTCTCCTTGTTTGCCAATTGAATCAAATGTTCTCAAATTGAAAAACACTAACTTAATCAGCTTTGACATGATTTATTGATTTCAGAAAAATAGCCATTTAAGTTTGCTACAACAATATATATAAAAAAATACGTATAACTCAAAAATTCTATTCTAAACCAAATAAAAGAAATTAGAATCATACCACAACATCATAACATTCTTGTAATGCACAAAATCAGCATGGATCCTGTTATCTAGATATTGCAACTTTTCTTCTCAAAAGTTGATCACAATAGCAAAGTAATAGTAGAATAGATTACCAGGAACAAAAATTTATATAAAAAATTGTGTAGGTATTAATCAATGTATTAAATGTATAAGAGTATAAATTAAAAAGGATTCAAAAATTACTTACCATATCAATGTTGTTCAAATCTCTATTATTTAGCTTCAACCAAATATTTAAGCAATATGTGAACGACTGTCCATTATGCTCAAGATCTTCCCTCTTCATAATCTTGTTCAAACAAAACTAAAAAAAAAATAAGAAGACTAAGTGATACTTTTAAACATAATAGGTAGTACTTAACAATTGAACATGTAATACTTATGGTGTGTGCAAGACTGAAGTAGAATCGTGATGGATGATTAACCGTTGTTCTAGCATGGTTTATCAACAAACATCATGTATTAATGATACTACTGAAAATCATTTTCTGAGGATATAATGATAACATATCCTCCCTTGAAAAAGTATACGTATTACCATAAAGAAACAAATTCTTGCTACAAGAAATTTAAAAATATAAAAATATTAGAAGCCAGCTTCAGGTAATTAGCATTCATACTAAAATATAATTACTTGAAGATGTAAATAAAAAATACTTATAGAGAATTTAATGATGGATCTTCATTCATGCAATAGTCCACATATCCTTGCTCATGATGTCGATATCAGAAAAATGCTTCTTATTTGCATTCATGTACCGACATACATATTACACATCTTCTCCAAATGGCCATCAAGTTCTACAATTCTCCTCTTCGATGCAACTGAAGAAATGACATTTTTGATTTTATCAATGCCACAATCTTCATCTATCTCTTGTCCCACATTTTCATCAATGACATTCTCATTTTCAGCAACAATTTTTTAAGTGTCAGGGGTCAGAAGTTCGAATGAAGACATATCTTCAGATAGCTTCTTCACAGGCAATTTTTTGTACCAAATCATTGATGTATTTATGGACTTCAACATCAAAGAAATTTTTTTGTGAATCATAAATAGCATTGGATTGTGAAGGACTTTGCGATTGCTTTTGCTCAACCTTTTCAGTTATTTGTTCCTTCACTTTAAGAAGCTTTTTATGTGGAAATTAGTGACAACACAAACATCTCTCTTAATCAAAATAGAATGTTTCATGGACATCTTATAAAAAAAATTGCATACCTTAAAAAAATGTAATACTTTTATTTATAACAAGTGATACTTTTATTTATAAAATGTAATATTTTTAAAGATAAATTATAAAAAATAATTACATACTTACATCTTTGGTAATTTTCTTGATCATTGCATCATCCATTTCATCATTTGAAATCAAAAAATTGATGAATTTGAGATTTTTCTCACTTATTTTAATTCTACTCACCTTTTCATTAACAATTTTTTTCTCCCCAATGTGTTATACACAACTAATAGGGTAAACATCTACCTATCCCCTTGACCATAATGCCCAGCTTCTTTATCTTTTTTTAATCGTTTCACTAACTTCTCTTTTGATCAATGTTTGATCAATCGTAGAGAACATGGTACAACTACTCCTTTCTAGCTAACTCTATGAATTTAAACCATTTGGATAAGTAGAAGACAACCAATAATATTCTTCGTGTCAGCTCTTCTATTAAAATTGTCTACCCAACACAAAGTTTATCAAGCATAAATGAACATCAATCATAAGATGAAACCTTTTCAACATCCAACAAGTATTTTTAAGGAGACAAATCAACATTATGGTCTGTCGTTGGAGTAAAAAATAAAGATAAACTATAAATTACAAAAAACCTTTTAAAAAAGTCATCTCCATCTTTAAAACTAAGTACCAGTTCCTTCAAGGATGCAAGAGAACGAATATCATATTTTTTCTTAAGTTGTTCAATACAATCTAAGTTCTCTTTCTTCCTAGCATTCACAACTATACAATCCCCACTCTTGGGCAATAAAAAACATCACACACATCGTTTGATGTCACATCAATACTCTTTTGGCTATCTATGATAAGTAATTTACTCCTACCATTAAAATTCTTAACTTAACCATAGAAGTAGGAAAACATGTCAATGAAAGATCAAATAATCCACCAAAACCTATATGTCTAATATCTCCTTTTGTTTTTCAGAAAATTGTTGCATAACATCACAAATACTAAGAGGTCTACATTGAGTAACAAATGTCCTACAAAGCAAAATTCAGATTGAAAATAATTCAAATCATGAATAACGTTTAATAATTTTCTACTAAAAAAATATAGATAACCTGGCTGGCTTCTTCATATCACTATCAGACTTCTCTTCAATAGTATTCAGTTTTTTACTAAAAAAATACAACTATTTCAGTAAAAATTGTTATCAATATGATATACTACAACAAATTAAAAATACTACCTTTCATTCTTTTGTTTTGATCTTCTCGCACGAACAATCTCTATCTCCTCTTCATTAATTTTCAAACTTTCACTACAAAATGAAAATATGTAACACAATACCTTTCTTAGTTTAATGCAATATTACATACAACTATAAATAAGGTAATACTTTAGTTCATAACATGTACTACTTTTATTAATAGAATGTAATACTTTTATCAATTTAACGTAATACTATAGCTATAACTGAGGTAATACTTTTGTTCATAACATGTACTACTTTTATTAATAGAATGTAATGCTTTTATAAATATAATATAATATTATAGCTATAATTGAGGTAATATTTTATTCATAACATGTACTGCTTTTATTAATAAAATGTAATACTATAGCTATAATTGAGGTAATACCTTTGTTCGTAACATGTTAATACTTTTAATAACTGAATGTAATACTTATATAAATAGAATGTAATATTATAGTTATAATTGAGGTAATACTTTTGTTCATAACATGTACTACTTTTATTAATAGAATGTAATACTTTTATCTATATAACACAATATTAATAGAAAACCACTTTAGATCATCTACAGTAACTAACCAAACTTTTTAGAGAGAAGAGACATTTAATTATTATATGTCTACAATGTACCCATTCTCATGCAAGCAACAAGTATGAGAATACGCATGTTGGATTCTTAGCAAGTTGAGGTCTTGTTGTTTATCGGTCTCTAAGAATATATTTGATGTTTTTGTTCATATCATATGATACTTTTATAAAAGAGATTTAATAGTTTAAAATATTACCTATTTCCAGTTTCCAGATTCTCTACTTCATTCTTTATTCTTTTCTTCTTTTCAGTTATCAGCATCTCATTGTCATTACTCCTTAAATTTCTCCTTACCTTTGCCTTTTTTTTCTTCCGGAACTACTTCATTCTTCTCACGCACCTTCTTTTTTTCCATTAATTCTTTGGAATCTTCTTTTATATTCCTTGAAGACTTGCTAACCATTTACCAACCCTAATCGAACAATCACAAATATAATTGTATTACACAAACACATGGACATAGGTCTGCTGCAAAACAAATTATTCACAACCAAAAGACAAGGAGGAAAGAAAAAAGAAATCAAATGACAAAAAACAATCAATAATATCGAATGATTGGTTAAGCGCAAAAACAAGCAACGCACAGATATGAGAACCAATGAGTGTATCATGAGGATTCTCTTCAACTAAAAAAACCAAAGAATTGAAAAGAAAAAGGTACCCAAAGGGATTTCTTCCGGCATAATTTCCTCAACCTATAAATGTCAAAAGATTATAGAACTTGAATTGGACTCAAAACACAAACACAAACTGAGGATAAATTAACAACTGAGATGCAACGGGCCCCAATAAGGCACACTACACATGTGTAGTATTTATAATATATATATATATATATATATATATATATATATATATATATTCCTTTTTTTTTTTACATAGCAGCAATGATAGATAGATAGATCCCTGTTGTATAATATTGTATCATTTCCTGACACCATAACATTACTAAAATAAAAGCCATTGAATTGAATTACTAAGAATGAATTTACAATAGCAGAGTCTGCCACATCTCCTAATTTTCCAGAAAGAGAAATGGACACAAAAACAAAAACAAATTACAAATTCAGAGATATAGAAGTACTTGAAATAGCCATTAATACAAGTTTGATAAAGCAGTCAAATAGCTTCATCATGGATCATAGAAGTTAAATAAACATTCCTCAGGAGATTTAATATCGATAATAAGTTGTCAACTTTTTTAGCTCAATTTCATCTAATTCATCCACATTATCATAGAAGCCTACACACATCCAAATTTACCTACATAAGCTTGTCGGAAGCAGGACCGTTTAATTTCCAATTAAGGATATAAACCTCCAGGTTGTCTATGGAAACCAAAATCATAGGCATAAATAAACAAATAATGATCAAGGAAGTACTAAAATTTGAAAAGAAAGTAGTCCCAATCAAAGCCTCGGCAGTAATGAAGGGATTAAGATGAAGAAGATAAAATAGTTTGAGTTCTTTTCAATTAAACATTGAAATCATTGATTACTAATAATTTGCTTTTACAAGAATACCTCAACCACTTCTTAAGAAATAACTATCATCAGACCATGTCTCAGTGGGTCATGGATATGAAATGTCCAACCCGTCTCATAGAATATGATCCGTAAGATGGTTTTACGCAAGACTTTGTCTTTGTAATTTGTTATTATTAATTTAGCTAAACTAATTATGTGGTGAAAAAATCTTATAAAATTCAAGTTCAAAACTTCACAAATATTTCTATGAAAATTGATTCTAGATTCATGTAATTCAGATCAACCCAATCCGGGATCACTTTTTAGGTGCTCTCACACTCCTCCACACGTTCAGGTGTTTGTGCTCACACACTCTCCCACGTGTTTGTATTCTGACAAATATATAGTTTGTGCTCACACACTCTCCCACGTGTTTGTATTCTGACAAATATATAGTTCGTGCTTACACACTCTTCTCCTGTGTTTGTGTTCTGACATATATGTAATACCTTTTAATTACGATATTGATATCTTTAATTATGTTATGCTAGTTGTATATTTACATTATATTACATAGACATACACCTTTTAGTTATGTTAGTGATACATTTTAGTTATGCTAGTACTATCTTTATGTTATACACTTTTACACATTTTTTATGTTTTGACAAACATGTAATACATTTAATTAGATGTATTAATACCTTTAAGTTGATGTATTAATATTTTTATGTTATAATGTGAATGTATTTACCTCATATAAGTAACACCTTTACGTTATATTTCAATTAAAATTAGTTAATATATTTATATAGATAAAATAATATATTTATGTATAACTAGTGATAACTTTATATAATATTAGCTAGATCTTTATATAACAATGTTAAAAAAAACAAAAAAGTTACTCATAAATGGGGTGACCGTACCTGAGTTTCAATTAAAATGAGCTAATATTTTTATGTATATGAAATAATATCTTTGTATAATATTAGTGAGACTTTCATATAGCAGGTTTCAACCATTATATATATATATATATATGATTGATTTGGGTTGGGTATCAGTTGCGTGGACCTAGATTAATATCTATGCAACTAATGCATAGAAGGTTACTTTTGAATCAAGTATTCGGATATCTTTCAATTAAATATGAACCACATTTGCAATTCGAAAAATAAACAAATATAAATATAAATATTTACTAAATTAATTAATTATGAATTGAATATCATAATATTATATTTGATTTGATTCCCTTAAAACCCTACATACGTCAACATCCATCATAATTCATAGCCAAAGACGAAATAACTTTAAGCTTAGAAAACAAAAGGAAAATAAAAATTAAGAAATAAGGGTTAACTGATGTAAAAGTCATATTCTTTAGTCAAATTATCATTTTAGTCAAGTTTTTCATTATTTATAAAAGTAACATTACCTTGTATTGAAGTTACCATTTTGACTTTAGGTTAGTTGCCATGTTTTTTTCTTGAGATATTCAATTGTCCGAACTGTCAAGAGAAGGACTTTTGTGCCCCAGGGGCACTGATCCGTGCCCCCAACCCGCTCCGTCCAACCTGCTCCATGATCCAAACCCGCTTTGTTCTAATATATATAGGTTTTTTTTTTTTTTTGCCTTGAAGATTGGCGGGCAGAGCTGAGAGATGGCGAGAGCTGAGAGATGAGAGATGGCAGTCATCTCGTTTTGCTGCTCAATCTTTAATCTTAATTTCTTCTTCAATTTCTTCACATGATAAACTATACTGGAAAGTTTTTATTCTTGTCTTCCTAAAATCTAGGGTTCGTTTCTTCTTGCTATCAAAATTACCCAAACAACAATGGATGGAGATTTGAACAATGACCAAGGTAAAAGGTTTATGTCTTTTCATATATTGGATGAACATTTATACAATGAAAATAATACAAAAATTTGATATAAGTATTCAGAACCTTTATGTATGTAAGCATATGCGTATATAGACATCGTATATACAAATAGGTAGATATAGAGAGACATGATAGCTGGTTGATTCTGCTTTTGTTCTTGTTGTGCTTGTTATAAATGCTTCACGCTCAGTTCGCAACTGGATTCCTTCTCGAGAGGCTGTGATGATTTTATTTTGGATTCCTCTATTTTTATTTTTATTATTATTGAATTTTTCTCTATTTGCAATTCTTGATTTAGTTTTAAATTTTGTGTCTTCTTTTCGCTTGTGAAGAGATTGGATTTTTTGATTTAGTTTTTAATTTTCTGTTTTCTTTTCGCTTGTAAAGAGGTGCAAGACCTTTGTTATTTAACTAGTAATTTCATATTGGCCTACTAAGGTATAAATTTAATTTAAATAAAAAACAATTGTGATACCTGAAAGGGACCTATGTAATACTTGTAAGGTAAATATGTAATACCTTGAACGGAATATGTGTTTATGTAATACTTGAAATGAACATGTGTAATACATATAATGTATTTAAGTATTACTTGAAAGGAATATGTGTAATATTTGATATATGATCAGTGATAATATGATCTATAAGTACTACATATATACTCTTCAGGTATTATAAAATTATATGGTTGAATTATGTAAGTAAAACCTTTAAAATATTATGAAAAAAAAGTATGAGGTATTATTGGTTTATTTTATAGGTATTACATATATGTTCTACAAGTATTACAAAAATTGTAACTGTTCATGATTTTATAAATCATAATTACCCTAAAACATTGATATATGATTGCTCATGACCAGTGATATTTTTAAGATATTACTGATATGATCTATAAGTATTAGATATATACTCTTCAGGTATTATAAAATGACATGTGTAATACTTATAAGAAAAGTATAATACTTGAAAGGAACATGTGTAATACATGTAAGATATTTATGTAATACCTGAAATGAATATGTGTAATACCTTAACAGCATACAACTAATATCTTCATTGAAAAATCTTCAAATTTCAAAAAAAATCCTCAAAATCAACAAATCATGGTTTCATATTATTTGAAATAATTGATTTTCAATGTTTTAAAATTATTGTAATAAATTGTGATTTGAAATCAATTATCTAAATTTATGAAAATGAGTAAAAGAGTAGAGGAAGAAGAAAAAAACTCCATAAATGACTTTATGAAGATTTGATGAAGAATAAGAACAAGAATATAGAGAAGAAGAATAAGAGCAAGAAGATAGAGAAGAAAAATAACGTACAAAACAAATAAGAAAAATAACAAATTGATAAGAAAAGAAATTAAGAAGAAGAAGGAGGGAGAAAAAAAAGAGGAAAAAGAAGAAAGCAGCGCTGTTTTTACATTAATACCTGAAGGGTAACAGTGTGATACCTTAAGAGTAAATGTATGATACCTTAAGAGTAAATGTATGATACCTTAAAGTATAAAATGCAGGTAGTGCGCAGCGCACACCAGCTATGGTGTGGCCGCGCGTGGGGGCGCGTGGATGCGCGTAAAAGCGGCCCACGCGCCGGTTCTGGTTGGGGACACGGATCCTAGATCCGTGCCCCTGGTGCATATAAGTTTTGTCCAACTGTCAATATGGATATTTAAAAAAGAATGACCAACTTTACAATTGCTGTAAAAATAATCATATTTACTTAAATTGCGACTTAACCAAAAATTTTGATAATTACGGGTCGCCGATCATTATATTAGGATGTATATTATAAGCCTTTTGTATGAACATCTATTTTTGATATGAAAATCTTTTATGGTCAAATATTTGTATTTATATTTGTTATATATGTTATTGTAATTGTCCAATTAATTTATATGGTAAATAACATGGTGTGTGGTGCCACACAGAAAATCATGTTATCAGTTCCTTAATAGATTATAAATGGTAGCTCACAACCAAGATGATTTTGGACAAATCATCAGAATGTATTGAACATGATCAATTGAGGTTGTTTGATTTATATTGACTATATAATAGAACAAGGTCTTTGTTATTATGGATGTGCGTCCTCTTAATCATTATATAATAACAGACATGTATACTCAATATGTGTTTTTTTAATTTACCAATGGATGATATTTATTCATTAAATCAACAAGCCGGTAAATTGGGATACAATGTTGTTTATATGGTGTGTTATTGATTATAGAATGAAACTGTGTCCTAATTATTTAGGATGATGATGTCTCCTTGAGGAGCTCATAAGAATTATCATGTAAACCCTGTAGGTGGATTTATTTTGGCATGATAATAAAGTTGAGTGGTACTACTCTTGGAATTAGAAGTTAATTAATTGAGTTGTCATTAATTTATTTAATTAACGGACATTCAATATTTTAAACACGGGGAGATAAACGTGCACATAATAAATAGGAGCTCATATTTAATATGATTTGGGACGATAGTTCAATAATAACTCCTTAGTGGATCGAGTTATTATTGATGGGCTAAAGAAGTGTGTTTGGACCGAACATGGATTCCTAAGCCCATCAGGAGACCTAATCATAATCCTCCTCTAGATCCCTATTGTCGCTTATAAATATACCTTAAGTCAGCCGTTTCTATACATACGAAATCTTAGATACGATTTAGTGGAAGACGGCTGAAATTCTCGAAAGATCGTTGCTCAAACAACGTTCGAGAAAAAATGAGAAATACAGCATAAGATCAAGAGGTTGAGAGACAAGAAATACAGTAGAAGATCAAGAGGTTGAGGGTCTATCGATTGCCCTGTCTACAATTCTGACCTTAGAACTAATTTACCTTATTTTCACTACAAAAGGTATGACTGGTTTTTTCGATGTGCGTTGTCATATTTTGCATGGACCCCGAATGAGAATTGCATAGGATTAGTGATTTGGCGGTTCCAACACAGGTGTAATAACATGATTTTGTATACATAGGTGCGGTTTCGATCATGATCATTGTTCGAATTTTTCCTTTGTCTCTCATTTCTTTTATGTTAGACGGAAACAACATCATTTCATTAATAAATGATTTTTTTAACGACAATTGTAAACGTGAGAAATTTTATAACAATTATAAACGTAGTGGTTTTTTTTGTATTTATGTTGGCAACTGACTTGTCCGAGTATATATATTAGCCAAGAAAAATTCAACACTAGTAAGGTTATTGAAATTTCACCGACGTATACAATGTCATATTATTTTGTAATTATCCAAAGGTTTAATTAAGACTGCTGTTTAAGTAAATATTGTGATTTTTATAAGAATAATAGAAATGATTTTTTTTTTAAATCCATATTGACAACTAACGTGTTGGGTGTATTTTTTAAAAAAAGTTGGTCGAAGTAAAAATGTCAAACTACATATACAAAATTGTATTAGCTTTTCAAATAATGAAAAAGTGATTAAAATGATACATTTTATTAAAAACTATGACGATTAATCGTGTGTCTAATACATTTTAATCAAACTTTTATGATGATTTTATTTTGTTATTTCAGCACATACAAAATCTTCTAATAAATTTCTATATACATAAAAGAAGGTTTTGACTCTTTTAAATGTTGACAAGTGGTATTCTCCAAAGATACCATCTCAATTTTCCCAAATTCTCACGAGATTTTGTTTTTCTTTAAACGAGAACTGATGAAATTGAAGAAAAACTAATTTGAGGAAAGTTATAAGAAGCTATCAATAATTACTTAACTTGATTGTGATGAAGATAGAGATTAGATATATTTGATGAAAATTTTGATAGATTTTATTATAATTAATATCTTTATGATTGATTTTATAATTTAGGATCTTCAGTTTATGTTAGTATAAATATTATAATAGGATGATATTGTAATAGATTTTGATGAGACAAAACATGTAATAGATAGGACTTAACTAGTTGGATAGGTTTCCTTATGTAAAAGTTTAGCTAAGGCAGGATGCTGGAAGAGGAAGAAGATACTGAAAGGAACCTGCAGAGTCATTGCTGTTTGCACAAAGTCAGGATACTACATCTTCAGTTAAAGAATACTGCCTAAGTATGAAAGGACACTGGGAGCTAGCTCAGTCTCTTCAAGTCAGAGGAAGCTGTTTTATCAGAAGGAAGAGCAGCAAGGCAACTCCCAGATACATCTTTTTTAGTGCACTCTGAGGAGCCGGTAGAGACACTCAAGTTCTAGCCAATTAAGATGTGTCATCTGGAAGAGACAAGGACCAAGTACTGGACAGTGTAGAGCAAGACAGGTGCCGTAGTGCAGAGGTGAAAAGATACAGCAGAAACAGTGTCAGAAGATCTTTTGTACGAACCAATGGCTGCATGACACCTCACCGCAATGAAACTATCTCTTCAACGGGCAGATTTTCACTGAAGGCTATAAATAGAAGATTGAGTGCACCTGGAACAAAAACTGAAACATTCAACTCACGAAGCAAATTCTCTAAAACTCAACATCTTTCGAAGCTCTCTCGTTGCAGTCACTTGATTTACTAAAGCAGCAAGCCAGCTATCTTTCAAGATTCTGAAGTCCAAGGAGCTTGCTGCGTTCGAATGTTGAAGAAACTCTATCTTTATTTAAGTAGATTGTTCAGGAGTTGCTTAAGTAGAGGATAATCCTGCTAAGTATTTGTTCTCTCTGAGAAAGAGAAAATATCCTGTGTGGGTCGAAAAACCTATGTGGAGATCCTGTGTTGATCGAATAGTTGGTCACTGTGCAACTACCTGTGTGGATAGAACCGACAGTTTTGTGTAGAGTGATGTTTGTATTAGTAGAGTCTTTGTAAATGAAACTTACTTTAACAAAATTTCTCCTTGAGAAGGAGTAGAGAGGACGTAAAGGGATTACTCTACCCTCGAACCTCTATAAGCTTGCTTGTATGTGTTTTACACCTTTATTTTTAATATCTGCTTATATTGTTTATCACAACATCCTGCATAAAATGTATCTTTCAAAAATCATATAATTTCCGCTGTGCATTCTTAACTCTGACGAAGTCCAGAAGTAACTACTCAAGCAGTAACCTATCGGTGCAGTAAGCTATCTAGTTACCTCATCCTTGGAGGACTTAAATATTTTTGGAGAAAAGTTGAAAATTCGATAAGGTTAATTCACCCCCCCCCTTAATCTTATACCACTTGGGACCAACAAGTGGTATCAGAGCAGGTTGGATTAAAAACCCAATCTATTTGGTCAATCCCTGATCCCCGATTTTCGAAAAATTGAATTCATCAAATTTCATTACATCATGGATATGCGTAAACTTCCTATGTTCTCTATTGAAAAATATGATAACTGAAAAATTAAAATGCAGACACATCTATCAGCCATGAACGACGAGATATGGGGTCATTACTGACGGACTCCCAAGGATCACCAAGGCTAACCCTATATTTGCTAGAGTTGCCGATGCCGGTGATGCAGCAGCCATTCCTCACCAAGCTGTTATCGATAAACCTAGAGATGAGTAGACAGTTGATGACAGAAGGTGAGCCAATCTGGATAACATGGCCAAGAATGCCATGTTTGTCACCGTAGACAAAAGGTACCTTCAGCAAGGTCAAAACTTGCAAAACGGTAATGGATATATGGAACAAGCTTGAACAGATATGCGAAGGAACGAAGCTTACAAAAAAGAATAAAGTATCAACTGCAACTCAAAAATTTGAGCTGTTCAAAATACTGCCTGAGGAGACCTTGGAGCAGATGGATCTGAGGTTCACAAACATTGTCAATGAGCTGCAGTCCCTGGATAAATTCTACACTTAAAAAGAGAAGAATATGAAGGTGTTAAGAGTCTTACCTGCACAATGGGACAACAAAACAACAGCCATGAGAGTCTCCATGGACCTAAAGTCATTGAGCACGTTTGATCTCTTCTCAAACTTAAAAGTCTTCGAATACGACATCGACAGAAGAAAGAATGAGGTAGAAGAAACAAGCACGAAGGTAACTGCCCTAACAGCAAGAGGAGTAAGAGATACTGGAGCTACCTACAGTAAGCAGATGGAGCTGCCTGCAGAAAGCACTGATGAGGAAATGCACTTCTCCTGAGGAACTTCAAGAAATTCATCAGATATAACAGGAGAAGTGACTTCAAAAAGAATCAGCCAACCCCTCAACCTCCCAGCTTCCAACAACCTAATCAGGACACTTTAGACCTATGCTACAACTGTCGAAAACCAGGATACTATGCCATAGAATGTCCGCATCCCAAGGTTAACCGATATCCTGAAGGAGAGTCATCCCAGAGAAAGGAAAAACGAAGAGGAAAGAAGAAAGATCAAAATCTTTCTTAGTGAAATAGAAAAAAGGAATGAGACATCAAAAGAAGCTCAATAGGAAGCAGATTCCTCTGACAGTGATAGTGATTTCTCTTCATCAGAAGACAAAGCACTCATTTGCTTGATGACACGGTAATATACCCATCCTGCCCCATACAAAAAGAGGAGAAGTTGAACAAAAACCTCTCCCTAAGACAAATCATGAGCAATTTCGAGCAGATAAACTTAATTCATGAGGAGCTGAAAGTTGAAAATAAGATGCTTAGGAGGAAAAACAAACAATTGGCTGAAGAGATGTCTGCATGTGAGCTCAGTAGCTCAAAGTGCAGTAACCTCCAAGAGGAAGTAAGAAAGCTCAATCTGACAATCGCCAAGCTTGAGGATGAGAAGTGCGATCTCCAAGCAACAATCAGGATCTTTAGCAAATCTGCAAAAGATACCAATGAGTGTTTCAGGATGGCCAAAAGTCCTTTCGACAGGACTGGCCTAAGATATTGTGCTGGAACTTCTCAAGAAACAGCAAGCACATCTAAAGTTGTTTTCGTCCAAGCAGAAACCTCTATGGAAAAAGAGTTATCTAATAACTCAAAAGAAAGCTTGGGCAAAGCAGCAGATATAGACAAGGGTAAAAAACATATGTACACATCCACAGAAAGTAATCATGTTCTCAAAAGTTGGCTACAGCGGAATCAATCTGTTGCGAGTAGCAAGAGAAAACAGCAACCTATGAGGATGCTGCACAAAACCTTCTACCCTACACATACTAAGACCTTAATGTCTAAACCTAAAAGAACTCATGCTCAATGGAAATATGGTGGAAGACCTCACTTTAAAAGTGATGGTTTTACACGTTCTACACACACAAAACAATATCCTAAGAATACCACTTATGGAGGAAACAACCGAGTTTCAACAAATCAATTATTGTAAGACAAGTCTGGATTCCTAAAAGGACTAACAAAAAAGGACTCGTACATGTATGGGTACCTAAGAACCAGTGATCTTTATGTTACAAGAACCTGTGCCAGGAAGCAGCAAGGAAGTTTGGTACATCGATAGTGGTTGTTCAAGGCATATGACTGGAAACAAAGAGATCCTCAAAGATCTACAACGGTGCAAAGGACCCAAAGTCATTTTTGGAGACGACTCTAAGGTAAGCACTAGAGGAATTGGAGATCTCGTCAAAGGAAACACTCACATAAAGGAAATCTCATATGTGAAAGGGCTTAAGTACAACCTGCTTAGCATAAGCCAATTCTGTGACAAAGGATACTCTGTGGAATTCAATCACAACAAATGTCTGATCAGAGATAGTCAAACCAAGAAAGTCAAGCTAACGGGAACCAGAAAAGAAAATATCTACATAACTGACTAGAGCTCAGTAACCACAGCTACTTGCTTCATTGCAAAAGGATCATCAGAAGCTAGCTGGCTATGGCACAAAAAGGATGAGCCATCTAAACTTCAAATCAATTAACAAGCTAGCAAGAAAAGGACTAGTCAGAGGGCTACCTGACATGGTATACAAGAAAGAGAGCCTGTGTAAAGCATGTCAAAAGAGAAAACAAACCAAAAGCTCATTCAAAAACAAGGTTCAAAGATCAACCGAAAGGATACTCGATCTACTGCACATAGACCTATTTGGACCAGTGGAACCAGTAAGCATGAGCGGAAAGAAGTACACCCTAGTAGTGGTGGATGACTACTCAAGATTCATATGGACCATGTTCCTAACTAAGAAATCAGATACCCAGCGAAGGTTACCGGAGTTTTTGAAGAAGCTGCAGACAAAGAAAAATCTGAGTGTGGTGAAAATCAGAACAGACAGAGAAATCAAGTTCATAAATAAATTCATCGAAGGATATTACTCTGATAACGGAATGAAACACGAATACTCAACAGCAAGGACACCCCAGAAAAATGAAGTCTTAAAAAGAAAAAACAGGACCCTTAAAGAAGCTGCAAGGACCATGCTAGCCGAAATAATGCTCCCAAAGAGATTTTGGGCAGAAGCGATCAACACAACATGCTATACCCAAAATAGATGCCTCATCAACAAAGATTCAATTAAAACTCCTTATGAACTATGGTATGGGTATACACTAAATATTGATTACTTTCATATCTTTGGTTGCAGGTGCTACGTGTTTAATAATAGAAAGGATTACTTGAAGGTGTTTAACTCAAAATCAAATGAAGGAGTATTCTTAGGATACTCCTCGGTAAGCAAAACCTACAGAATCTTCAACAAAAGAACACTTGTTGTGGAAGAATCGGTGCATGTGGTTTTTTATGAGCCACATTGCACAAAGGCTGATATAGATGAACTTAATGAAGATTTTAGGAAAACTTGCATCACCAACACTTGTGTCGGATATATTGATGCACAGTTACCAAATCTTTAGAATGTGGAAGAAAACCTTTCAGGTCACAATCAGCAACTTGATGCAGAGCAGAAACGTAGGAGTGACCAGGAACCTCCAACAGTGCAACCAGAACCTATCATTCAAGAAGAAGTTTATCACTCTGATGGTATACAACTGGAGATCATGCTAGATATTCAACCTGACTCAAGTCAGCAGGCCAATGCACATGAGCATGATCCAGAGCAACCTGTTGAAGAACAAAATGAACAGCAAGCTGAAAAAATCAAGATAAAATGACTAAGGAACCATCCAAGAAATCAAATTATAGGAGATTCCTCATCTGGAGTGAGAACGAGAAGAACCAACCCCCATGAGGCCATGTTTGCATGCTTCATCTCTCAGTCTGAACCAAGCTATATAGAGGAAGCACTTGCAAATACCAACTGGATTCAAGCTATACAAGAAGAATTGAATGGATTTGAAAGAAACCAAGTATGGCATCTAGTTCCCAGACTCACTTACCAAGGAATAATCAACACTAAGTGGGTATTCAAGAACAAGTTAGATAAAGATGGTCAAGTTGTCAGAAATAAAGCAAGACTAGTGGTGAAAGGTTACTGTTAGGAAGAATGAATAGATTTTAAAGAAATCTTTGCACCAGTAGCAAGATTGGGAGGGATCAGAATCTTTCTAGCCTATGCAGCACACAACAATCTCACTGTATATCAGATGGATGTGAAGAGTGCATTCCTAAATGGTTTACTAGCTGAAGAAGTCTACGTAGAGTAACCTCCAGGATTTGAAGATAATTCAGAAGGAATGGTATTCAGATTGAAGAAAGTTCTCTATGAATTCAAACAGGCACCTAGAGCCTGGTATGACACTCTATCAAAATACCTACCTGACAATGGCTTCAAGAAGGGAAAGGTAGACAAGACACTTTTCAGAATCCAAGATGGAGAGAGCATCCTGCTAGTTCAAATCTATGTTGATGATATCATATTTGGTTCAACAAACAATGAGCTATGCAAGAAATTCTCAAATCTCATGCAAACCAAGTTTGAAATGAGCATGATGGGAGAACTAAGCTTCTTTCTTGGGCTTCAAGTGAAACAAACGAGCAATGAAACCTTCATCAATCAAATGAAGTACACTAAGGAACTAATAAAGAGGTTTGGTTTAGAAAATGCAAGTACATTAAGCATCCCAATGGTAACTTTAGAAAGCTTGGATAATGACAGTGATGGTAAAACAATGGATGTCACAAAGTATAGAAGACTTATTGGGTCATTGCTCTACCTAACAGCAAGCCGACCAGACATAATGTTCTCAGTAGGAATGTGTGCCAGATATCAAGCAGCATCCAAGGAATCTCACCTTACAGCAGCCAAGAGAATCATCAGATACCTAAAGAAACACAAGAAGTTGGACTATGGTACCCTAAGAAATGTGGAATCAAACTTATTGGCTATACTGACTCTGACTTTGCAGGTTGCAAGATCGACAAGAAGAGAACAAGTGGTACCTGCTAACTCTTAGGAAACAAACTAGTATCTTAGTTCTGCAGAAAGCAAACTTCAATAGCAACCTCAACTGCTGAAGCTGAATATGTAGTTATAGGAAGCTGTTGTGCTCAGATTCTATGGATTCAACAGCAACTGAAGGACTATGGAATTATTGAGAAGGAAACTCCTATCCTATGTGATAATATAAGCACCATAGCAATCACGCATAACCCAGTCCTTCATTCAAGAACAAAACACATTGACATCAGACACCACTTCATAAGAGATCATGTTGAAAAGAAAGATATATCACTAGAGAAAGTGCATACCGACCTACAGCTAGCTCACATTTTCACCAAGCTGCTCTGTAAATCAAGATTTTCATTTCTTAGAAATGAGCTAGGCATAATTAACTTGAGCTAAATATCTCTATTGATCATATGAATATGGTTATATAGCTTAGAGGGAACTCCAGGCAACAAAAAGTTCAAATGACAAAACAGTAACCTAAAGGTCACTGCTTAAGGATCCTGGATAGTCCCTGAAGCTAGAATGCTGGTTAACGGTTACAGCAAGCAGTCTGCAGAAACTAGAGATGTGGGTACATAGAATACGGAACAGCTACTCCGCGTTAGCAGCCGTTTTTGTAGAAAACCCCTTGATCTCCTCAAAAATGTCACATCAGCACATCAGCATACACCGCGTCAAAAATCACAGCCACAGGATCAAGAGACCTTTCAACTCCAAATCAAATCTGGACCGTTCGATCAAAGATCCTCCAAATTCAAATATAAAGGAGTATCTCTTCATCTCTTACACTTACCAACTTTCACTCTCAAGATCTTCTGAAAACCATAACTCTCTCTCGCATTCTCTAATCCTTGCTCTTAACTTTCTCTTTCTCTCTCTCATAAATGGCACCCAAACAAACCTAGTTGTTGATAGCAGGCTCGTGGATGACAGCATCTTGGTAAAGATGGTAATAGAAGAAAGAAACTCCAAGGATCTGATGAAGGACGTTCTGAGAAGCTTTCGAGTCTCCGGCCTCTTGAGGTTCTGTTCCTACTTCAAGACCCCCTACATCGAGAAACAAGTGGCCATGTTTTACAAGAAGGCCAGGGTTTCTGATGATCAGTCAGAAATTCGATCAAAGATGGGAGACATGAAGCTCACTATTGATATGGAGCTTTGGGTGGAGGTGTTCTCTCTTCCCACTGAGGGAATGGACGCTGGTGACCTCTCTACGTATGGAGAGGATGAGCTGGAGAAGTACTGGATGATCTTCACCGGGAGGACAGACATGACAGAGATGTCCAAGAGCTGCACCAAGAAGGTCTTCTTTCTTGAGTTTGAGATGTTGCATGACATCTGCTGCCACATCATCGAGAACTGCTCTAGTTCATTTGATAAGTGTACCAACTTCCGGTATAGGATAATGATAGCCATCGTGAAGAGGTAGAAGGTGGATTGGGTCAACTACCTGTTCTCTAGGTTGGCGGAGGAGGTGGAGAAGAAAGTGGGCAAGCCTACTTATGGGCTGGTGGTGAACACCTTTCTAGGACACCTGAAGGTCGATCTGTCCTAGGGAAAACCCATCCAGAAAGGGAAACTCATCGGTGCGGGTAGGGTCTTTGCCAAGAAGACCACTGCTCGGCTATCCCCAGTAACCAGAGAGGTCTCCGAGGGTTCCAAGGGCGCTTCCGGGACAAGAAAGGCATTCCACCAGACCAGTAGCGACTCATCTTCGCCAGAAAATAGCTTGAGGATGGACGAACCCTCACCAGCCACTGTAGAGCCAAAGAAGATTAAGCACAAGAAGGAGGTGCAAAGGAGGTTGGTGATTTCTGATGACGAATCATAAGATACTGTTGTCCAGGCTGTTAAGAAGTCTGCAGTGGAAGTGGAGATTGATTCTTCACTAACGGGTGAACAGGCAAAGGAAGCTACTGCTCATGATGAAAAAGCTGAAGGAGAAGAGACTGATGAGGAGGATGTGGTGAAATATGTCATCAGCTTACCACATGGTGGCAATACAGACACCTCCCTAGAGAAGACCTGATCCAGTGGACTGACTGGAAGACAGAAGAGGAATGGGCCCTGAGCTGGGCAATGGTAGATGATCTTGAGGAAGTTTGGAGAAGAAGTTCCTGAAGTAGCTCAGGAAGAGGAGGTGGCCTGAGTTTCTGGAGAATACAGAGGCTGATGCTGAGCTTGAAGCTAGAAAGCAAAGAGAAGCTGCTAAGCAGCTACCTCAGACTACCCCAAGGAGCCTGAAGGGAAAGGCACCCATCGAGCAACTAGACTTCTACCGGGATGAGATGATTCTAGATGTTGCTGCTGACCAGGTCAGAGCAGGCGATGATGTGGGCTTTACTGCAGCCTAGATGGAGAAATATGGTGAGGATGAGGCCCTGGAGAGGATGATCAAGCAGACTACTGATATGAGCCTGAGTGACACAAGGATGAGAAGGCCAGTAAGGGAGCTACAGGCAGGTGAAGGCTCCTCCTGCACACCGTTGATGATCGAACCCATCAGCAGGAAGTTACCTTCATCATCGGAGAAAAATGGCAAAGAGTTCTCTTACTTAACAGATTTGATCATTCTGCCAGAGGTCCCTGGGCAGACGCCGATGAAGGAGAGTAACCTTACTCCAACTGACCCTCCCAAGGTACAAGAGTTGGACACCCTCACTGCTGCTGCCACATTCGAATCCTTCCTGGAATTAACCGATGCACCACCCACAACAGCAACCGATGAAACCGTTGAGCCAACAAGTCACACATCAATGGAGGTAGAGGTTCAGGGAGAAGTAACAAAAGGAGTGGAGGAGGCTGCGCCAATGGAGGTGGATGAAGCAGCTCCTATCAAGGCAGTGGACCATGGCGAGATGGTAACTAAAGAAGGAAAGATAGGAGAGAAGGAGACAGATGCTGAACAGGAGGCGGGGGACACCATGGAAGTTGACAAGGAGGGTAAGAAAGAAGCTGAGAAGAAGGCTGAGGAGGACAAGGAAGAGGATAAGGTTGATGATGATAAGGAGGATGATAAGAAGACAGATGAGGAGCCTGAGAAGGAGAAGAAGTTTGAAAAGGAGGATGAGGTGAATAAGGAAGGAGAGAAGGAGACTAGAGCTGGATCAGGAGATGAAGGATCCAACAGCACCTCCAACAGTGATGATGGATTACCTAGTGAACAGGGTGATACCGGAGCCAAAAAATCCAAAGCTCTAACCCCCACATCTTCTTTTCAACAAGTACCTGTTGTTGATACTGCTGAAGGAAAGGAGGCTGCCAGATCAAATAACGAAGTTCTGACTGCAATTGAGTAGATGGGGAAGTCACTGGTAAAAGTGAGTAGAAAACTTCACAAGAAAACTCGCTCCAGCACCATCAGGACCCAAACTTTCATTGACTCCCTCAATGTAACTTTAGTAAAACATCGTCAGACGATTGATGCTCACCAATCTCCTAAGGAGGATGCTACTGTGGAAGTGATCAAGAACGTAATGGAGAAGCTAAACAGGCAAGAGCAGAAGATGATTCTCCTTGAGATTAACCAGAAAGCTCTTGTTGCCGCAATAAGCCGCATGGACAAAGAACAATTCAACCAATCGCAGACCTCAAGAGAGCACTCTGGCACCTTATCAGAAATTTACTCGATGGTCAGCTTTGCAGTTGGGAGAGCTGGTGATGATAAAAAAGGGGAAGGGAGATTCGAAGGCCAGCAGAAGAGTGGACAAGATCCTACTACCTGTAGGCAGATGGTAGTAAGCAGAATAAGAGATGATGCTGGTGATGGTGGCAGTAGGGGAGCTGGATAAAGAGGCCTTCCAGACAGCAGCTCTAAAAGAAAATCAGAAGTTATCTCGGGATTGATTCATCTAGCTTTTAAGAAGGGAGCTGAAGATAGAGATGAGAAGAGAACAAGGACAGAGGCTGAGCTGGCAAGCAACCTGGACGTCGTGTTCGAGAAAGGGCCGCAGGAAGTTCTTGCCGAGATATATCCAGCCCACAGGTTGCCTGACATGGCTGAGCTGGAGCAGAATATACGGAATCCTTCCAACTCAAGTCTCAAGACCTTTCTGGAAGTAATCCCGGATCCTATGAGTGACAAGTTCATCATTCAAAGGATTCCGGAGGTCACTTTCCCTACAGATGCCAACCCTTCATTCCACCAGATAGAAGCCTTCAAGAGGATGTAGCTGATGAGATATTTCACAACCCTCTGCAAGGAATCTGCTCTTTTCAAAGGATACTGTTCCAATAAGGAAGCCATGGAAAGATACCTAGATCTTGCTAGGAATGGAGGACTTCCAATCCAAGTAAAGCTAAAACAGAGACTTGGAAAGAAGTTCATACCTTTTTGTGAAGATTTTTGGCTTAGGATTGAAGAAGATGTAGAGGTAAGGAAGCTACTAGAGCCGAGCTATCAAGAGTCTATAATCAACTGGTGGAAAGATACGAAGTATGAAAAGAAGAAGAGAGCTAGTTGGTTGAAGACTTAGCAGCATGCTCTCTGTTTTTATCTTTTATGTTTTTGTTTATTTGTTTTTGTATATCTGCGATCTGTATTTGAGTTGATAATTCATCAATGAAATACATTATGGTTCTGTATCTTGAAAGCTCACTTCTTGTGAACTTAATGCATGCTTACAATTGATTCTGTTTTCTGCATTATGATCTGAGTTATATAAAAGTGACATTTTTATCCTCTTAAGGAGTTTTGTCATCATCAAAAAAGGGGAAATTGATAGGATGATATTGTAATAGATTTTGATGAGATAAAACATGTAATAGATAGGACTTAGCTAGTTGGATAGGTTTCCTTATGTAAAAGTTTAGCTAAGGCAAGGATGCTGGAAGAGGAAGAAAATACTGGCAGGAACCTGCCGAGTCACTGCTGCCTACACAAAGTCAGGATACTGCATCTTCAGTTAAAGAATATTGCCTAAGTATGAAAGGACACTGAGAGCTAGCTCAGTCTCTTCAAGTCAGAGAAAGCAGTCAACTCCTAGATACATCTTTTTCAATGCACTCTGAGGAGCCGGTAGAGACACTCAAGTTCTAGCCAATTAAGATGTGCCATCTAGAAGAGACAAGGACCAAGTACTGGACAATGCAGAGCAAGACGGGCGCCGTAGTGTAGAGGTGAAGGGATGCCGCATGAACAGTGTCAGAAGATCTTTTGTACGAACCAATGGCTGTATGACACCTCACTGCAGTGAAATTGTCTCTTCAACGGGAAAATTTTCAATGAAGGCTATAAATAGAAGATTGAGCGCACCTGGAACAAAAACTGAAACATTTAACTCACGAAGCAAATTCTTTAAGACTCAACATCTTCCAAAGTTCTCTCATTTCAGTCACTTGATCTACTAAAGCAACAAGCCAGCTATCTGACCGCGCGTCGCAACGCGGTAAAATTAATTAATCTCTTTCTTAACCTAACCAACTAGTAGTCATGGCAAGTCCGATGTCGATCCCACGGAGAATGCAGAATAAATCGTGTCACCTATACTTTAATCAAAAACGGAAAAGGTTGGGGGGGTTTGATCGAGAATCACTACTAACTATAAAACGAGAAAATGAATTAAACAAGAAATCAATCTAAAAAGACATCCCGGTTAACAGTTCGTTTATCCCCCAATCTCAATTATGCCTTAATCAATGTAACACCCCTCTCTCAGATTATCATAGAAATATCACCCCTAGTTTAACAACAAGCTCTGTTAAACCGAATCGTCTCTTAGGATTAATTAAATTAGGATAGATCACTAATTAATCCTATTTAATTGAATAACCTAGAACAAGCTCTCTACATTTAATTCATTAAATGCATTAATTACCAAGACGATAGGGTGAACTAGACTCCGAATACACAAGCTCGATTCGATAATCTAGGATTATGCTACCCTAGAGATGCACGACCTCTAGTTTACCACTTGTGAAAATTAAACCACAACAATTAGGATTCATGATTTAAAATTCAAACAATCAATTATCAATTACTTAACCTAGGTGACCAATCCAAATTAAGCATCAACAATTGAAAACAATATGCACAGATAACATAATCAATTCCAATCAAATATCGAGAAGGGGATACAAAATTAATTAAAACATAAAAGAGATATGAGTTCAAACTTCCCTGCTAACCGGAATTGAAGAATTAACCGATCATTCTCGAAATCAAATCCAAAATAGAGGTTGAGCAATCCATCATCAAATCCAACTAAACTAGAAATTGAAAAATATGTTTTTCTCACTCTTAATCTAATCTCTCTCTAAACTAGTCAAAAGCCTAAAATTACTTTCTCTCTCCTCCTTTCTGCCCCTGAACGTGAATGATCCTCCAGATGTGCCCTTCTCTTCCAAATATAACTTTTTCCTTTCTTGGTGAAGAAGTCCATCTTTGCGGCTGTAGGAATTTCTGAATTAGATTGGAGAACTTTGGGCCAGGCCCATTTCTTCTCTTCTTCATAATTGAGCTTCCTTTCTTCTTCTTCTTTTCTCTTTAATTCTTTTGGGCTTTGAAAATTAAATTGGCCCAATTGATTCTTCTTCTTTCCACGATCATCTTCCTCAACTCCAAAGTACTTCAAAATATCCTAAAATAATAGAGAAAATAATTCGTGAAGTGTTTGAGGACATAAAACACATATAGGTGTAGAAACGGCGCATTTAATTATCTAAAATATTTTAAAATCACGAATATACACTTGATAAAATGCACCAATTTCCTACTTGTCAAATCTCCCCACACTGAAACCATTGCTTGTCCTCAAGCAACAAAAAGAATTAAAGCATATAGGGAATCAAGATAAGAGATCACAATTGCTTGCTCAGATCCTCACCAACATTCTTAGGAATTCGACTCATGTTAGAAATAAGGCATAAAACATGTTGGACTAAATGTACTATCTTGAGAAATCATAAAGCTAGGCAGGATATTGAAAATCAAATAATCACAGACGAATCATCAATTCATTCCACCACCTACATCAATCAATACACTCCAATTCCTTTTTCGATAGCCTTCATCTAGATAAAAATTTGTTGAGACTTCACATATCATGATTAACCCCCTTTCTTTTCTCCAAAGATATTTCTTTCTCTCTTTATTTTTTTTTCGAAATCATTTTTTTTTCTTTTTTGGATGGAGTTGGTCTTAGGCTAGTCCTACCGTGCATATTATTTGATTTCTTCCATTTTTTTGAACACGGGACCCCTAGGAGCAGGCAGCTGATTCCACACCCCATCATCTTTTCACTTCTTAATTTTTTTTTCAACTCAACACTTTTTTCTCCATCACATCAATTTTTTTTTCAACCGAGGGGGTTTTATCAAAATGATCAATCTTTCAAAATTTTCAATCTAGACTACTTCCATCAAGGAATTAAAAAGCATATCTCAAGACACAAATAAGCAAAACAAATCAACTCAAAGTCATGGATTAATTCTCAAACCAATACTATCCTTCCCAACAACAATTTCTCGAGACAACATCCAGCAATTTTAACCAACAGAAAACAATGCTCACCAACAAATTTCCAACACACATCGAATCCCCAAGTACGAAAATAAACAGCACTTGAATCATCATTGCAAGCTCTCTTTTTTTTTTATAGATGCAGGCTAAAATAAACGTGCTAAAGCAAGTAAATATGCATCCTAATGCAAAGAAAATTAAAAACAAACTACATGCAACTATATGATCCTAATGCAAACTATATGCAAGATATGTGATCTACTCCACACTTCATCAATTATACAACATCTCCCCATCTCCCCACACTTGAACCTTGCTTGTCCTCAAGCAAATCATCATCAAAACATAACAAAAGATGTAGACAAGACAAGATTCATATATGTAAGAAAAATAGAGCAAAAATAAAAAGTGTGGAATAGAAATCACCAGATCACCAAGGAGGTTTTGGAGTTAGCTTCGAAGAAGGTATATCAAGAACTCCCATATCCAATCCTCCATTGAATTTTATCCATTTTCTTACTTTGAGTTTTGAAAATTTTGTGCGAAGTGTTTCATTTCTCAAATTTCTGGTTAGCACCATTTTCAAATTGTCCCTGCAATTCATTTCAAAAACTTTCTCGACAGGAGGGTCAATCACACTCAAAGTAAAGATAGAATTCTCATTATTAGGATATTTCACGGCATCAAAAATATTGAATTTAATCACATGTCCATCAAATTCCATCGTGCGAGTTCCTTCACGAACATCTAATTTTGTTTGAGAGGTGTTCAAGAACGGCCTCCCTAACAAAATAGGTGGTGAAATCGATGGGTCACCATTCATATCCAACACATAAAAATCCACAGGAAAAATGAGCCCATTAACCTCAACAAGAACATCCTCAATAACCCCATCAGGATATGCATTACTACAATCGGCTAATTGAATGACAACATGTGTTTTTTTTAATGGCCCCAAATTCAGAGATGCATAGATAGAGCGTGACATAACATTAATTGAAGCTCCTAGGTCTAGCATAGCATGCTCTATTCTAACATTCCCAATGCGGCATGGAATAACAAATATACCTGGATCCTTTCACTTTTAGGGAAGCTTCATTTGGAATATTGCAGACACACTCTCTCCCATCATGGCTTTCTCATCACCTTTGAGTTTTTGTTTGTTCGTGCATAAGTCTTTGAGGAACTTTGCATACCGTGGAACTTGTTTGATCGCATCAATCAAAAGAATATTGATCTCCACCTTACGAAAAACATCCAGTAGCTATTTCTCTTGATCCTCCTTTGCTGCTCTCGCCAACCTGGAAGGAAAAGGAACCATATTAGCATGAATTTGAGGAGAAAAATCAGAGTTTACCTGTGCAGATTTCAAAGTTTTCACACCGGATGATGGATGAACACTAGGAGATCCAGTGTCGATCTGTTCAGCAGATTTTTCTTCCTCTTCATTTTTCTGATTTTTCTCAGGCTTTTTGGGCTCTTCCAGCTGCTTTCCACTTCTCAGGATTACTGTACTAACATTCCTTAGGTTTATCTCAGGTTGAGACAGTAATTTCCCTCCATTTTGAGCCTCAAGACGACTCACGGCTGTTGCTAGTTGACTCATTTGTGTCTCAAGATTTTTTATACTTGATTGGGTATCCCTTTGGAATTGAGTCGTGTCCCTTTGGAATTGGGCAGTGTCCTTTTGGAGTTACATTGTGTTGGAGGCCAATGTCTTCATCATATCCTCCAAAGATGTGTTGGAATTTTGTCCAGATGATTGCCCATGGTAATTAGAATTTCCTCTGTGATGGTTTGAATACCCTCCTTGGTGATTAGGATTTCTTAAAAGTTGTGGAGGCTTGTTATTCTCCCCTTGCTGATTTCCTTGCTGATTTCCCCACCTCAGATTTAGATGATCCCTCCAAATCGGATTGTACGTGTTGGAATAAGGGTCATACTTCCTTCCTTGGTAGTTTGAGTTTCCTCCTTGGTAGTTTCCACTTCCCACAGCATTAGCATGAGCCTCGATTTCATCGAGCAAAATTCGGCATGAATCTGTGGTGTGGTCAGTGGTATTGCAAAGGCGACAAGGTTTCACTTGGGACATACCTGCAGCAACTTGACGAACAAAAGAGATTAATTCATTTAGTTTATTCTCAACAATAGATTCACTTACCTCTTTCACAGGTCGTAATGAAGAATTCCGAGTGCCAAATTGTTGGGAAGTGGCAGCCATGTCTGCGATAAGAGCTCTTGCTGCTGAAGGCGTCTTATTCATCAGAGCCTCTCCACTTGCTGCATCAATGATGTTTCGATCCATTGTGGACAGCCCCTCATAAAAGTACTGGATCAAAAGTTGTTCAGAAATCTGGTGATGAGGGCAGCTCGCTTCCAACTTCTTAAAACGTCCCAATACTCATATAGTGTCTCTCCATGCATTTGTCGAGCTCCAGTTATTTCTCTCCGAATATTTGTTGCTCGAGATGCGGGGAAATATTTCTGTAGGAAAAGTCGTTCCATTTCCCTCCATGTTCTTATGGAACTTAAGGGAAGGTAATACAACCAATCTTGCGCTGAGTCCTTTAAAGAGAAAGGAAATGCTCGAAGCGTGATTTGTTCTTCCGTCACAGCTTTGGGCTTCATACTCGAGCATACACTATAGAACATCTTCAAGTGCTTGTGAGGGTCCTCACATGCACGTCCATAAAACGAAGGAAGTAAATAGATTAAACCAGATTTAAGTTCAAAATTAGTATCTTCATCAAGATCAGGGAAATTAATGCAAAAAGGTTGTTGAGTAAGTGTAGGATTCGCTAGCTCCTTCAATGTTTGTTTCTGTACCATTGCTTCCTCCTCGTGTTCAGATTCACTAGAATTGGTTTGGGAATCAGGTAATGTAAACTCCAAAACTCGCTTGGCTTGTCTCCTCAAGACTCGATCTCGTCGGGTTATCTCAAGATAAAATTCTAAATCTTTATTCCCCTGAGATCGAGTACACATTCACCACCTGAAATCGTGAAATTTAAGTGAGAAAACTCAGTTCAAGAAATCTATAGATTTTGACACTGGAAAAATCGATTCACACTGGGATTGTCAATGTAAAAAGTACGACAGAACAAAGCAGACCTGGGAACCAAAACAGGCAGAAACAGAGCAAAAACAGGGCAAAACAGAGGCGCAGACTGAATAGCAGAATATATCTCTTTCACAATTTTCAATTTTTAATTTTTCAAATTTTTTTTATATAAAGCAAATAAGAAAAGAAACAAGATAACACAATAAATTCAAATCAGTCCCCGACAACGGTGCCAAAATTTGACCGTGCGTCGCAACGTGGTAAAATTAATTAATCTCTTTCTTAACCTAACCAACTAGTAGTCAGGATAAGTCGGATGTCGATCCCACGGAGAATGCAGAATAAATCGTGTCACATATGCTCTAATCAAAAATGGAAAAGGTTAGGGGGGTTTGATTGAGAATCACTACTAACTATAAAACGAGAAAATGAATTAAACAAGAAATCAATCTAAAAAGACATCCCGGTTAACAGTTCGGTTATCCCCCAATCTCAATTATGCCTTAATCAATGTAACACCCCTCTCTCAGATTATCATAGAATTATCACCCCTAGTCTAACAACAAGCTCTGTTAAACCGAATCGTCTCTTAGAATTAGTTAAATTAGGATAAGATCACTAATTAACCATATTTAATTGAATAACCTAGAACAAGCTCTCTACATTTAATTCATTAAATGCATTAATTACCAAGACGATAGGGTGAACTAGACTCCGAATACACAAGCTCGATTCGATAATCTAGGATTATGCTACCCTAGAGATGCACGACCTCTAGTTTACCACTTGTGAAAATTAAACCACAACAATTAGGATTCATGATTTAAAATTCAAACAATCAATTATCAATTACTTAACCTAGGTGGCCAATCCAAATTAAGCATCAACAATTGAAAACAATATACACAGATAACATAATCAATTCCAATCAAATATCGAGAAGGGGACACGAAATTAATTAAAACATAAAAGAGATATGGGTTCAAACTTTCCTGCTAACCTGAATTGAAGAATTAACCGATCATTCTCGAAATCAAATCCAAAATAGAGGTTGAGCAATCCATCATCAAATCCAACTAAACTAGAAATTGAAAAATATGTTTTTCTCACTCTTAATCTAATCTCTCTCTAAACTAGTCAAAAGCCTAAAATTACTTTCTCTCTCCTCCTCTCTGCCCCTGAACGTGAATGATCCTCCAGATGTGCCCTTCTCTTCCAAATATAACTTTTTCCTTTCTTGATGAAGAAGTCAATCTTTGCGGCTGTAGGAATTTTTGAATTGGATTGGAGAACTTTGGGCCAGGCCCATTTCTTCTTTTCTTCATAATTGGGCTTCCTTTTTTCTTCTTCTTTTTTCTTTAATTCTTTTGGGCTTTGAAAATTAAATTGGCCCAATTGACTCTTCTTCTTTCCATGATCATCTTCCTCGACTTCAAAGTACTTCAAAATATCCTAAAATAATAGAGAAAATAATTCGTGAAGTGTTTGAGGACATAAAACACATATAGGTATAGAAACGGTGCATTTAATTATCTAAAATATTATAAAATCACGAATATACACTCGATAAAATGCACCAATTTCCTACTTATCACTATCTTTCAAGATTTTGAAGTCCAAAGAGCTTGCTGCGTTTGAACGTTGAAGAAACTCTATCTTTATTTAAATAGATTGTTCAAAAGTTGCTTAGGCAGAGGATAATCCTGCTAAGTATTTGTTCTCTCTGAGAAAGAGAAATAATCCTATGTGGGTCGACCAACCTGTACGGAGATCCTGTGTGGGTCGAATAGTTGGTCACTGTGCAGCTACCTGTGTGGATAGAGCTGACAGTTTTGTGTAGAGTGAAGTTTGTATTAGCAGAGTCTTTGTAAATCAAACTTGCTTTAACAAAGTTCCTTCTTGAGAAGGAGTAGGGATGACGTAGAGGGATTACTTCACCCTCGAACCTCTATAAGCTTGCTTGTCTGTGTTTTACAGCTTTATTTTTAATATTTGCTTATATTGTTTATCACAGCATCCTGCATATCTTTCGAAAATCACATAATTTCTGCTGTGCATTCTTAACTCTGATTAAGTCCAGAAGTAACTGCTCAAGCAGTAACCTATCGGTGCAGTAAGCTATCTAGCTACCTGCTCCCTGGAGGACTTAAATATTTTTGGAGAAAAGTTAAAAATTTGTTAAGGTTAATTCAACCCCCTCTCAGCCTTATACCACTTGGGACCAACATATTAGTTATTTTTATTATCCTAAAAAGTTGATTGGTTTATGAAATAAGAAAAGTGAGTTTTCTCTAAATGTTACACCCGCTATTCTCAAAATCAACGAATTTCACAATTTATTTTTCAAGCATCGACTCTCAACCAACTAGCAAGAAGTAACAAATGTCGCATAAAGATTCGGTTGAGAATCCTTTAGGTGGAGTAGAGTATGTAAGTAATCTATTAAAATAGAGGAAAATAATTTTACTATATTTATTAAAAAAATAAATATTTTTACTCTTATTGTAAAATATTGGGTATAGATTCAAAATTTTCGTCAACAATAATATTTTTAAGAATATAGAGTTTTTTTTAATCTAATTTATAAAAAAGACTACATAAACATATATTATATATATGTATATATATAGCTATATATATAAGTAATTTGGTTATTTACATCAGTTTAATAAGTTGGACGAATTGAAAGATAGTTAATTTATTTTCTTGATCCTTCATTCATTTGGATTTTCCTCATACAATTGATTATTTTATTTGTATATTGAAATACAATTTAACTCGATAATATTTTCAATTTACTGTAATTAATACATTTATATGAGAATATATTCAACTTGTGATTTAAATATGGGAAAAACAAAATTATTTTTTACTAATTTCTTCATTTATATACTCAATAAAAAATAAAAATAAAAAATAATAGAAGCCCGTGCACGCACGGGTTCCTAATCTAGTTTTAGAAACGTTTGTTAGTTGGGAATATATCGTCATTTTATATCTAGTGCAATTTCGATTACCACGACCACACGAACAAAACTCATCTCTTTCTCAAAAATCTCACACAGTTACACACACTGAGAGAGAGAGAGAGAGATGGCTTCTCATCTCTCGTTACATACCCCCTCCGCCATTTCAAGGTTCTCTGTGGAACATGCTAAACCTCCCTCAAAGCGCTGTACGTTTCTACTCTTCTTTAGACACAACATTTTTTCTTATTTGTTTCAATAGTTGTTGCTTGTAAAAGAGAACGAATTTTCATCTTTATGCCAAAACTTGTAAATTATTTGCTAGTTTGTTGAAAAGAACTGATGTTTTAAACTCTGAAGAAAAGGGCCTTCGAAGTTTCAGTGTAAGGTTAAGGCCATAGCTCTTTCTTGAATTTCTCTGTTCTTGCTTCGTTGTTTGTTCTTATTTTCACGTGTATCTAATTTGTGGGTTTTGTTTCATTTGTTTAGTAGTAGATGTAATGAATTTCCCTTATCTGGTTATTGATTTTATAATAATTTTCCTTTTCTTATCTAATGATTAAGTAGCCAATTGTCTGGATTCTTGTTATCGGTTTATAGAAAGTACATTGATTGCAGTTTAATTATGCTGAAATAAGTGTTTTCTTGGCTCATTTTGTAGATGCTAATTTGAAGCCAGTTGGATTGCAAATTAAATCCAGTTTGGAGGATGAGACATGCCCTGGTACTAGTTCCGATAATACGGATCTCATGAAGACAGAGGTCTATCTATCTCTTACAACTTCCTATTTTGTATCTGTTGCTCTTTGTTAGTGCTAATTTACGACATGCTCTTTTGGGTCCTTATTCCTTAATCTTATCTTTTTCTTGCACTATGAATTTGTATTATATTGCACAATGGGATAATGTTGAACTTGGTGGATCTTTTCCTTGTGCAATTAACCCGGAAATTGGCATGGAGAATAGTCCTTTTTTTGCTTCTAGTGATTTATGGATTCTTCATCAGTTTTAAGTAATGCATGATTTCAGTATCCTGATTTACAATCTTTTTGATGACGTTGGCATTTTCTTATTCATATCTCTCTGCTCAATAAACGGGGTCTTGTTCAAATGTCTTCTATCTTGTTTCAATTATGGCTTGACTTATATTGGCTGAATTTTTTGGAATGAGCATGAACCTTTTTTTTTTTTTGTCTGGTGTAGATTTATCCCCTCCTTGGTGTTCTTATGTAGAAGCTTTAGTTAGGTTGGTTATTGTTTAAAAGACAGAGATCCTGGGATGTCAAATATTTGGGTAGTTTCCTATTATTGGTGATGTCTATGTTTAGACATTCAAATTATTATTAACCCAAGCCAAAGTTTGGTTGATTTTTTATTATTTTTTTCTGTGACTTCTTATAGGTGTACGGGTCAATTATGAGGTTTTCTCCCTGTGTTTTGTTAAAAGAGAGTGATAATAAATTGAGTATGGTATTGACATTGATAGTCTAGAGCAATGAGATTTGCTTATCATAGATTTCAATCAACTCATCAAGTAGCTTGAGAGGCATGTTGAAGAATGTTTCTTAGGTTTTTTTTAACTATTTAAACCTAATATTCAAAGATGTTTAAACTTATATCTCTTGGGAAACAAATAACTCTGTTTCAATTAAACATTTGGGAAAGATATTTTCCTCTGGTAACACTTTCCAACTTCTATCTTTTCATTTCCCGATGGAAAGGGAGTTGTAACTCATAAAGGCCTAGGATTCATGAACAGCTATATTTACTGTTTTTAATTTTTACCGAGGAAAAAATCATTGAAGATGAGATATTGAGTATACCGTATTAATACTTAAAACCAGTAATAATATATTCAGGCATTTTGGATATATGACATATGACTCATTCATATGACATAACAGGAATTATGATAACTATTGGTTGAGTTACTGATTTAGCACAAAGTTGTACTTAGTGAGTGCTAAAATGAAACATGCAATCATGTATACAAATAGTCTTTATCACTAAGTATCAATAGTAAGTGTTTCCTTTTGACAATTATGATTGGTTTCTGGCCTGTACTTTTCTTGGTAGTTAACGAAACTCTAAGCCATCGTTCATTGAGAAATGAATTCTTTGCTCTGATAGAAATCTACCATCATTACAAGTAAAGTTTCTTGTCTTCAAACAGGCATCTTATAGTGCAACATCTCGCCGTCAGTGTCTGACTTGTTTGTGCTCGACTATGGCATTGATAGTAGCTCCAGGGATTTCAGGTTCTGATCCTAAGGCTATTGCTATGGATGGGAATGAAATAGCAGGGTGCCGTAATTGTGGAGGCAGTGGTGCTATTCTCTATAAGTCCTTTTTTTTTTCCCCTGACAATCATTAGTATGTATTTAATAACAACCGGTGTTCTGATTCCCTCTAACAAACAACAATACTAAGAAATCAAATGGCAGAAATCGACATCTTTACCGCTAATTCATTGTGATTTTGTTCCTGTTTCTTTCATCTCTAATATTTTTTTTCGAATTGCTGAGACATGGACTGAAAAATGTGTATTATGTCAGAGTGAAGATAGAACTTCTGTACAATTGAAACTAGGCCTGCAAAGTTTTCATAGGTTGTGTTTGGATGGAGGGATCTGAGGAGAGATTTGATATTCATAGTAGTAAATCAATTGGTGGCGTTTGGATTGATATGGATTTGAAATGCATCACTTTCATTTTGAATTAATTCTCTAGCAATATAAGTGGATTTTGAATTCACCCTAATTTGAAATCCATTCATTTGAAACCCCTCAACCCAAACACAACCTTAGTGAAACCGATAAGTTATGTCAGAACAAGACATTATTGGATAAGCATCTGTTGTTCCTTGTCGTGTTTAGAAATACGGCTGAAGGCAGTGACTGAGCCTATCTTGTTACTTACAAATGTTAAGATTAAACCCGGCATATTGTTTTCAAGTCCATGAGATGTTGATTTGCTCTTTATTTAGGTGATATGTGTGGTGGTACAGGAAAATGGAAAGCTCTCAACAGAAAACGTGCAAAAGACGTATACGAGTTTACAGAATGTCCCAACTGTTACGGTATAATTAACTAACCAATGATGTTGTTTCTACAATGATACCTATGGTGCATGCCTGGATGGAATTTTATTTATAACAAGACGCCAAATGTTAGTTTTTTCAATCCAACATTAATTGGCTCGTCCCAACGATGCAGGTAGAGGGAAATTAGTGTGCCCGGTGTGTTTGGGGACAGGTTTGGGGAACAACAAAGGTCTATTGAGGAGACCAGGTGCAAAAGAATTACTCGACAAGATGTATAATGGCCGCTTGTTACCTAACTCCTAGGTAAAAATCTTTTATTATCCTTCTATCTTTCATAATTAATCTTGTTTCTGTTACTTGTCCATTCAACCATCTGACACTTGTGTGGTTTTTGTCTTTCTGTTTGATTCCGATTTGAAGAAAACTTCGAATGTGGCCACAGATAGACGTGGGAAGAGATCAGAGCGTAGAAGCTAATATGGGACAGAAAAGCTGCATCGTTTCTGATGTATATGCCTTAGAATTGACTATGAATTTTGGCTGTCAAGACTATGATGCTCAGTTGCATAATAGCCTTCAAGAAAGAAGTGATGTGCTGTACTAGGAAGTGATCTCTTTTGCTGTACTAGGAAGTGTTGTTAGAAGGACAATCTTGGGAAGGCAAGTTTCTTGTTTCTACCCACTATATCCAATTTGTTTCTATCCTTTATATATAAAACTTAAAATGACAACACAAAATTTACGTACAACCGTTGTACCGTCCAATGATTGTACTTATAGTAAAAAAAAAAAAAAGATATATATAAGTTTCAAATGCATACTTGCATATTTATATCTGTAAAAAATATATTTATATATCGTATATTTATATTTAAAAAATATATATTTATACATGTAAAAAGACATACTTGAACTCGAATGGGTCTAAACCCACCCCATCAACTTTTTAAGGCACCTCATTTAAAAAAATTGAAATTAAAATGAATAAAAAAGACCAAAATACCCTTAATGAATGTAATTTCAAAGGGCACCCCCCCTTAATGTGTTGAAAATTTCTAAGGGCACCCCAAGCATTCAAAACACACAAAATCTCCATTGTTGTCTTCTTCACCCACCAAAGCTTTTTCTTCATTCAAGTTTTGCATTTGCTTCCTTGTTTTTGCCCCCTTTTCCCCCAAATTTCATCAAATGGCGAACGAAGATTCATTCGGAGCACACAATGTAAGTATTCGCATGCATTTTTCGTAGTTTATGTAGTTGAAGTTTCGTTTTTGAAAATATATAAAAATTCCCGCATCTGTTCGCGTTCGGCCAATACAGACCGAACGCGACTGAAGGATTTCGGCCATGACAGCGGACACGCCTCTGTCCCGTTCGGCCAGGTTGGCCGACTTGTCCTGAGCCCGTTCGGTCAGATCGGCCGACGCCTTTCTTTCCCGTTCGGCCAGCCTTGGCTGACAAGCTCTCTTCCCGTTCGGCTAGGGCGGCCGACATTTCACCTAGCACTCGATTTTTCTGTTTTTTTTTTCGTATTCTATGTTAATGATTGTATTTGCTTGCGTTGCAGAACGGGGCCTCGTATTCGGACGAAGTCAGTTACATTAACAAATCGGACGATGAACAATTGGTCGATGAAGAAATTGCTCATGAGTACATGCAAATAGACTTCACTGTCTACTTTACAACAGAAGAAGTATTTGAGTCTGGCTACCTGATGATGCAGTGGGTGAATGCTGTAGCGCACCAGCATAATATGATCATATTAGTTCGTCGCTCTGATAGTGGAAGTAGTGGTCGGTGAGGTCGAGTGTTATTGGGTTACGAACGAGATGGCACCTATCGTCGGCGTAATAAGGCGAAATCAGAAATGGTGAGTGTTGGTGATGATGAAACGAGTGGTGGAAAGAAACGGGGCAGACGTACGGCGACCAAAAAATGTGATTGTCCGTTTCTTCTTAAAGCTACTGAATTGAATGATGATGGACCACCCGATGGGACGACATTTGGAGGGTCACTCCTATATCGGTCGATTAACACCGGCTGAAGATCGGTTTGTCGCAGATTTGACAAAGAATAAGGCAAAACCGAAAGACATTCTAAGTACTTTAAAGGAGACCTTCGTTCAGAATGCATCCACTTTGAAGACCATCTACAATGCAAGGCATAAACATAGAGTTGTGGAGCACGACGGTCGGTCTCAAATGCAATACCTATTGGAGAAGCTGAAGTCACATGACTACTATTTCCTTGTTCGTAGATGTGAGAAAACGGAAAGGGTGAAGGACCTCTTTTATACCCACCCGATGAGTGTGGACTTGTTGCGTGCCTTTCCGAGAGTCTTGTTGATGGATTGTACATACAAGACTAATAGATACAAGATGCCACTGATGGAAGTGGTTGGCATCACATTTACGGATATCACATTCTCCGTTGCTTGCATCTACTTGGAGGCCGAGCGTGAGGAGAACTATAGATGGGCTCTCACGACTTTGAAAGGGTTGGTGGACCAATCCTTTCAACCAGAAATCATTGTGACTGATCGTGAGATCGCATTGATGAATGCTGTGGAGGTCACATTTCCAGGGGCGAAACACTTGTTGTGTAGATGGCATATTAGCAAAAATGTGCTTACCAAGTGCAAGAAAGAATTTCACACCAAGGCGAAATGGGATTCGTTTAATTATTCGTGGAATGTATTGATTCTTGCCGAGGATGAAGTGAGCTTCAACGAGCTACTTAGAAGATTGAAGGACGATTTCAGTGACTATCCTGTTACCGTGGATTATGTTCTGTCAAATTGGCTTAATCCATATAAAGAGAGATTTGTCTCGTGTTGGACGAACGAGATAATGCATTTCGAGAACACCACAACTAGTCGGTACGTATAAATTACTTTTTATAGAACGCATTTTATTTGTTGGTTCGTATTTGACCTTGTTGTAATGAAAGACATGCATTAATGTGAACAGGGCCGAGAGTGCACATTCGAAGTTGAAGAAACAACTCGGCACTAGCTTGTCAAATTTTGAAATGTCTTGGGAGAGGATACATGGATTGTTGATCACAAGCCACAGTACAATCAAGGCTTCATTCGAACAATCCCGACATAGAGTGCACCATAAATACAGGTCTCCCCTGTTCAGGAATATACGTGGATTCGTGTCTCATGCGGTTATTCATAAGATTTATCAGGAGATGCAAGGAGTGACTACGGCCGGGGTAGATTCGTTACTTTGTAGTTGTGTGCTGAGAAAGACCTGTGGTCTACCGTGTGCTCATGAACTTGGTGAATTACTGCGTCTCAACGAACCAATCTAACTAGAAAGTATTGACAGGTTTTGGAGGAAATTGGACAGCGAACCCGTTAAGTCGGATGTCAGTGTAGTCGAAGACCTTGGGTGTCGATGGACCGAGACAGTGAGTGACATCAATGTAATGTTCGATTCGGCCAATGAGTCACAGAGGCTGTTGATGCTCAAGAGACTGCGTGAGATCCAGAATGTGTCCACCACCTCACTTATTGAACCGGAAGTTCAAACACGCACACGTGGACGACCAGGGAAGCCAAAACTTCGAATAGACAAGTCCACCAAGCGTGAGAAGAGTGCTTTCGAATACGTGGAGTCCTTTCATGATAGTAATTCCCCCCTAACCGAGGATGCACATGTTAGTGGGGAACCCTCAAGTGCCGAGAAAGTGGTGTCGAAGAAGCGGCCAAAGCAACAGGTTGTGCGTTGTTCCGCCCGTACAACATTCAGTGTTCCATTTATTGATCAGCTGCCGAAGTGTTTTCGAGAGTTTGTGGCTTCCACAAAGAATGTAAAGGGAGACGGTCATTGCGGCTTCAGATGTTTAGCCGACGCACTTGGTATGGGCGAAGATTCCTGGCCCCAGATTCGTAGCGATCTAATCCAGGAGTTGCAAAACTTCAGGGCCTTGTATGCTTCGGTGTAGCATAACTCCACACATACGGTGGACGAGATTCTAGAAACATTGAACTGTTTCCAAACGGAGGTGTGGGATGTGAAGTATTGGTTCGTGTTTTCAGAGATCTATTACTTGGCCACTTCTGCATACAATATGACGATAGTTCACATATCGCCCGAGATAAGTGTCTTATTTCTTCCCTTATGGACACAAGTGCCGGTGAACCCTCATTGCATGACAATGACATTAGTTGGAAACAATCACTTCATCCGGGTATGGACTATTATCTTTTGTCTCTTAACATAGCCTTCAATTTCTTTATTTATTACATTTGTGACCGGTTTTTTCTCATGACACTTTGTAGGTGAACCTAGTAGACGGTGCACCCATTCCTCCAATCATAAATATGTGGTTCGCGTGCAGGTTAGATTGTGCTGCCGGGTGGAGTGTCGTATTCCAACAACAGATCGCCAAGTACAGCGAAATGGTTGCTGCGGCTAGATCCTCGTTAGGAGTGGAATCGATTAGTTTAGATGATGATTGATGTATTTCAACTTGTATATATTTGGGGACAACGTATTTGTATACTATTCATTTTTATATCGATTTTGTTATTTTTAGAGCCTTTTCTGAGTTTTCCGTACATCTATAGGTTGCTATTGATTTTTGGTTACCCTCGTCTGCGGATTTTGCCCCTGTTCGACTGAGTCGGCCGAATGAGTCACAGAATTTTTGGTCGAGTCGGCCGACAATACATTGAGTGTTTCGGCTGAGGCGGCCGAACGGTTAGAGGATGTTTCGGCCAGGATAGCCGAACATGTTGGAGTCATTTCGGCCAGAGGTGGCCGACATTACGTGTGAGTGTTCGGCCGGTACGACCGAACGGGTATAGGTTCGCTTTGTGATGTTCGAATTGTGCGTAGCTCATCACATCTATGTGTTAAGTGTATTTTCATGACATTCTATCCAAAACTTCTGCGAAAATCATAACATAATTGAGTGGTAAAAAAAACTGAAGTACTATAACAAAAATAGGAACAACTGTTCAATACAACATACAACAAAAATAACAAAAAGATGAGATAAGAACGTTTTCAATCCTTTAAGTCAGGTAAATGTACAATGAGATGCCAATGTCAAATACAATCTAAATCGACCACATCTATCACCTACGACGGCTACGAGACCTGCTGGACGAGACACGAGTGGTGGGCTCAGACGGGGCACTGTCCTCGACCGACAACACCTCGTACGCCCTCTGAACGTAGGGCATGACGTACTCGAGCGTCATCGTCGGATCATGCTGCAACCACTGCTCCACGATCGGTGCAATATGACCTCGGGCCGTGTGGATAATATCCCAAGGCTGCTGGGGAACATGCGTAGCACCGCTGGCCGACGACCTGTTCTCCAGGTTCTGAATCATCGGATGGGAGACCGTGAAGTACCAATCCAGATACCCTGGAGAACACTTATATGGAGGATGTGCGATCCGACCCCGAGCCTCGTCGAACAGCACATGGGAGCTCTATATCCGGAAGTATGAGCTCATGAACTCGAACACAACTCTATACTGAGCACCCGTGCTTTCCCGACGAACTTTGACCGGTACAAACGGTGCCTCCGGGCATCAAACTATCGAAGCACGTGATCTGGATGATATGGCTCTACCACATCAAAGGCCCGGATGCAGCCGTGGTAGAAGGTCACCTCGTGGCGAGGAAACAGATCTCGCATTCCGGCGTAGGGAGTCCACACAACCTGATGGGGCACACATAATAATGAGACAAATAGAAGAATCATTGCTAAATTAAAACATATGAGCTAATCTTCAACAGACTTACATTATTCACCGACATTGCATCGAGCATCTCCCTCCATGCCACCAGACGATCAAGTGAACCACCAGGAGAGGCTTGCTGTGCCCATCGTAAGGCAAGCGGTGCTCTCTCCCTATAGTTCACATTATGCGTGGGTCTGGTCTGTGGAAAGTACTCGTATATCCACGCCTGAGAAACAACACAATTACGTAAGTACGATGACATAAACATAAATAAGCGATATGAAACATTTTAAAATTTAAAAAACAATCTTTACCTCCAATAATGTCAGGTAACCAGACATCTGTCTGACCCCATGCCGAGATGCAAGACCCAGCTGTCGGTACAAGTACGCAAGTGTGGCGGCTCCCCATTCGTACTTGTGCACTCGTGTAACATTCTCAAGCAGTGGGAGAATGTGTGTGCTCACTCTAGTGTCTGTCTTATCTGAAAATAGGGTACAGCCCAGCACGAACCATAAATAGGCCCGAGCGGCACACACTCTCCTCTCAGGATCATCAGACATCGCATCATCGGCAAATGTGGAGCGTAGCCACTCCAACTTCACTGAGCTACCTCTGAGTCCTCGTACTGCCGTCTCTGCATCCCGGCGGCTCAAACCTAGCAGTCGAGCTATCATAACACTCGGGGCCTCGTCTTCGTCTTCCCGTTGGACAACGGGTCGACCGGTGATGCAGTAGACATCATCAAGGGTGATCGTCATCTCGCCCCAGGGTATATGGAAGGTATTTGTCTCCGGATGCCACCGCTCGACGAACGCACAAATCAGGTTCTTGTTCGGGCTCTTGTATGATATCTCCCGTAAGTCTGCTATCCTAGACCTCCGAAGCAGACGAAACCATTCGCCCAAGTCACCCTCTGTCCTACACGAATCCATCTTCATCGTGTGGCAGAGGTATTTCAGAATGCCTCTTTCCTCACCGCACCAAATCATCGCAGCCACGTGCGTCTTGAAACTAGGTATGAGATGGTGATCAGTGGGGCCCCCAGGGAATGGCTCGGTCAGTACATCTCCCTCTGTATCAGGGTCAACATGATCCTCGGCATCCTCCTGAATCGGTGCCTCATCCATCTGATGCTCCTGCTCTTCAGCATCCTCCACCTCCTCCTGTTGCTCGTGCTGAACACGAGCTTCGCCCCACTCAACATATTCGGGCACAGGAATGTCATGCCCTCCCATCTCCAACTGAAACACCGGGAGCGAAACTTCGGTCGGGTAATCAGTGCCCGAACATCCAACTCCCGATTCTGCCTGTTCACCCCAACGCCTTCTTGCCGAGGCCGTCGGTCTCACCCTCTCGTACGTCTTACCTGGATTACAAAGAAAAATCATTACGATCTGCACAACAAATACAAAAATGTACAAAAAAATACACACCCCGTTCGGTCGAGCTGGCCGACAGCCCTCCCACCCGTTCGGCCGAGCTGGCCGACAGCCCCCCCATGCGTTCGGCCAAGCTGGCCGACAGCCTTACAACCCGTTTGGCCAAGCTGGCCGACAGCCCGCCCATCATTTCGGCCACTTCAGCCGACACCTTTCCCATGAGTTCGGCCAGTCTAGCCGACACCACAGCTTGACCATTCGGCCATGACAGCCAAACACCATCAATACATGTCGGCCAACCAGGGCCGACGATGTGCAGACGGGAAAAACGTAATTTCTTCGATAATTATACGAATTTTCAGCAAATTACATCAAATTTCACTAACCCATTCCTAAGACTAGGTGACTCTAACCAAAATACGAAGAAAAAATGAAACTATATGACATCTTTGAAATCAACTTACCGGTAAAGTTTTGCTCCGTATGTTCATATCTGAAAGCTTTTCTACGTCGTTCCATTAGGGTAACCGAAGCTTGCCAAAGTTGTAGCAACAACAATCGATCAACTTGGCAGAAAATTGGAGGTTCCCTTCGGTAATGCAGTGGTGGCCGATGGTTTTTGCAAAGGTGGGAGGGAGAGAGTGAGGGAATTTGATGCAAGGGTAGTGTGGGAAATATTTGGGGTGCCCTTAGTATTTCATGTATCACTTATTTTACTTATTGGGATGCCCTAAGTAAATGGGGTGCCCTTAGTACTTGATGGGGTGGGTTTAGTTCATCCCTTAAAAATAATCAACATCCACATATCCTTCCAGAGGACTTGTATTCTCATGCATCTGCTTGAATCTTAACCTATATTCTACAGAGCCATTCAAGTACCTTAAAACACCTTTAACTGCATCCCAATGTGCTTCTCCTGGATTTGACATGTATCTATTGATTAGGCTCATCGAGAAAGCCAAATCAGGCTTACAACACACCATTGCATACATGATACTCCCCACAACACTTGAATATAGAATTTTCATCATCTTGTCAGCTTCTTGTTGAATCATAGGACATTGAGTTTTAGACAATTTGTAGACTGTCTAACAAGTATAGAACATCTCTTAGACTGATTCATCTGATATCTGATAAGGACCTTCTTTAGGTAATTAGTTTGGTTCAAAAATAGTTCTCCAACTTCTTCATTTCTGCTAATATCCATGCCTAGCATTCTCTTGCCTTTCCCAAGTCTTTCATTTTAAATTCAGACTTCAATGAGGCTTTAACTTCAAGTATACCATTAATAGTAGTGCTAGCAATAAACATATCATCCATATATAATAATAGAAAAGTGTGTGCAGATCCATTGTGCTTAAAATAAACACAATTATCATACCTGCTTCTTTTGAACTTCATTTTCTGCATATACTCATCAAATCTTAAGTATCATTGCCTTAGACTTTGCTTTAAACCATAGAGTGATTTTCTAAGTAAACAAGCCTTGTTCTCCTTGTCTTCAACATGCAAACCTTCTGGAATTTTCATGAAAATTTCTTCCTTTAATTCTTCATGCAAGCAGTGGTTATATCCATTTGATAAAGATGTAAGTTGAATTGAGCTACCATTGCAAGCAAAATTCTGATTGAGCAATGCTTGACTACAGGTGAAAAAATCTTAGTGTAATCAACTCTCTCTTTCTGAGTAAAACCTTTAGCTACTAGCCTAGCTTTGAATCTAATGGTTTCACCTTTGGCAGCCTCCACCTTATTTCTGAAAATCTATTTGCAACCTACAAACTTTTGATGTTTTGGTTTGTCTACAACTTCCAATGTATTGTTCTTAATCAGTGAGCACAATTCTTCTTGTATAGCAACCAACCATCTTTCCTTTTGTTTGCAGGATATAGCTTTAGTGTAAGCCTTAGGTTCAGCATTATCCAATTCCTCAGCTGCAAGTAATGCAAATGAGACACTATCAGCATAGCCAAGCCTATTAGGTGGTTTAATAGGCTTTCTTGATTTGTCCCTGACTAGTTGATAGTTTTGTAGATCATCTTGATCATCAATATGTTCATCTTCCTCAGGCTCATCGATATTTTCTGAATCAAATCATTGATCTAAGCCATCTTCATTTAATCCCATAGCCTCCACCTCCAACTGAGATTTCTCATCAGACTTGAAGTTATCAGTACTTGGAACCTCACCTTTCAGAGGCATCTTATTCTCATCAAACACAACATCCCTGCAGATTAGACACTTTTGATTTCCCTTTTCTAAACACCACAACTTATATCCTTTAACACCTTTAGGATATCCCAAGAAAACACACTTCAAAGCTCTAGGTTCCAACTTATCTTGCCTCACATGTGCATATGCTAGGCAGCCAAAAACCCTTAGCACTTTGTAATCTGCAGGTATTCCACTCCACCTTTCTTCTGGAGTTTTATACTCTATAGCTGAGGAGGGACTTCTATTTATCAAGAATACTGATATGGCTGCAGCTTCTCCCCAAAAACTCTTGGCCAATCCAGAGCTAATCAGCATGCATCTAACTTTGTTGAGGATTGTTTGATTCATTCTTTCAGTTAGCCCATTTTATTGTGGAGTCCTTGGAACAGTCTTGTGCCTAACAATGCCTCTTTCCTTACAAAAATTATTGAACTGCTCTGAGGTGAACTCTAATCCATTATCAGTTCTGAGAACCTTGAGCTTCTTTCCATTGAGATTTTCAGTCTCAATTAACCAATGCTTGAAGGTTTGAAAGGCCTCATCTTTTGATTTTAATATGAAGATCCAAACCTTCCTTGAGGAATCATCAATGAAGGTCATGAAGTAATTTCCTCCATTCCTTATTTGTGTTCTTGCAGGCCCCCATAAGTCTGAATGAACATACTCTAAAGTGCTCTTGGTGATGTGTTTTCCAGCCTTGAAACTCAGACTTTTGGCCTTCCCCAAAACACAATGCTCACACAGATCAAGTGTTGTGATTCTATCTTTTCCAAACACCTTTTATCCAGAGAGCTCTTGCAATCCTCTTTCACTTATATGTCCCAACCTCCTATGCCACAATAGAGTCTTATCCATCTCAGATGCTGAGTTTACTTCAGCTAAATGAGTTGTCCCTTGCAGAAAATACAACTCATGTTTCTTATATCCCTTCATTACAGTAGAAGAACCTCTTGTTACTATAGAGATCCATCTTCAGCCTGAAACCTGTAACCTTGGGAATCTAACATTCCAAGAGAGATTAAGTTCCTCTTAAGGTCAGGAACATATCTTACTCGAGATAAAATTCTCACTACATCATCATGCATTTCAAGTGCAACAGAACCAATACCTTTTACTGGACAACTTTGATTGTTGCCCAACATAACAGATCCTCCATCTTGAAGGCTTAATTCTTGAAACCACTCCTTCATAAGGCTCATATGAAAGGAGCAACTTGAGTCTAAAACCCAATCTGAGCTAGTTTTACTTAGTGTGATAGCAAGAACCTGTACAGACTCATAACCTGATTTGAACCAGCAGCTTCTGAAACCTGATTTGCTTGATTTGTCTATGACTTATCTTTGTTCTTCTTGTATTGCTTGTACTTTATACAGTCCTTTTTATAATGCCCCAGCTTGTGACAATGAAAGCATTTGTTTCCTTCTACATCATCATTTGATCCTTGATTGTCCTTTCCTGGTTTCTGACCACCTTGATTAGGAGCTTGCTTCTGAAACTTCTTCTTTTGTACTGTATGTCTTATAGTCAATCCTTCACCATTTCTTTCTTTCTTGCCATCATTGTTCTGTGATAATTCCTTTGACTCGAGAACAACTACCACTTCATAAAGAGTTATAGTGTTTTGCCTTCCATATAGTATGATATCAGTGAAGTTCTCAAAATACTTAGGCAATGAACTGAGAAGCATTAATGCTTTATCTTCTTGAGTCAGTGTGACACCAATATTCTCCAAATCATCTAAGATCTTGGGAAATTCTCTAAGTTGGTCTGTGATTGGTCTTTCACCATACATCTTGAAAGCATAGAATTTCTTCTTCATGTACAGACGGTTTTCTAGAGATTTTACCATGTATAGGCTTTCCAACTTATCCCAAATCCCTTTTGCAGATTCTTCCTTTGCCACTTCTCTCAAAACCTTATTTCCTAGGCTGAGAACGAGAGTGTTGTGCGCCTTTTCAAGCAACTAAGCCTTATCTTCTTGCTTCATTCCTTCAGGCAAAACTTTCAAGACCTTGCAGTGCTAGTGATAGGCCTTGTTGAACCAGTAATGCACGAATTTTGAGTCTCCACAGGCCGAAGTCGCCTTCTCCATTAAACTTTTCAACGTCAAACTTCGTAGAAGCCATTTCTTGGAGCTTTGCCTTCCCATAGACGGCGCCAATTTATCAAGAATCTAACCAAGAAATTACTTCCTACTTGAAGATTACAATCTGCTATCTCAATCAGCAACAAAATCCTCAAAGATAACAAATTCAATCGAACAAGAAACCAAGATAACTCTCAGCACAAACCGATTTAACGTGGTTTGGCTTACAATGCCTACTCCACTGGAAAGTGGGGTGGGTTTTTCTTTTATTAATCTGGAAACAAAATTACATGTAGAATTACAATCAAAATCTCATGCAATACCCAAGAACTATCTCTCTGATTCTAACTGCTAACTCAAGACTGAAAACTCACTCCCTTCTCTTTGATCTACCATACATATATATATATAAGACTCTATACTTAATAGCTACAATATCAATAGAGATAACAACCAAATCCATCGAAGTCACTTCTTGTAACTTTCAGTTGAAAACCTTGTTCACAGCTTCTGGTATTTCAGTTATAAACATGCATTCCTAGAGTTACGCTTTAATAAGTGGAAATGCGACTAACATAGAAAACTCGCCTGGGAGAAAATAAACCAAAAACGCTCAAACCAAAAATGCACTTCTATAAGTGATAATGCGTCTTTCCTTTCTCAGACTTTAAACAAAGAAAGTGCTTTTGCTGTAACTGCAATTGTCGGAAATATTAGGCCTACTAAAGGCACAAAAATAGAGGGAAAGTGGAAAGTTGTCATAAAATGGGGTATCTCGATTTACACATGTTTTCCAGAATGCGACTTTCCTACTCAACAATATTAAGAACAAAACTGGCTAATTCTCCTACATTACAGTTGATGCCTTTTAATCAACAACTTAAAATATGTGCATTAATTCTTGACTAATGTCGTCCTTTTCTTCATCATCTATTCAGTTAAATATTCATTGCTATATAATGTAATTGCATGTATATGGATGTCTGCCCAGTCTGTCAAGTGGCAGCTTCGGAATTAATACCTGAAAAATATTACATGACATGACACAATTAATAGAGGGTCTCGATTCATTTTTATGCATATATATTTTTCTTAACAAATTATATTCAAGAGTCCATATCCTATTCTGCCACAATTCCTTATATTTTATCCCAAACACCCCCAAAATATAACAAAACATCCCCATGTGCCACAATTTATAACAAAACATCCCCAACTACCACATTTTTATGCTAAAATACTATTTTACCCTTGTTGACTTTCATTAATTTTCAAAAACCCATACTTGCCATTAGCCATTTTTTCCTTTTTCCAATCTTTACATTTATTAGATCCGGATTAGCCCTCTGATCAATATCAGGCCCAACATGCTTCCGTAAATAAAATTGAGTTTAAATCATACCTCGCCTTTGTTTCTTAAATTCCCTTGGATTTCGGTTCAGGTTTTACGGATCAAAGATCCAACCACTCGCCCGCAGTCCATGGTTCTGAAACCGATTTTCTTGGGAACCCAGATCACAATCCTTCTGAACGGCCACCTGCCTTTAAGGAGATCATGGGGAGACTCACTGCTGGATGAATTTTACTCAGAATTATAAATTTTTGGACAGAATGTCGGAAAACAAAAACCTTGTTTATTGAAGAATATAAACTAAATTATTTTACAATATTAATTTTCTCCGCTATTGGAGGAGAAACTTGATTTAGCCTATCATGGCTAAAACTCGAGAAGGGAAACCACCATGAACAGGAAAACTTGAAAGCTAAACTATTACAACTAGAGAGAAGATTTCTTGAAACCTTATTTTAGAGAGAAGTGTTGTGTATTTTCGATTATCCTCTTCTGAGGCTGAAGGCCTCCTTTTATAGGCATCAATGTGCTCCTGTGTGGATCCATTATTGCCTTGCCAGCTTGCACTCCACTTGGTTAGTGGGGAATGAGGCCGACCTTCTTTATTTCTCACCCACCGTTTGGTAAGTGCACCTTCCCCCCTTTATTGTCGAGTTAGGTAGCTTCGTTGTCCTTTTGCATCGGTAACGAATCTTTGGTTAGTGGAGGGGTCCTCCATTTTTGACTCTTTGGTCTTTGTCTCTTGTCAGTTGTGGATTTTTCAAAATGCTAGGGTCATCCACTACACCGTGTTGATGGGAAAGCCATGTGCTGGATAGAGTCAAGAAAGATCTCTTAGACCCTTTTGAACCTGTATAGGGTTTGTATTTGAACCCTTTATACTGTATTCCTATCTATTACATTTTTAGAATACAATACAACTTGTTTACTATCGAGTCCAATTAGATTCGCTTTCTTTTATTATATTTGTCTAAAAACCCTTCTCTTTTCCCTTCTTTTTTGGGTAATTGGGTTTGCCCTGTTTTACTTTGAAACCCTGTTCGAATAGAGGTTTCTCTTGTACCTGATAGTAAGAATATATTCGTTCCTCTCATCTTCCGATATGTATCATGTTACATATCTTTCTTCTAGTAAGCTCCGTTATCGGAACCTTGTTTTCCCAGATCAGCTTCCTTTTGTTTTCAAAAAGGGTTTCAGCAAATCTAGTCGTGTTTCCTGTCATTGAGTTCAACAGGAATGACCCATTCATAGAATTTTGAAATATTTTGAAAGGGTATTTTATTTTGTCCATCTCTGTGAAACAAACCCAAAGTCCCCAGGCTCGCCTTATAGATATATCATCTTCGGTAAGAGCGACCACTAAGGAGCTGTTCGATGATGGTGTTTTAGCTCTGTTAAACACCACTATATCTGGTCTCTGCAGTTTTATAAATTGGAAAACTGGGTGAGACCCTTTACCAATGATTTTGGGAGCTCCTGATATGAACTTTAGCTCTAGAATATCTCCTCGACCTAAATGTGGGTTGTTTTGCCATGAATCGTGCACAACAGTAGCTATCTATTCCGGTAACTTAGAAATCTCCGAAAAACTCGGAGCGGTAGTAAACACCGAAGCAATTGCTCCGAAGTCAAACCATTCTCTCACATCTTGCGGGTTTACACCCGAGAGCATCCAAAGCCTTGGATACTTTCTAGACCAATCGGTAGTTATTTTTTCTGGAATTATCCCATTTCTTGTAACTAATTTCTCTCATGTTCTTTGATAAACCTGAAATGTAGAAACAACTTGGTTAATGTTAACCTGTCTAGGGCCTGTTTGGGGCCTTAGGTTAACCTCTCCCTCTTTTACCCTAGAGGTGCTGGGTTGACTCGGGTTGCTTGGAATTGCTTCCTAACCTTTCGAATTAATATTTTTATCAGAGTCCGATAAAACACTTGATTCGGCTTTATCAGCCCTTTCACCGGTGTCTGATGAAAAACACTTATCAGCAGGATATCCTACTTCGGGTATAAAATTACCCTGTTTGTTCATCGATGATGAACCTTTCTCTTGTATTTCTTTATTGATCACTGTTGGTCCCAAGTGGTGTCCGAGGTTCAGAGGGGGGTGAATAAACCTTGGTCGATTTTTCAGAATCTTTAAAACAACCGTTCTGCACTGCAAGTTACTTGAGCTTGCAGCAATAGATGGTTACTGCTTGCAGCGCTAGAATGCAGTGCTGCACGCTGTAACCTGGAGTTTTGTACGCAGCGGAAATAAACTTTTAAACACAAGGCTGTTTTACTTAAGAATGCTTCTTTCAAAGAGTTTTATGATGAGAGATAGATAGATATGCAGAAAATAAGCGCAGATAAATAAAACGATAAAAACACTTATGGCTTATAGTGGTTCGAAGGTGGTGTAATCCTTCTACGTCCACTCTACTGCTCCTCGAGCAGGAACTTTGTTAAGCAAGATTGATTTACAGGACACTCCTAACAATCTATCAACTTTACAAAGCAAACCACCTACTGAAGTCCAGCGTACACACAGCAACTGCAAACTTCAAAGGCTAACCCACACAGAGTTCTACACTCCCACACAGGGAAGCTGCCTAACTCTAGACAACTAAAACAAACAGCAATGATCTCTCCTGTCAACTGCTTGACACCACTAAAACAACCTAAGCACACAACAACAAGGTTAAAAGGATAAAAAAGTTTTCTTCAACTTGTGCTTCGAAGTGAGCTTCTGAATCCGTAAGGAATCCTTTAGCTTTGAACTTACTTCACTTCGATAGGTTGAGTGACTGAAACTGATTGTAGACTTGAATACTTGGATCTTGTAAGCTTTGTGAATTTAGCGTAAATGTTTCAGTTACAGTAACAGTAACCAGCTTCAGTGCTCCTCGACCTCTATTTATACTTGTAGGAGAAGATGTCCGTTGAAGGAGACATCCCTCTTTTGAATTTGAAGTAGCCTGGCCAAAGTATGGTTCGCATTTAATGCGACTTGACTTTTCCTTTCAGAGCATTTAATGCGGCAGTTGCGGCTCGCAGCTTTCTGCGGCGCGTCAGTCCATGTGGTATCTTCTTATTGGCTCCGTATGTGCTACTTTGACTTTTTCTTGAACGGCTCTATTGTCCCTGCTTGGATCTTCGTTCCTCGTACTGCATTTATCCTTCCTAGGATTTGCAGGATACTTCATCTTGTAGTTGGCGCTGTATTACTTAACTGACTTATAAGTCTGTGCTGTATCCTAGGTCCTTGTGCAGCTGATGCTTTCTTTCAGTGCTGCTGTATCTTAGACCTGATTGCAGTATCTTCTGGCAGTGCTGCTGTAACTTCGTTCTAGCAGTAGTCCTGTATCCTTTTCTTGCAGCGTTGCTGCACGCCGTTTTTTCTTGCTTTGCTGTATTGAAGTACAGCCTTATTTATTCTTTGCTGTTCCTTTCTTCTTCCAATATACTGTATCCTGCCTTCTTACAGCGATACTGTATCCTGCCTTCTTGCAGTGATATCTTACTTTAAAGCTTAGATGCAGCTTTATCCTCATTTAACCTCCATTTCAATACTTGACACATGACTCAATTCTAGTCTATTTATTCACTTAAACAATGTGAAAATGGGGTACTCATAACTTTCTATTACATGATTGGTTTGTCTCATCAAAATCTAAACAATGAAATCCCAACAATTTCCCCCTTTTTGATGATGACAAAACCTTTACAATATTTCGTTCATGAAGAAGTTTCATTTTACATTAACTCATAATTTATCCAGATTACATGCTTGCACAGCTTTGAACAATTAAATCTAATCCTGGATTCATCAGAGATGCATCATGCTATTCCTTTCAATAAAAGCAACAGGAAAACATAAACAACATACATGAGTTCATAAGAGTTGAACTTGGTCAGAGCAGAAAGAAAAATTTCTTCATTGAGAGAGAAATTTTTACAACATCAAAAATACAATAAGGATCACAAGAGGGTATATGAATACAGCTTAATAAAACAAAGACCTTTTGCTTGCTGGTTCGTCTGGTCTTCTTCCTGTAAGCCTTTCAAGGCCTTCCCTTCCTCTTGATCCTTTCCACTAGTCCTTGATGGACTCTTGGTAAGACTCTTCCAGCTTGTGTCTGATCACAGGAATCTGAATCCATCTCAGCCAGAAGTCCTCGCAGAATGGTACAATCAGCCCTTCCTTCACTCGGTCAATGTATAGTTGTTGAATATCAAGGCTTCCTTCCCGAACGAGCTGTTCATACCTTCTCAATGCAGTCTTGCAGGTATGATACTTGCTGAATTTGCCTTTCCTGCATAGTTCTCTGAAGTGTCTGAGGTACTCTGATCGTTTGAAAATGGTGATCGCCTCAAATGTTGGATTCCGATCAAAAGGCAGTCTGACTTCTTTGAAGATGTTAAATCTGCAAGCCATGTTCTCTCCTTCGGGCCTTTGATCCATCAACACGGACACTTCAGCAGAGATATTTTCTGTGTCAAGGCGAGGGATTTCTTGAAGAGGGAATTGATAGAAGTTATTTGAAAAGGATTTTCTATCACCAATTACTCCGAGTCTTTGAATCCAGGCATTAGGATCTGTAGCTTCTTCATTCTGGCGCCTTTGATTCTCAGACTCGTCCCCGCTTATCCTCTTCCTTGAGCCTTACTGCTGGCTATCATCCCTTCTCTTATGATGATAGCTGGGCGATGCTGCATCCTTGCTTGCAGCTCTGCTGTGTGCAGAACCTGCAGCCGATCTTCTTCCAGCAGCTGCATCGGCTCCACCAGCTCCATCATCATCTCTTCTCCATCTCTTCGGAGAAGGGATATCAGCAGCAGCAGATGATCCAGACCTTCTTCTCCTCCTGCTGAGAGGTTGCTGGTCATCATCTTCTTCCTCTTCTGATTCAGCAGCCCCTTTGCTCCTGTATCTATCTTCAAAACCTTCCCCTTTTTTGGCATCATCAAAAGCTGGGGGCTGAGCAGGGGCAGCTGGGACCGCCCTTGATCATGGGCGTCGGGTCGGTTCAGGGGCGGGCTCCGGAGCGTCAACATGCTGAGGGAAAGCTCGAAGCATGATATCCCTCAATTCTCCTACAATCAGCTCCAGATTCCCAACCGGTCGTCCACACTTCTGGTTCTCTGAGATTGATCGAAGACACGATCCAGAAGTGTTTCCAGGACTTTGGAGTGAGAGTTGAGTCTGGTTGAGACATTCTCGGCATGCTGCTTGCATTGCCTGACCTCTTGGCGCGTCAGAGCAGCTTCGACCTTCAACTCCTTCTCCATCCTGACCCGATCGTAGTACAGCCTGTTTGAATGATCAGTGAGAGTTGACTTGATCATATCGGGCAGCACTTCGAGGTCCTTCTTAAAACCTATCATGGTTTCAGCATGTAATTGGGCACTGACCCTGAGACTGTTGCGCATGATAGACTCATGCTCCTGGAGAGCATGCAGTAGATGTCTAACAACGGTCTCGACTCTGTTGATAGATTCATCAGGAGTCAGCCTTGAATTCCTTCTCGTCGAGGCAGCAGCGGATGCAGCAAATGGAATAACATCCTGGCATACTGGTGCTGCATCCTGCCTCGGAATTTCAGAAGCAACCTCATCCTCATGATTGCTGGTATGAGAACTTGTAGAGTTTGAGGATGGGTGCTCTTCTCCTTCTTCTTCTTCCTCATCTGCCTCCTCTTCGCTGGATAAGACTGGAACAGGAACTGCTTCGCCAGATTTTGGCCCATGAACAACAAGGATCTCAGCTTCCACCCTGCTTTTCTCTACAGCTCATTCTTCTTGTTGAAGGGTGGTTGCCGGCTGCACTGCTGTCGCGTCCAGTGCAGGAAGTACCACCTCTGCAACTTCCTCCGTAGATGCTTCATCGGCAATCTCAGAGATGTCTGAGATGACATCCCTGATTATGGCAGTTGGTTCCCCCTCAGAATCTGCTTGGGTAGCATCTTCATCTTCGCGAACTGGGGAATCGCCATAATCCAGTAGTTGGGCTTCTTCCTCCTCCAAGCGATCCAGCGTGACAATATTGGAGAGGTCCTCAACCACTTGCTCGTATGCAGGGGAGTTCATCTGATGTGAGCTAGAACTGCCTTCTCCCCGCATCCTCCTTGGAGTGTGCTGCATCCTTGTATTCTTCAAGCTTTGCTGCAGCGCAAGATTCAGTATAGCTTCTTCAGCTTGCTCCACTCCCAAGGTGTCGATTTGCTCTTGAGCAAAAGCGACATCATCGCCCCTTCTTACAGCCTCCGCAGCCGGGGCAAGGAAGACCTGCGCATCTTCCACTGCTGCTCTCATCGGCAGCTCTGCAGAGTCGGATTCTGCAAGAGCTTTGCCCTTTCCCTTGTCCTGTGCTCCCTGTGCAGCACTGCAGCCATCAAGCTCTTGAACTCTTGCTGGAAAGTCAGGTTGCAGGAGTGCCAGAATGTCTTCTGATTTGGCCCACTCCAGGACGGCTTGTTCGACTGTCAGGAAATCCTTCAACTTTAACAGGATTTCCCCCTTAGACAGCCGCATCTCTCTCCAAAGAGAGTAATCCGCAGCCATATTTCTAGCCGCTGGAAAGGTTGGATCGAGCACTGAAGCTTCTGTTTGTAGACGAGCTTCTTCTTCAGTGGGCTCGACCCGGTGTTGATGTGGCTCCCGAAGCTGATGTGACTCATCCCCAAGGTCAACTACAACCATATTAGGTGTAGAGAGTTGGGAATCAAGAGAGTCACCTTTCTCCCTGGGCTGATGTGACACATCCCCAACAGCAGCAGCAGCTCTCTTGCTGCGTGGAGCCCTTCTCACCAAGGGTGTGTCATCATCTGGGGAAGAGGATTCAAGTTCAGGTACAGCCTTCCCTGAACTCCTCTTGATAACAGGAAGAGGACTCGAAAGATCCTCTTCTTCAGCATCTTCCCCGCTGCCTGCAGCTTCATCTTGCAGAGCAAGAGTTGCATTCTTTTTGTCTTTGGTTTTCTTCCTCGCAACTCCTACTCCTGCAGCCTTCGGCTGGGTCTTGCCCTTCTTCTTCTCCCCGAGATACTTTCCAGGATGAATGGGGGCGGGTGCTGCAAGTTGAAGGCCAAGCTTACAGAGCAGAGAGCAAATGGTGATACCATAGCTCTGACGCTCCGTTATCTTCTCTGCTTCCTCCCACCACCTCTTCATGATGAACCTCGCCCAGTTCACCTTCTCTCCGGCCATGATTGCAGACATGATCCGAAACCGGAGATCTGTGCATTTGTCGTAACTCCCTATCCTCCCTTCGATGGAGTATGCACAGATGTCGTGGAGAAGTTCAAACTCCGGTTTGAAGAGCTTCTTGGAGGCGCTTCTCTTGATTTCAGCCCCTGCATCCCTTGCTCGAAAGAGATCTCACATCTCTTGAGCCGATGCCTCCCCATACGTCGCCAACTGGTTGGGGGTAAAACCTGCAGCCGAGATGCTGAAGGTGGTGGAGATGTCCCTAACGGTCAGCGATCGTTCCTCTTCATTTGCATCCATTCTGAACAGGATGCAGTTCCTTTCCTCCGCCTGCCTAGCGTAGGCGTAGAATCTCTGTACTGACTCCGTGGAGAAGCCAGCGTACACGGTGGTCAACAGCCCTAAGACTTGGGTCTGTTGAAGAGCATCAAAAATCCTCTTGATCAGGGTATTATCATACAGCCCTGACTCCAGGATGTGTTCCCTGTTGATCATCCTTCCATCAAGAACGATGGTTCTTCTGGCAGCCATTGATGAAAGATTTGTGAGATTGAGAGAGAAGAGACAAGGGTTTGAACTTGAAGAATTTCCTGCGATCAAAGTGTTTCTCTTTCTGAAGATGGTGAAAAGTGAATTCAAATGGCACGTTTTGGTCTTTATGGTGGTTCTCAAGAGACGTGCGAGATTGACGGTTGAGATAAATTAGGGAAATGATCTAGTGGCTCAGGAAAAAGCGGAGATGTCAAATCGACGCTAATAATTGCTTGGCGCGTGGGCTCTGTCATCGCCCTTTCCACTTCCTGACACCCGCAGTCATGCATTTAATGCTGAAAGACATGCCCTTTGCCGCCTAAGTAAATGCCTTTTTAAGGTTGCAGAATCTCTAGTACGAGGTTGCAGAGCAATCAATACTCCTTTGAAATAAATGCTGTAACCTGGTGCTGCTTGAATTCTCGATAAATGTTGTACTGTAAGAATGTAGGTTGCAGCGCTGTCTGAACCCAGTGCTGTATTGAGGCGTAACTTACAGTACTGTTCTTACTGCTTTCCTCAAGCATGCAGAGGTTCCCCCTGCAATCTTGCATTATCTTTTTCTTCACAACTTAAGGATTCCCAGCTCGTTTCGAAGCATAGAAAACCTCGATTCACTCAAAGGTTTTGTAAGGATATCTGCAAGCTGTAGATCCGTGTGAACTTTTTCCAGCACAATGTCTTTCTTTTCAACATGATCTCTTATAAAGTGATGACGAATGTCAATGTGCTTTGTTCTAGAGTGAAAGACAGGATTTTGGGTAATTGCAATAGCGCTCGTATTGTCACAGAGAATTGGAGTCTCTTTTTCTTCTATCCCATAATCTCTAAGTTGCTGTTGTATCCAGAGAATTTGCGCACAGCAACTTCCTGCTGCAACATACTCTGCTTCTGCTGTAGAGGTTGCAATTGAGGTCTGCTTCCTGCAGAACCATGAGACAAGTCTATTTCCCAGAAATTGACACGTCCCACTTGTACTCTTTCTATCAATCTTGCAGCCTGCATAGTCTGAGTCAGAGTAGCCTTTAAGCTTGAATCCTCCTTCTTTAGGATACCATAGGCCTACTTCCTGAGTTCCTTTTAGATACTTAATCACTCTTTTTTACTGCTAAAAGGTGTGATTCCTTCGGTGCTTCTTGGAATCTAGCACAGACTCCTACTGCAAACATAATGTCTGGTCTGCTTGCTGTGAGATACAACAACGATCCAATGAGGCATCTGTACTTGGTAATGTCTACATCTTTACCATCTTCGTCTTTGTCAAGACTTATGGATGTGGACATGGGAACGAATGTTGCTGCTCCATTCTCCATGCCAAATTTCTTGATAAGCTCCTTCGTATACTTGACTTGGCTGATGAAGGTTCCTGTAGGTAGCTGTTTTACTTGCAGTCCGAGAAAGAAACTTAATTCTCCCATCATACTCATCTCGAACTTTGACTGCATCAGGTTGGAGAATTTCTCACATAGCTCTTTGTTTGTGGATCCGAAGATAATATCATCCACATAAATTTGTACAAGAAGTACACTTTCTCCATCCTGTATTCTAAACAGCGTTTTGTCGATTGTTCCTTTCTGAAAACCATTTTCCAGAAGATAGAGAGATAAGTTGTCATACCAAGCTCTTGGTGCTTGCTTCAGTCCATATAGGGCCTTTTGTAATCGAAACACCTTCTCTTCTGCTTGATCCTCGAAACCAGGGGGTTGTTCAACATATACTTCCTCTGTAAGGAGACCATTCAGGAATGCACTTTTAACATCCATTTGATAGACGTTGAAATTCATATGTGCTGCATAGGCTAAGAAAATTCTTATTGCTTCTAGCCTTGCCACTGGTGCAAAAGTCTCATCAAAATCAATTCCTTCTTCCTGACAGTATCCTTTAGCAACTAATCTTGCTTTGTTTCTTACAACGACTCCTGATTCATCTAGCTTGTTCTTGAACACCCATTTTGTTCCAATTACACCTTGATGGGTTGGTCTTGCGATTGTTTGCCATACTTGATTTCTTTCAAAACCGTTTAATTCCTCTTGCATGGCCTGTACCCAGTTGCTATCTTGCAGTGCCTCTTCAATATTCTTAGGCTCTGATTGTGATATGAAGCATGCGAACATTACTTCGTGTGGTATGGATCTTTTTGTCCTTACACCAATGGATGGATCTCCTATAATGAGATCTCTTGGATGGTTTCTAAGCCATGTCCTATCTGGCTCGAAGACATGCGTTGGTGTAGCTTGCTCATTCTGTTGCTATATTACAGGAGGTTCTGCTTCTGTAAGAATATCCGCTGCATCCAAGGTTGCAGTTTCCTCTTCTTTTTCTTCTTCTGTAGGCAGAACTCCTTCTATGTATGGTACAACATTCTCTTTTCTAGGAGTGGTCTCTTCAGGTGGTTTTTCCAGCTTCTTCGTGTCACAATGTGGTTCATCAAACACCACATGTACAGATTCTTCTACCACCAGGGTTCTCTTATTAAACACTCTGAAGGCTCTACTTACAGCAGAGTATCCTAGAAATACTCCTTCGTCTGATTTAGCATCGAACATTTTCAGATGTTCCTTTCCATTTTTGAGAACGTAACACCTGCATCCAAAGATATGCAGTAAGAGATGTTTGGTGTATGACCGTTCCATATTTCATAAGGTGTCTTGTCAAGATCCTTGATGATTAGACATCTGTTCTGCGTGTAGCATGCAGTGTTGGTTGCTTCAGCCCAAAACCTCTTGGGTATCTCTGCTTCTGCTATCATGGTCCTTGCTGCCTCTTTGAGGGTTCTATTCCTTCTTTCAGCAACCCCGTTTTGTTGCGGTGTTCTTGCAACAGAGTATTCATGACGAATACCATTGTCACACAGAATTTCTCTATAAACTTGTTTGTGAACTCCGTTCCTCTATCTGATCTTATCTTCACTATGCTTAAGCTCTTTTCATTCTGAATTTTCTTCATGAGGCCAGGTAGCTTTTCTTGAGTTTCCAACTTCTTTGCTAAAAAGATCATCCATGTGTATCTAGAGTAGTCATCCACTACTACTAGGGAGTACTTCTTTCCGCTCAAGCTTACTGGTTCTACTGGTCCAAAAAGGTTCATGTGTAGAAGATCTAGAATCCTGTGAGACGATTTCTGAATTTTATCCTTGAAAGAGCTCTTAACTTGCTTTTCTTTTTGACACGCTCCACAGACATTCTCTTTCTTGTAAGCTACATCTGGTAATCCTCTCACGAGGCCTTTTCTTGCTAGCTTGTTGATAGTCTTGAAGTTCAGGTGGCTTAATCGTTCGTGCCATAGCCAGCTCAGCTCTGGTGGACTTTTCACTATGAAGCATGTTGATTGAGAGGAGGAATTCCAATCTGCTAGGTAGATATTTCCTCTTCTTGTTCCTGTAAGCTTTACTTCATTTGTGGTGCTGTCCTTGATTAAGCATTTGTTGAGGTTGAATTCCACTGTATATCCTTTGTCACAAAATTGACTGATGCTTAGAAGATTGTATCTAAGCCCCTTTACGTAGGATACATCTTTAATCTTTATGTTCCCTTTGACTAGGCATCCGCTTCCTTTTGTGCTTCCTTTGGAATCATCTCCAAATATGACCTTAGGTCCTTTGCATTCTTGGAAGTCTTTCAACGTTTCTTTACTACCTGTCATGTGCCTTGAGCAGCCGCTGTCGATATACCATACATCACTGCTGCATCCTGGCACTGTAACCTATAACAATTTCAAACAGATTTAGGTACCCATATTTGTACGGGTCCTTTGGGGTTAGTTACTTTGGGAACCCAAACTTTCTTAACAGTAACTGATCTACTGTAAGATTTGTTGGTTCTCGAGCTGTATGCAGTTATCTTGGAGAACTGCTTATGGAAAGTGTGTGCATGACAAACATGTGTGTTACCAACACCCTTGTAGTGTGGTCTTCCACCATACTTTCCTGGAGTATATTCTCCTTGAGGTTTAGACATGTAGGTCTTAGTATTGGTGGGAACGTTTCTTCTATGCTGCAACTTTGTTGGTTGCTGCATCCTTTTGCTGCATGCAGCAGATGGCTTCTGCTGCAGCCAAGTCTTAGATGCAGGCTTACTCCCTGCAGTTGAGCATTGGGGTATATTTCCCTTATCCGTCATTGCTGTTTTGTTTACGATCTTTTCAGAGTCACAGAGTAACTCTTTCTCCATTGGAGTTTTAGCTTGAACAAAACTTACAGCTTTGGATGTACTTGCTATATTCTGAGAGTCTTCATTGCTGTAACCTATGCCTGATAATTCAAAAGGATCTCTGACACGGTTTATGCAATCTCTTGCGTCCTTTGAAGATTTGGTGAACGTGCTCATCTTGGACTACAAGATTTCCTTCTCAGATTTTAGCTCAGTGATCAGCAGATTCATTCTAGAGACCTCTTGTTGCAGCTTACTACACTTTGAGTTATCAGACTCTCGTGCAGCGAGCATTTTGGCAATGTCTCTGTTTTTGCTCTTGAGGATCTCATTATCGATTCTAAGGTTCTCATTCTCAACCTTAAGTTCCTCATGAATTGAGTTGATCTGCTTGAAATCACTCATGATCCTTTTTAAGGAGTGGATCATGTTCAGCTCCTCATCAACTTGTATGGACAACGGTTGGTAGATTACCTCGTCTTCTTCGCTGTCCTCGTCATCTCTAGCCATCAGGCATATCAGCGCTTCTTCATCAGAGAATGAGGTTTCAGTGTCGCTGTCAGAGGATTCTGCAGCTTTCAGTACTTCCTTTGGAACTACTGCATCCTTGGCTTTCTCCATCTCTCCTATGAGAGCTCGAAGCTTGTACCTTTCCTCTCTTCTTTTATCTCTTCTCTGTTCTCTTTCTCCTTCAGGATACTTGTGCACGGTTGGATAAGGACAGTTCCTTGCGTAGTGTCCAGGCTTCCTGTAATTATAGCACAAGTCAATATTCCCTGTATTTAACTGTGGAGAAGAGGATACCTGAGGTGTTGGATGACTTCTTCTGAAGTCATTCTTTTTGTTGAGGTTGGTGTTGCTGCTATTGTTGTTGCTCTTGATGAATCTCCTGAATTTCTTTAGGAGGAGCGCCATATCCTCTTCAGCAACTTCTGCTGTATCCTCACTCTGTTTACTGCAACTGGCGGTTGCTGTATCCTTTGTTCCTCTGGCAGTTAGCGCTGTAACTTTGGAGATCGACTCCTCTGACTCTTTTCTCCTTCTATTGATGTCATACTCGAATGCTTTCAAGTCGGAGAATAAGTCAAATGTGCTCATAGACTTCAAGTCCATAGACACTCTCATGGCAGTGGTCTTCCTATCCCACTCCGCTGGTAGGGCTCTCAACACTTTCATGTTCTTTTCTTTCTGTGTGTAGTGTTTGCCCAGAGCTTCTAGTTCATTGACTATGGATGTGAATCTTAAATCTAGTTACTCAAGAGTCTCTTCATTCTTCATTTCGAAGAGCTCGAATAGTTGGGTAGCATTGGAGATTTTGTTGTCTTTTGTAAGCTCAGTTCCTTCACAAATTTGCTCCAACTTTTCCCATATTTCTTTGGATGTTGAGCAAGTTTTAACTTTGCTAAAGGTGCCTTTATCCAAAGTAATAAATAGAGCGTTCTTTGCCACGTTATCCAGGTTGGCTCTCTTCCTGTCTTCGTTACCCCACTCTTGACGTGGTTTAGTCAGGAAGTTTGGTGGTGGTTGCTCTCCTTCTGCATGGTCTCTTCCATACATTGGATTTACCTTCATGGGGATTATCGGTCCTTCAGTTATGACCGTCCACATCTCATCATTCATGGCAGAAAGGTGTGCCTGCATTCTTATCTTCCAGTCGTCATATTCCTCTATGGAAAACATAGGTAGCTTATGATTGGAGGAATCCATGATATGCTTTTAAAAAATGATTTTAATGCAAAGAAAATAGCGAGACAAAGGTGGATTTGGGTAGGTGACCAGCTAAGTTGGCCTTTAACCCAACTCGCTCTGATACCACTTGTTGGTCCCAAGTGGTGTCCGAGGTTCAGAGGGGGGGTGAATGAACCTTGGTCGATTTTTCAGAATCTTTAAAACAACCGTTCTGCACTGCAAGTTACTTGAGCTTGCAGCGATATATGGTTACTGCTTGCAGCGCTAGAATGCAGTGCTGCACGCTGTAACCTGGAGTTTTGTACGCAGCGGAAATAAACTTTTAAACACAAGGCTGTTTTACTTAAGAATGCTTCTTTCAAAGAGTTTTATGATGAGAGATAGATAGATATGCAGAAAATAAGCGCAGATAAATAAAGCGATAAAAACACTTATGGCTTATAGTGGTTCGAAGGTGGTGTAATCCTTCTACGTCCACTCTACTGCTCCTCGAGCAGGAACTTTGTTAAGCAAGATTGATTTACAGGATACCCCTAACAATCTATCAACTTTACAAAGCAAACCACCTACTAAAGTCCAGCGTACACACAGCAACTGCAAACTTCAAAGGCTAACCCACACAAGGTTCTACACTCCCACACAGGGAAGCTGCCTAACTCTAGACAACTAAAACAAACAGCAAGGATCTCTCCTATCAACTGTTTGACACCACTAAAACAACCTAAGCACACAACAACAAGGTTAAAAAGATAAAAAGGTTTTCTTCAACTTGTGCTTCGAAGTGAGCTTCTGAATCCGTAAGGAATCCTTTAGCTTTGAACTTGCTTTACTTCGATAGGTTGAGTGACTGAAACTGATTATAGACTTGAATACTTGGATCTTGTAAGCTTTGTGAATTTAGCGTAAATGTTTCAGTTACAGTAACAATAACCAGCTTCAGTGCTCCTCGACTTCTATTTATACTTGTAGGAGAAGATGTCCGTTGAAGGAGACATCCCTTTTTTGAATTTGAAGTAGCCTGGCCAAAGTATGGTTCGCATTTAATGCGACTTGACTTTTCCTTTCAGAGCATTTAATGCGGCAGTTACGGCTCGCAGCTTTCTGCGGCGCGTCAGTCCATGTGGCATCTTCTTATTAGCTCCGTGTCTGCTACTTTGACTTTTTCTTGAACGGCTCTATTGTCCCTGCTTGGATCTTCGTTCCTCGTACTGCATTTATCCTTCCTAGGATTTGCAGGATACTTCGTCTTGTAGTTGGCGCTGTATTACTTAACTGACTTATAAGTCTGCGCTGTATCCTAGGTCCTTGTGCAGCTGATGCTTTCTTTCAGTGCTGCTGTATCTTAGACCTGATTGCAGTATCTTCTGGCAGTGCTGCTGTAACTTTGTTCTAGCAGTACTCCTGTATCCTTTTCTTGCAGCGTTGATGCACGCCGTTTTTTCTTGCTTTGCTGTATTGAAGTACAACCTTATTTATTCTTTGCTGTTCCTTTCTTCTTCCACTATGTTGTATCCTGCCTTCTCACAGCGATACCGTTCCTGCCTTCTTGCAGTGATATCTTCCTTTAAATTTTAGATGCAGCTTTATCCTCTTTTAACCTCCATTTCAATACTTGACACAGGACTCAATTCTAGTCTATTTATTCACTTAAACAATGTGAAAATGGGGTACTCATAACTTCTTATTACAGATTGGTTTGTCTCATCAAAATCTAAACAATGAAATCCCAACAATCACCGATGGTGAACACGCCTTGTGTAGCGGTCCTTCCAATGCATTCCATAAATGACAGTTAGAAGTTATTGCCGCTTATAGAGTTATTTAGATTTTGTCCAAATCTGCCTTTTGCACATATGCAGCTGCTTCGGCTCGTGTCCTAAGCAACTCAAAGGCCTTGTAGAGTTCCTCAAGATTTTTCCTAAGGTGTCTTGCTCGAACCGTGATGGAATCTGCTTCAAGGATATCCATCTCTTATTAAGAAATCTGCAAGAACATTCTCATTAGATTTCACAATGATAATATCAAATAAATAATACTGACATTCTGCTTGCCATCTGATAATACGAGCTTTTTCGATTTTTGATTCAAGTTTATTTTTCAAAAAAGCTTTGACATTTGTATTATCAACTTTTAAAATGAATTCTTTCGCTAATAAAAATAAAGGCCATTTTTTAAATGTCTTCCAAACCGCAAAAAATTCTTTCTCGTTAACATGCCAGACTCTGGTTTGTTGTTCTGTAAATAACCCTTATGTATATCTACATGGCTCTTCACCGGTAGATGTCTTTTTCATGAGCACTGCTGCCCATCAAAAGTTATTAGCGTTTGTGTAGACTACTAACTGATCATCATCTTGAGGAATCACGAGTTTCGGTAAGTTACTGCAAACCTGTTTTAACTCTCGAACCCGTTGGGAATAGATATCTCTTCCCATTTCCATTTGGTCTTCTCATCCTTTTGTAATAAAGGATGGAAATCCTTGCGATATTTTGCTAAATCCTTAATAAATGAACCTACAAAATTAATCACTCCTAAGAAGCTTTGAAGATGCTTCTTATCTCTAAGAACATTTGGAAAATTGCGGATCTTTTCCACAATGTGTCCCTGTAATTCCATTTCTGCATGGTCAATAATAACACCGAGGAACTCAACTCTATTAACCGCAATTATTGCCTTCTTTTCAGAAAGCACTAATCCTTCTTTATGAGATGCTTCTGAAAATATTTCAAGATGCTTTAAATGATCTTTCATATTTTTAGGGCAATTAAAATATTGTTTATGTAAATAAACATAACTCAAAATAATCTTTGAAAAGATTATCCATCTTTCGTTGGTATATCTGGGGTGCATTTGCAAGTCCCATAGGAAGTACATTCCAGATATACTGACCTTGTGGAGTAGAAAAACCGTTAATTTCTTTAAGCCTTTTTCTAACTTGATCTGGTAGAATCTAGACTTACAATCGAATTTTGAAAACACTTTTGATCCCTTAATGCAATCAATTAAGTGTTCTCTACTTGGAATGTAATAACCATCAAATTCAGTAATCTTGTTGATATCTTGATAGTTAATTACTAACCTTGCTTTTCCTCTCTTTATTTCACCATGGTTTCTTACCAAAAACCCAGGGCTACTATAAGGAGAAATACCTGCTTCGATCAGATTGAGATCGATATGCTCTTTAATAATTTTTTGCATATCCTTTCGATCTTCAATGTTCATCTGAATCGGCTTATATCAAACCAACTCGTATTGGTATTGTTCTTTTTCCTTTAGAGTTGTTTCGATCTGGTTTTTGTCCCACCAGGCTAAAGAATTCTCATTGAAATTCCTTTGGATTAGCCTTTTAACATTTTCGAGGGAAAGTAAACTTTCCTTATCATTGTCAATCTGAGGTGGTCCTTCTTGCAAGATATTTTTTAGAAGCTGAATTGCTTCTTCAGGTGTCTTCTCCAATCCCTTTTGTCTATAGGACAAAAGAGCTTCTCCAAATTTTCTCTTATCCTGCATTTTAGGATGAGTTAACTTGACATCATTATCACCACGTTTGCGGCGAAAATTAATAGGCATTATCCTATTAAATGTTTTCTCTCGCCGCAAAACCTGTATCTAACTACTACAGTTAGTAGTAAAGGTTAACAGGTTCTTGTGATTATCCTGCTCATATTTTGCAAAAGCTTGGATAAAATTATTACCCAACAAAATATCAGCACCTGTATCATGAATATAGATATGTGGCATTCTTACTTTATACCAAGGGGTATCGAAAACGCCTCCAATCATTATTCTTGATTCTCGAATACCTTTATTGAATATTAAGATCTTCTGGGAGAAATCCCATCCTGCAATAAGAGGTAATTTTTCCACTGCTTCACTGGGAAAAACTTCTGGCTTTGTTGTGCAAATGCCTGAACCTAAATCAATATAAGCTACAAAATACTCTGTCTTATATTGATTAGATAATATCCCCACGAATATATATATGGAGAAAATACTTGTCATTCAAAATTGTCTGGATATTTTTTCACATATTTCCAGGATTCTAACATGGTTATTCGTGCATTTATTTGATTAATTTCCAACGCAATCTCTTGAATTCTTATGACTTCTTGTATGCTTCTTTGTTCTGGTAAACCCTGAGCATGCAGAAATCTTAACAAAGCTCTCTTATGAATTCTTTCTATTTAGAGATTTGTAATCTTTTCGTTTATACACAATCCTGGCATATAAACCGATTTTATTCTACCCTGATTGTATGTCCATCAAGGTCGAATTCCATCAATTTTCCTTTTATTCCCCAAGGTTTGTGATCCTCAAGGAAACTTAGACCAAGGGTCATAACACCCTTAGTTATCCCTGCACCTCCTGTAACAGATACTTCATAACCTGCTATATTTAACAAGCCTTCATATCTATTTACATTTGGTTGCTGTAAATGATATATCTCATCACAATGAAACAAATTATCAGTTTTATATATATCAAAAACCACATAGATTTCTCTCCAACCATTAGGGCAGTTAATTTTAACATTTCTTACCCTAATTTGTTGTGGATTAAAATCCTCATATTGTTCTTTTCCTTTTAGGCTTAGAATCCTATCTTTGGAAAAATACATTCTATTACTAATCTCAGAATCAAATATTGATGATTTATTTAAAATCGGATGATCTTTGATTTGTATATTAACACCTCCTATCTTAGGTATCTGGATATGGTCTGGTGTCATAACCTTGGCAAATTCCTTGAAATTTCTTGGAATTTCTATATACTCTTTCCTAAGAAACATATTTGAATGATGTGTATTGGAAAGTGCATAAACAATTTTATATGTGATAGAATATGGTTTATTCCCTTTTTTCATTAAATCAGATCTCTTAAAATCCTGATGAAGGGTTAAGACTCTACCGAAATCTTGGTCAGCTAGGTTGTATGCAATCCTAGGGTGGATATTAAACATAAGTTTACCTGCATACAGATTACCTACCATTGTACCAAGACAATTATCTCGCAAATTATTGATTCTCCTATCCATTATAGATAAATGTAATTCAGAATCAATACCTTCTTTGAAGGTTGCTTTAATTACTACTTCAATAGTTCCAATATCGATCCATTTCATAATAACTGTAACTTTTTCTTTGATATGGCTCAGTACCTCAAGAATTTCTTCTTGTGGGATAAGCTGCATATCAACTTGAGTTCACCTAGTAAATTATGTGATGCTTGCGCTGTCCTAATCCAATCTGGTCACAAATTCGATTAAGACCACTTATCTTAAATCCATCATAGGGATTTAAGGTTGAATCTTGCCGCATGATTCTTTCCATTGTTATGTTGGAGATGGTCATTTTTGAAAAGAATCCTGATAGACTTTCTGAGGTTTGAAGTATATCTTCCTGTTCGCCGTGGCTACTAGTCTGATTCTGTAGATGATCCACAAGATCCTTCTGAATCAGTTTCGAACTCTTCTACATAGATGTTTTCATTTGAAGAAATGTCCTCGAATTTGTAAACGGGCACCAAATCACCAAATAGACTGCATCTAGGATGTCGTCTGTGGGCTCGAACTGGTGCACATCCTTTTGCTTCTATAGGCAATCGGGCGAAATATGTCCTTTCGCACCGCACATCCAGCTGTTGCAATCTTTGAAACTTTTATTTGTATGAGTATGAGCTCGCTTGAAAGTTCTCCTTCTGATTGTTCCTCCTACTGGCTTCCTGGTAAATCTGGATCCTTGTGACGGAAACCTGGAAGGACCAGCCTTCTGACCAGATTTGTAAGATCTAGCCTTTGATTTGGACCGTCATGATCTTCCTTGATTGGAAGGCCTTCTGTATGATCCTCCGGACTTCGATCGAAACCTCCTTTGGAAATGTTTCTTTCGTTTTTCGTGTCTTTCGCGACTTGGTTCTCCAATAATACTTGGAAAATCATTATTATCGCAACAAAGAGGAGTCTTTTTTACCAATCCTCTTAGTTTCTTCTTGTTCTTTTGTAGTGTCGCTTGATGACACCATTCTCTTAGGCTGTCCTTTAAAAAGGACATTCTTCTAGCCACTGAATTAACCCTTCCTGGAAGTACTTTATAATTTTGTATAAGCATTTCTCTCCAAGGGCTACATATTTTTGCAAAGAACATTTATGTTGCAACATTCAGTGGTATCTGAGTTTGGAAGTAGTATTTGCGGAACCAGTATATATACTCATCCGCATGATATATACTTCTTAACTCGAGAGCGTACAAAGCCTGTTTGTATAATCGATCATTTTTTTCTTGTCTTTCATCAAAGTATCCATCGTCGATGAAGTATACTTTGAGCCATTTACCGAATCTCTCGATAATCCCATAGAGATCATCTCCAGATCCAATTTCTTCTTTGATATAGGTATCCGTCCTGTCCCATGCTTTCTTGGTTGAACTTTGCAAACTATTTTCAATAAGTTTGCTAAAGTGTTCTTTGTCCACGTCCAACGCTGATGAAGCAACTTTTAAAGATACCATCCATTCATCGATCAAAGTTTCTAGATTTCAAAAGTTGATGACGTCGGTTGTTAGCATTAACCCGAATGGATGTGTAGGTTCAAACATCGTTTTTGCCCAAGGGCTGTCAGATGCTGCTCTATTCCACTCTGGTAGTCTCTTCTGTCGAGCCATAGATGCTATAGTCGACTCGATCATATTTCCATGATTCTTGTGGTTGTTGGGGAATGGGTGTTTCAGCACTCGTGCTTCCTTCTTCCTGTTTAGGAATATGATCATTCATCTTGAGATTAACCAGATCCACAATTTCTAGATTGGAAAGTGATTCGATTAATTTCGAAAGTTCTTCTCTTGAGACTTCCAACAGACTTGTCGGATGATGTTAAGCAAGAGTTCCTCGTTGCTTTTAGACTTCGGGACTTCCGTAACCTTTCTTTTGGGAAAGCTAGGTTTATCTCTGAACGCATTTTTGAAACGTTCGTTCATCGATCTACCTGTTCCCTTTGGTAATTTTCCTTTTAGATCTGTAATTTCTTTTTTCAGATCTAAAACTTCTTGTTGGATCTCGGATAGAGATGACATATCTTCTCCATCTATCCACCATAGTATATTATGGTCTTTTGGACTTTCCTAAGGTCTTGGGTAACCTTAGATGTGTCTGGAACAATTATGTTCCAATCTTTGCTGGATGTCATTGAAATCCTACACTTGTTTTATCTCGAAATAATTTTTGGATACATTTTTCTTGATTTTCTCCTCCCGTTAGGCATAAGAAAATGATACCACTTCGCGCATCGGATCTCAATAAATATAAATCTTGGAAAAACTTTATTAATTTTGGTTCCAAATAATAATTAACCCATATATGGCATTGTTATACCTTTCAGACCAGATCACAAGTATAAATACAAGTGTTTTTTGAGGCACGAGAAACGTTTCCAGCCAATATGCCAAGATAATTATATCCGGTTTTAATAAAATAGATTTAGCAAAATGGTTTGGAAAACCTAAAATAAGAGTGGAAATAGCATTTCACATAGTGTACTTTTATGGGTAAATTGGTCTTTGATCACTTTTGTGGCATATTGAGACTATATTATAAGCTTTGTGGCATTTTGGGCTATAGGATAAGGTTTTATGGCATTTTGGGGTATTTTCTCTTATATTCAATCCTACAAACTTGGAGATTTATATTTTAGAATTTATAAGCAATGGCATTTAGGTATTGGAAACTATTACAATTACTAGTCTAACACTTTATGATACTATTCTACACGATCCATTTCTTTCCATAACAAGAGTCTTGTTTATATAACTAAAATTATAAAACAAGACTCTGATTTCAGGATCAAATGAGTTTTACATATACACTATATACAACCAGTAGCATATTCATTACACTTGATAATTTAACAATCGAGCTTTCATAACTTTATAATCTCGCAGGAAGTATTCCAGAGGAGATTGGTCGTCTTTATAATTTAAAGGTATTGCACATAGGACTCAACAATTTTGGTGGATAATTGCCAGGAGAAATTGGAAACATCACAACCCTGAATGAATTATATTTGTGGCGTAATAACTTGAGTGGTATATCTCTTTTTAACTCTTTTACTATGGCAACAAATAGTGGCATAAAGTTGTCAACTGAATATATATGTCCCTTCTAAAGTTTGCATTTGCCATTTATGTTCACTTTTTTCTTAATAAGGGAATAGTAAATGTTTATCTTGTGTGCATAATATGTGATAACTATTAGCATGTAATTGGAGAATGTCTATTAGTGTCTAATGCATGAAATCTGTCAACGTCCCTTATATAGATCTCATTTATTTATTTTTAAGTTCTTTTTGCAATTTTAATTATTTCTACATAGAAAGTTATTTTAATAGTTGATAAATAACATGTGAGAAAGTGCTAAAGAAAAAGAATTGTCCATGAAAATATCACAGCTATTCACCACTAATGGGTCATTCCTATCATGTGTTGTATTATATTTGTGTGCGTGCACATGTGTATAAGTTGTGTGGGAATTGACAATGGTTGAGTTTGACCCGTTTTATAGTTGAAGTCTGTAAGAAGGTTTTACAAGAGAACATCTTTATAAATTATATTGAATCACATATATAGTTTGAAATTTGGGATCACTACAATTGTTATCGATCTACTTATACTTTGTGGATGTTATAATCTAATTCAAAGCACAATTAGTAGCATATATTTATACTTGAATAACAAGTTGAGATTCCATTTACTTTACAACTTCTCAGGTAATATTTCGAAAGAGATTGGTCACCTTAATAATTTAGAGATAGTGGACATGGGCAACAATCGACTTAATGGATCATTGCCAAGAGAAATTGGGAATGCTATAGCCCTTAATTTGTTATATCTCTACAACAATTATTTAAGTGGTATATAAAAAATTTTCTTTTGATATCTGATATATTGTGAATTTTTTATTATTATTCTAAATATCTCTACAACAATTATTTAAGTGGTATATAAAAAATTTTCTTTTGATATCTGATATATTGTGAATTTTTTATTATTATTCTAAATGCATTAGTATCATTATATTGATTAATTGACTTTTAATGATCTTACAATATTGTAGGTGTTATCCCAGAAGAGATTGGTAATCTCAATAAATTAGAGGAGTTGCAAATAATGGTTAATAAATTGTCAGGCCCTTTGCCTTTGACTATTTTTAATATATCCTCCTTAAGAACTATGATATTATCAAATAACATATCAAGTGGAGTGTTACCAACACAAATTCGGAATCTCAAAGCACTTCAAACATTATACCTCGCCGACAACGCAATGAACGGTATTATTCTTGTCTTGCCTCTTATCGTTTGATAGTTTTAAGAATAACATCTTTATCTATTGTCATCATGGTATTGGTTTTGATAATGATATAGTTTTTTCCAAATGCTCAGTTCTCTTTTGATCAATCTATACTTTGCTGGAATTATTGTATAATTAAGAGCTAACTAGATCAAAGATAATGAAATTGATGCATCACTTTCTTTATTGACGTGCACTATATGTATAGTAGTTATTGATTCCAATATTAAAATATATACCAAGTTTATTCATTGCTCCTTTTACAGATACAACAAGTTAAGAGGGCAATTGACAAAATTATTACTATCTTTACAATTTTTATTATTGAACTTACAATTCTAATATTTATATATTTCAGGAAGCATTCCTTGGGAGTTGTTCACAGATAATATTAGATCTATTGAGCTTTCCAATAATTTTTTTGAAGGTTCCTTACCACAACATATTCACAGATCTCAAAACTTGTCCCACCTAAATCTTGCCACAAACCATCTTCCTGAGCTTCGAGTCCTCGTCTTGAGGTCTAATAGATTTAGTGGGACTATATTACCCCCGCCACCTCCAGAGAGCAATGTTACGTTTCCCAAGTTGCAAGTTTTCGACATAGCCCAAAATGTATTTTTTGGCTCCTCGCCTGATAGATACTTGAATAATTTTGAAGCCATGATAAATGCCAAGGAAAATATGTCGGAAAGTGGCTGGTTCACAAAATACGAGGAGACAATGACATTTGTTTTCAAAGGTGTCGAGCTACCAGTGGAGAGAATCTTGACAATCTTCACAACCATTGACATGTCTGAGAATAATTTTTCTGGTGCTATTCTGAAAGACAGGCAAGCTTAATTCTCTCAAATACTTGAATTTGTCTTATAATAGTCTCACGGGACATATACCTTCATCTCTTGGAAATGTGAGTGAACTTGAATCGTTGGATTTGTCATCAAACTAATTGGATGGTGAAATTCCGAGGCAATTGACAAGTCTGACATTTCTTTCTAAGTTAAATCTTTCAATGAATAATCTGGTTGGGCCAATACCTCAATCAACTCAGTTTTCTACATTCAATAATGATACATATATTGGGAACTCACGATTGTGCGGATTTGCATTGGCAAAACAATGTGAGCAACCTTCAACTCCAATGTCGCCACAAGAAGAAGAAGAAGATTTTGATTTTCTAAATGGATTTAGTTGGCAAGCTGTTGTTTTGGGGTATGGATGTGGATTTGTATTTGGTGGGATTATGGGATATTTCATTCTTGGATATGAAAGGCCCAAATTGATTGCAGGATACTTCGCCTTCGTACTCAATATATTTACAAGATGAAGAGCAATAGTGAAATTGGTTGCATTAGATCGATCTACAATAGAGAATTTGATTGATGTTGAAAGAAACTTATAACTTGTGTGTTGGAGTCATTATGTTGACAATTTGGTTTTATGGATATGTTTATTCACACGGGAAAATTATCCTCTTTGCTAGATCAATTTATATACGTTAATGGATTAAAAATATTTTCTCATCTAAACTATATGTGATATGATATTATTTTGTATAAATTTTTAAATGTTCCACTTTATCATGTGAATTTTAAATTTTATGCATTTTACGGTATCTAACAAATCATAGCCATACACGTCTAAAATCAATAGTTAAGATTTGTCTAAAAAAAGTGGAATAATTCAAAGCTTATACAAAAAAAATATCAATTCAGATATAATTTGGATAGGAAAATATTTCTAACCCTATATTTATATACTAGGATGATGTATAAGGAAATACACATTTATTTTTGGGTTAAATTCAAAAACGCAACCTAAACTATTTGACTTTTTTTTTATTTTCTAACCTAAACTTTTTTTTTACAGATTACCAACTTCAACAATTAAAATTTATCAAATTGCAACTCTTGAATCATTTTTTATAAAAACGTGAACACGTGATGCGCACACTACAATATTGCCAACACTCACCTCCAACAAAAACACCAACCACCACGACGCGGGTAATAGATCCGCCTCCTAGCACTACTGTTGGGATTTCATTGTTTAGATTTTGATGAGACAAACCAATCATGTAATAGGAAGTTTTGAGTACCCCATTTTCACATTGTTTAAGTGAATAAATAGACTAGAATTGAGTCTTGAGTCAAGGATTGAAATGGAGGTTAAAAGAGGATAAAGCTGCATCTAAGCTTTAAAGGAAGATATCGCTGCAAGAAGGCAGGATACAGTATCGCTGCATAAAGGCAGGATACAGCATTGCTGGAAGAAGAAAGGAACAGCAAAGCATAAATAAGGCTGTACTTCAATACAACAAGACAAGAAAGAACGGCGTGCAGCATCGCTGTATGAAAAGGATACAGGAGTACTGCTAGAACGATGATTACAGCAGCACTGCCAGATGATACTGCAAGCAGGTCTAAAATACAGCAGCACTGAAAGAATGCATCAGCTGCACAAAGACCAAGGATACAGCGCAGACTTACAGGACAGTTAAATTATACAGCGCCAACTACAAGACAAAGTATCTTGCAAATCCCAGGAAGGATAAATGCAGTACGAGGAACGGAGATCCAAGCAGGGACAAAAGAGCCGTTCAAGAAAAAGTCAAAGTAGCAAACACGGAGCCAATAAGAAGATGCCACATGGACTGATGCGCCGCAGAAAGCTGCGAGCCGCAACTGCCGCATTAAATGCTCTGAAAGGAAAAGTCAAGTCGCATTAAATGCAAACCATACTTTGGCCAGGCTATTTCAAATTTAAAAGAGGGATGTCTCCTTCAACGGACATCTTCTCCTACAAGTATAAATAGAGGTCGAGGAGAACTGAAGCTGGTTACTGTCACTGTTACTAAGAACTAATATCCATACGCGAAAGTTTCAAGCTTACAAATTTCAAGCATTCAAGCCAACAGTTTCAGTCACTCAACCTATCGAAGTGAAGCAGAGTTCAAGCTGAAAGTTTCCCTACGGAATCAGAAGCTCACTTCGAAGCACAAGTTGAAGAAAACCTTTTATCCTTTTAACCTTGTTGCTGTGTGCTTAGGTTGTTTTAGTGGTGTCAAGCAGTTGATAGGAGAGATCCTTGCTGTTTGTTTTTAGTTGCCTAGAGTTAGGCAGCTTCCCTGTGTGGGAGTATAGAACCCTGTGTGGGTTAGCCTTTGAAGTTTGCAGTTGTTGTGTGTACGCTGGACTTCAGTAGGTGGTTAGCTTTGTAAGTTGATAGATTGTTAGGAGAATCCTGTAAATCAATCTTGCTTAACAAAGTTCCTGCTCGAGGAGCAGTAGAGTGGACGTAGAAGGATTACACCACCTTCGAACCACTATAAAAGAAGCATTCTTGTGTAAAACAGCCTTGTGTTTAAAAGTATATTTCCGCTGCGTACAAAACTCCAGGTTACAGCGTGCAGCACTGCATTCTAGCGCTGCAAGCAGTAACCATCTATCGCTGCAAGCTCAAGTAACTTGCAGTACAGAACGGTTGTTTTAAAGATTCTGAAAAATCGACCAAGGTTCATTCACCCCCTCCTCTGAACCTCGGACACCACTTGGGACCAACAAGTGGTATCAGAGCGAGTTAGGTTAAAAGCCAACTTATCTGGTCACCTACCCGGATCCACCTTTGTCTCGCTGTTTTCTCTGCATAAAAATCATTTTTAAAAGCATATCATGGATTCCTCCAATCACAAGCTACCTATGTTTTCCATAGAGGAATATGACGACTGGAAAATTAGAATGCAGGCACACCTCTCTGCCATGAATGATGAGATGCGGACCGTCATAACTGAAGGACCAATAATCCCCATGAAGGTAAATCTAATGTATGGAAGAGACCATGCAGAAGGAGAGCAGCCACCACCAAACTTCCTGACCAAACCACGACAAGAGTGGGAAAACGAAGACAGGAAGAGAGCCAACCTAGATAACGTGGCAAAGAATGCTCTATTTATTACTTTGGATAAAGGCACCTTTAGCAAAGTCAAGACTTGCTCAACATCCAAAGAAATATGGGAAAAGCTGGAGCAAATTTGTGAAGGAACTGAGCTCACCAAGGATAACAAAATCTCCAACGCTACCCAATTATTCGAGCTCTTCGAAATGAAGAATGAAGAGACTCTTGAGCAACTAGATCTGAGATTCACATCCATAGTGAATGAACTAGAAGCTCTGGGCAAACACTACACACAGAAAGAAAAGAACATGAAGGTGTTAAGAGCCCTACCAGCAGAGTGGGATAGCAAGACCACTGCCATGAGAGTGTCTATGGACCTGAAGTCCATGAGCACATTTGACTTATTCTCCGACTTGAAAGCATTCGAGTATGACATCAATAGAAGAAGAAAAGAGTCAGAGGAGTCAATCTCCAAAGTTACAGCGCTAACCGCCAGAGGAACAAAGGATACAGCAACCGCCAGTTGCAGTAAGCAGAGTAATGATACAGCAGAAGTTGCTGAAGAGGATATGACGCTCCTCCTAAAGAAATGTAGGAGATTCATCAAGAACAACAACAATAGCAGCAACATCAACCTCAACAAAAAGAATGACTTCAGAAGAAGTCACTCAACCCCTCAGGTATCTTCTTCTCCTCAGTCAAATACAGGGAATGTTGACTTGTGCTATAATTACAGGAAGCTTGGACACTACGCAAGGAATTGTCCTTATCCAACAGTGCACAAGTATCCTGAAGGAGAAAGGGAACAGAGGAGAGATAAAAGACGAGAGGAAAGGCACAAGCTTCGAGCTTTCATAGGGGAGATGGAGAAAGCTAAGGATGCAGTAGTTCCGAAGGAAGTACTGAAAGCTGCAGAATCCTCTGACAGCGATGCTGAAACCTCATCCTCTGACGAAGAAGCACTCATATGCCTGATGGCTAAAGATGGCGAGGACAGCGAAGAAGATGAGGTTACAGTGCCAGGATGCAGCAGTGATGTATGGTATATCGACAGCGGCTGCTCAAGGCATATGACAGGCAATAAAGAAACGTTGAAAGACTTCCAAGAATGCAAAGGACCTAAGGTCATATTTGGTGATGATTCCAAAGGAAGCACAAAAGGAAACGGATGCCTAGTCATGGGGAACATAAAGATCAAGAATGTATCCTACGTAAAGGGGCTTAGATACAATCTCCTAAGCATCAGTCAATTCTGTGACAAAGGATATATAGTGGAATTCAACCTCAACAAGTGCTTAATCAAGGACAGCACCACAAATGAAGTAAAGCTTACAGGAACAAGAAGAGGAAATATCTACCTAGCAGATTGGAATTCCTCCACTCAATCAACATGCTTCATAGTGAAAAGTCCACCGGAGCTGAGCTGGTTATGGCACAAATGATTAAGTCACCTGAATTTCAAGACTATCAACAAGCTAGCAAGAAAAGGCCTCGTGAGAGGATTACCAGATGTAGCTTACAAGAAAGAGAATGTCTATGGAGCGTGTCAAAAAGGAAAGCAAGTTAAGAGCTCTTTCAAGGATAAGATTCAGAAATCATCTCACAGGATTCAAGATCTTCTACACATGGACCTCTTTGGACCTGTAGAACCAGTAAGCTTGAGCGGGAAGAAGTACTCCCTAGTAGTAGTGGATGACTACTCTAGATACACATGGACGATCTTTCTAGCAAAGAAGTCGGAAACTCAAGAAAAGCTACCTGGCCTCATGAAGAAAATTCAGAATGAAAAGAGCTTGAGCATAGTGAAGATAAGATCAGACAGAGGAACCGAGTTCACGAATAAGTTTATAGAGAAATTATGTTCTGACAATGGTATTCGTCATGAATACTCTGCTGCAAGAACACCTCAACAAAACGGGGTTGCTGAAAGAAGGAATAGAACCCTCAAGGAAGCAGCAAGAACAATGATAGCAGAAGCAGAGATACCCAAGAGGTTTTGGGCTGAGGCAACTAATACTGCATGCTACACGCAGAACAGATGTCTAATCATCAAGGATCTTGACAAGACACCGTATGAAATATGGAACGGCCATACACCAAACATTTCCTATCTGCATATCTTTGGATGCAGGTGTTATGTTCTCAACAATGGAAAGGAACATCTGAAAACTTTTGATGTCAAATCAGACGAAGGAGTATTTCTAGGATACTCTGCTGTAAGTAAATCCTTCAGAGTGTTTAATAAGAGAACCCTGGTGGTAGAAGAATCTGTACATGTGGTGTTTGATGAACCACATTGTGACACAAAGAAGCTGGAAAAACCACCTGAAGAGATCTCTCCTAGAAAAGGGAATGTTGTACCATACATAGAAGAAGTTCTGCTTACAGAAGAGGAAAAAGAAGAAGAAGCTGCAACCTTGGATGAGTATGATGGGAGAATTAAGTTTCTTTCTCGGACTGCAAGTAAAACAGCTACCTACAGGAACCTTCATCAACCAAGTCAAGTATACGAATGAGCTTATCAAGAAATTTGGCATGGAGAATGGAGCAGCAACGTCCGTTCCCATGTCCACATCTATAAGTCTTGACAAAGATGAAGATGGTAAAGATGTAGACATTACCAAGTACAGACGCCTCATTGGATCGTTGCTGTATCTCACAGCAAGCAGGCCTAATATTATGTTTGCAGTAGGAGTCTGTGCTAGATTCCAAGCAGCACCGAAGGAATCACATCTTTTAGTAGTGAAAAGAGTGATCAAGTATCTGAAAGAAACTCAGGAAGTCGGCCTATGGTATCCTAAGGAAGGAGGATTCAAGCTTAAAGGCTACTCCGACTCAGATTATGCAGGCTGTAAGATTGATAGAAAGAGTACAAGTGGGACGTGTCAATTTCTGGAAAATAGACTTGTCTCGTGGTTCTGCAGGAAACAAAACTCAATTGCAACCTCTACAGCAGAAGCAGAGTATGTTGCAGCAGGAAGTTGTTGTGCGCAGATTCTCTGGATACAGCAGCAACTTAGAGATTATGGAATAGAAGAAAAAGAGACGCCAATTCTCTGTGACAATACGAGCGCTATTGCAATTACCCATAATCCTATCTTTCACTCAAGAACAAAGCACATTGACATTCGTCATCACTTTATAAGAGATCATGTTGAGAAGAAAGATGTCGTGCTTGAAAAGGTTCACACGGATCTACAGCTTGCAGATATCATTACAAAACCTTTGAGTGAATCTAGGTTTTCTATGCTTCATAACGAGCTGGGAATCCTTAAATTGTAAATAAAAGGAAAATGCAAGATCGCAGGGGGAACCTCTGCATGCTTGCAGGAAGCAGTAAAGTTGGTACTGTAAGCTACGCGTCAATACAGCACTGGGTTCAGACAGCGCTGCAACCTACATTCTTACAGTACAGCAATTATCGAAGAAATCAAGTAGCACCAGGTTACAGCATTAATTTCAAAAGGAGTATTGATTGCTCTGCAACCTCGTACTAGAGATGCTGCAACCTTAAAAAGGCATTTATTTAGGCGGCAAAGGGCATGTCTTTCAGCATTAAATGCATGACTACGGGTGTCAGGAAGTGGAAAGGGCGCTGACAGAGCTCACGCGCCAAGTAATTATTAGCGTCGATTTGACATCTCCGCTTTTTCCTGAGCCACTAGATCATTTTCCTGATTTATCTCAACCGTCAATCTCGCACGTCTTTTGAGAACCGCCATAAAGACCAAAACGTGCCATTTGAAATTCACTTTTCACCATCTTCAGAGAGAGAAACACTGTGATCGCAAGAAAATTTTCTAAGTGCAAAACCCTTGTCTCTTCTCTCTCTATCTCACAAAAATTTCATCAATGGCTGCCAGAAAGACCATCGTTCTTGATGGAAGAATGATCAACAGGGAAAACATCTTGGAGTCAGGGCTATATGATAATACCCTGATCAAGAGGATTTTTGATGCTCTACAACAGACCCAAGTCCTAGGGCTGTTGACCACAGTTTATGCTGGCTTCTCTACGGAGTCAGTACAGAGGTTTTATGCCTATGCTAGGCAGGCGGAGGACAAGAACTGCATCCTGTTCCGGATGGATGCAGATAGAGAGGAACGGTCGCTGACCGTTAGGGATATCTCCACCACCTTCAGCATTTCGGCTGCAGGTTTGACCCCCAGCCAGTTGGCGACGTATGGGGAGGCATCGGCTCAAGAGATGTGGGATCTCTTTCGAGCAAGGGATGCAGGGGCTGAAATCAAGAGAAGCGCCCCCAAGAAGCTCTTCAAACCAGAGTTTGAACTTCTCCATGACATCTGTGCATACTCCATCGAAGGGAGGACAGGGAGTTATGACAAGTGCACAGATCTCCGGTTCCGGATCATGTCTGCCATCATGGCCGGAGAAAAGGTGAACTGGGCGAGGTTCATCATGAAGAGGCTGTGGGAGGAAGCAGAGAAGATAACGGAGCGTCGGAGCTACGGTATCACCATCTGCTCTCTGCTCTGCAAGCTTGGCCTTCAACTTGCAGCATCCGTCCCCATTCATCCTGGAAAGTATCTCGGGGAGAAGAAGAAGGGCAAGACCCAGCCGAAGGCTGCAGGAGCAGGAGTTGCGAGGAAGAAAACCAAAGACAAAAAGAATGCAACTCTTGCTCTGCAAGATAAAGCTGCTGTCAGCGGGGAAGATGCTGAAGAAGAGGATCCTTCGAGTCTTCTTCCTGTTATCAAGAGGAGTTCAGGGAAGGCTGTACCTGAACTTGAATCCTCTTCCCTAGATGATGACGCACCTTTGGTGAGAAGGGCTCCACGCAGCAAGAGAGCTGCTGCTGCTGTTGGGGATGTGTCACATCAATCCTCTATGGTTGTAGTTGACCTTGGGGATGAGTCACATCAGCTTCGGGAGCCACATCAGCACCGGGTCGAGCCCACTGAAGAAGAAGCTCGTCTACAAACAGAAGCTTCAGTGCTCGATCCAACCTTTCCGGCTGCTAGAAATATACCAGCAGAGTACTCTCTTTGGAGAGAGATGCAGCTGTCTAAGGGGGAAATCCTATTGAAGTGGAAGGATTTCCTGACAGTCGAGCAAGCTGTCAAGGAGTGGGCCAAATCAGAGGATATTCTGACACTCCTGCAATCTGACTTTGCAGCAAGAGTTCAAGAGCTCGATGGCTGCAGCGCTGCACAGGGAGCAAAGGACAAGGGAAAGGGCAAGGCTCTTGCAAAATCCGACTCTGCAGAGCTGCCGATGAAAGCAGCAGTGGAAGATGTGCAGGTCTTCCTCACCCCAGCTGCAGAGGCGGTAAGAAGGGGTGATGATGTCGTTTTTGCTCAAGAGCAAATCGACACCTTGGGAGTGGAGCAGGCTGAAAAAGCCATGCTGCATCTAGCGCTGCAACAGAGCTTGAAGGAGACAAGGATGCAACACACTCCAAGGAGGATGTGGGGAGAAGGCAGTTCAAGTTCAAATCAGATGAACTCCCCTGCATACGAGCAAGTAGTTGAGGGCCTCTCCATTATTATCACGCTGGATCGCTTGGAGGAGGAGGAAGCCCAACTACTGGATTATGGTGATTCCCCAGTGCGTGAAGATGAAGATGCTGCCCAAGCAGACTCTGAGGGGGAACCATCTACCATAATCAGGAATGTCATCTCAGACATTTCTGAGATTGCCGATGAAGCATCTACGGAGGGAGTTGTAGAGGCGGTACTCCCTGCACTGGACGCGACAGCAGTACAGCCAGCAACCACCCTTCAACAAGAAGAAGGAGCTGCAGAGAAGAGCAGGGTGGAAACTGAGATCTTAGCAGCAATAGCGGATACAGTGCTGAATACTGTGATCGCTGCAGGAAGCCATGCAGAGCTGCAAGAACCCATTCTTGCAGCAGCGGCTGTCGAAGAGGTTACAGGACCGGCCGAGGAGACGGGGTCCATTGAGAAGACCTCAGTGGAGGATGTTGTTCTGACAACACTCTCTGAGTGTGAGAAGACCTCAGGTGGGGAGGCTGTTCAGACAGTACCCACTGAGGATGCTGGAGTTGAAGCCGAGGTATCCCCAGTGCAGCTAGAGACACCTCGTGAGGAGGTTGATGCTGCAGCTGCTGCTTGCTCTCAAGAACCTTCAAAGGTTACTGCAGCGAAGGATACTGTGGACGCTAACATGTCGGATGCCGAATTCGTAAGATGGATGAAGGAACGGAATATTGCTGTACATGGGCTAAAATCTGGCGGAGCAATTCCTGTCCCAATCTTATCCAGCGAAGAGGAGGCAGAAGAAGAAGAAGGAGATGAGCACCCATCCTCAACAAGAAGGAATTCAGGGCTGACTCCTGATGAATCTATCAACAGGGTCGAGACCGCTGTTAGACATCTGCTGCATGCTCTCCAGGAGCATGAGTCTATCATGCGCAACAGTCTCAGGGTCAGTGCCCAATTCCATGCTGGAGAAAGAGTTGAAGGTCGATGCTGCACTCACACGCCAGGAAATCAGAGTGTGCAAGCAGCATGCTGAAAATGCCTCAGTCAGACTCAACTCTCACTCCAAAGTCCTGGAGTCACTTCTGGATCGCGTCTATGATCAATCCCAGAGAACCAGAAGTGTGGACGACCGCCTGGGGAACCTGGAGCTGATTGTGGGAGAACTCAGGGACATCATGGTCCGAGCTTTCCCTCAGCATGTCGATCCTCCAGAGCCCGCCCCTGAACCGACCCGACGCCCGCGATCAAGGGCGGTCCCAGCAGTCCCTGCTCAGCCCCCGGTTTTTTATGATGCCAAAAAGGGGGAAGGATTTGAAGATAAATACAGGAGCAAATGGGCGGCTGAACCTGAAGAAGAGGAAGAAGATGATGACCAGCAACCTCTCAGCAGGAGGAGAAGGAGGTCTGGATCATCCGCTGCGGCTGATATCCCTTCTCCGAAGAGATGGAGAAGAGATGATGATGGAGCTGGTGGAGCCGGTGCAGCTGCTGGAAGAAGATCTGCTGCAGGTTCTGCACACAGCAGAGCTGCAAGCAAGGATGCAGCACCGCCCAGCTATCATCATAAGAGAAGGGATGATAGCCAGCAGCAAGGCTCAAGGAAGAGAATGAGCGGGGACGAGTTTGAGAATCAAAGGCGCCAATATGAAGAAACTACAGATCCTAATGCCTGGATTCAAAGACTCGGTGTAATTGGTGCTAGAAAAATTTTTCCAAACAACTACTACCAATTCCCTCCTCAAGAAATCCCTCGCCTTGACACTGAGAACATCTCTGCTGAAGTGTTCGTGTTGATGGATCAAAGGCCTTAAGGAGAGAACATGGCTTGGAGATTCGACATCTTCAAAGAAGTCAGACTGCCTTTTGATCGGAATCCAACATTTGAGGCAATCACCATTTTCAAACGATCAGAGTACCTCAGACACTTCAGAGATCTATACAGGCAAGGCAAATTCAGCAAGTATCATACCTGCAAGACTGCATTGAGAAGGTATGAACAGCTCGTTCAGGAAGGAAGCCTTGACATTCAACAGCTATACATCGATCGAGTCAAGGAAGGGCTAATTGTACCATACTGCGAGGACTTCTGGCTAAGATGGATTCAGATTCCTGTGATCAGACACAAGCTGGAAGAGTCCTACCAAGAGTCCATCAGGGACTGGTGGAAAGGATCGAGAGGAAGGGAAGGCCTTGAAAGATTTGAAAGAAGATCAGACGAATCAGCAAGCAAAAGGTCTTCGTTTTACTAAGCTGTACTCATATACCCTCTTATGATCCTTGTTGTTGTATTTTTGATGTTGTAAAAATTTCTATCTCTTAAATGAATAAATTTTTCTTTCTGCTCTGACCAAGTTCAACTCTTATGAACTCATGCATGCTGTTTATGTTTTCCTGTTGTGGTTGTTGAAAGGAATAGCATGATGCATCTCTGATGAATCCAGGATTAGATTTATTTATTCAAAGCTGTGCAAGCATGTAATCTGGATAAACCATATGAGTTAAAGTAAAATGAAACTTCTTCATGAACGGAATATTGTAAAGGTTTTGTCATCATCAAAAATGGGGAAATTGTTGGGATTTCATTGTTTAGATTTTGATGAGACAAATCAATCATGTAATAGGAAGTTTTAAGTACCCCATTTTCACATTGTTTAAGTGAATAAATAGACTAGAATTGAGTCTTGAGTCAAGGATTGAAATGGAGGTTAAAAGAGGATAAAGCTGCATCTAAGCTTTAAAGGAAGATATCGCTGCAAGAAGGCAGGATACAGTATCGCTGCATAAAGACAGGATACAGCATTGCTGGAAGAAGAAAGAAACAGCAAAGCATAAATAAGGCTGTACTTCAATACAACAAGACAAGGAAGAACGGCGTGCAGCATCGCTGCATGAAAAGGATACAGGAGTACTGCTAGAACGATGATTACAGCAGCACTGCCAGATGATACTGCAAGCAGGTCTAAAATACAGCAGCACTGAAAGAATGCATCAGCTACACAAAGACCAAGGATACAGCGCAGACTTACAGGACAGTTAAGTTATACAGCGCCAACTACAAGACAAAGTATCCTGTAAATCCCAGGAAGGATAAATGCAGTACGAGGAACGGAGATCCAAGCAGGGACAAAAGAGCCGTTCAAGAAAAAGTCAAAGTAGCAAATACGGAGCCAATAAGAAGATGCCACATGGACTGACGCGCCGCAGAAAGCTGCGAGCCGCAACTGCCGCATTAAATGCTCCGAAAGGAAAAGTGAAGTCGCATTAAATGCAAACCATACTTTAGCCAGGCTATTTCAAATTCAAAAGAGGGATGTCTCCTTCAACGGACATCTTCTCCTACAAGTATAAATAGAGGTCGAGGAGAACTGAAGCTGGTTACTGTCACTGTTACTAAGAACTAATATCCATACGCGAAAGTTTCAAGCTTACAAATTTCAAGCATTCAAGCCAACAGTTTCAGTCACTCAACCTATCGAAGTGAAGCAGAGTTCAAGCTGAAAGTTTCCCTACGGAATCAGAAGCTCACTTCGAAGCACAAGTTGAAGAAAACCTTTTATCCTTTTAACCTTGTTGCTGTGTGCTTAGGTTGTTTTAGTGGTGTCAAGCAGTTGATAGGAGAGATCCTTGCTGTTTGTTTTTAGTTGCCTAGAGTTAGGCAGCTTCCCTGTGTGGGAGTATAGAACCCTGTGTGGGTTAGCCTTTGAAGTTTGCAGTTGTTGTGTGTACGCTGGACTTCAGTAGGTGGTTAGCTTTGTAAGTTGATAGATTGTTAGGAGAATCCTGTAAATCAATCTTGCTTAACAAAGTTCCTGCTCGAGGAGCAGTAGAGTGGACGTAGAAGAATTACACCACCTTCGAACCACTATAAGCCATAAGTGTTTTTATCGCTTTATTTATCTGTGCTTATTTTCTGCATATATCTATCTTTTCTCATCATAAAACGTTTGAAAGAAGCATTCTTGTGTAAAACAGCCTTGTGTTTAAAAGTATATTTCCGCTGCGTACAAAACTCCAGGTTACAGCGTGCAGCACTGCATTCTAGCGCTGCAAGCAGTAACCATCTATCGCTGCAAGCTCAAGTAACTTGCAGTGCAAAACGGTTGTTTTAAAGATTCTGAAAAATCGACCAAGGTTCATTCACCCCCCCTCTGAACCTCGGACACCACTTGGGACCAACAACTACCACTGCGTGGGCAATAGATTCGCTGCCCAGAACCACCACCACGTGGGCCGCCGCATGCAACCACCACTCTCCGACTCCATCTCTAGATCTCTATCTTCGATCCCCTTCTTCCCCCTTCTTCCACCGACCAAACATGCCCTTCATTCTACCGTCGTTTAACTTCCGACGAACCTTGCATATTTCAAACAAAAATTTGAGGATGAATCTTTAGGGTTATATGGTTGTGAATGAATGGGAGATCGAATTGTTAAATTATGGGCAGGAAGAGTGATTAGGGTTATTCTTTTAATTTACAGTTTCTTTTAAGGAATTTTTGTTTTTGTTTTTAAATTTTAATGATGTAGCAATTTATTTGATGATGTGGAATTTCATATTTGAGTACATGTAGTGATAGGGACTCCATATCAGCAATAGACCCGATTTAAGGCAGCCACATGCAAATTATGTGTGAATTAGCCTGAAATTCGTTGATTTATTTTAAATTCATTCATTTTTTGAAAGATAATGTCTCTAAATGATAAATGAGCTAAAGTTAATGTCAAATCCTCTCTCATAACTTTTTCATTTTCCCCATCTCTTCTCTCTCATATATTTTTTTTTTCTCCTTGTATCAAAATGAAATCAACGATGTCAAAGGTTGGCAAAAAATTTATTTGTGTAAAAAAAAATTGTTGAGTTAGATATTTTTTTTTTGGATATTTTTTCTTAATTATGGTTTTATTAAAATTCTACTTCTCAATATGTTGGTCCCAAGTGGTATAAAGTTAAGAGGGGAGGTGAGTTAACCTTGTCAAATTTTACAAACTTTGTCTCCAAAGAGTATAAGTCCCTCAGGTAACTTATAAAGCTTACTGCAGAGATGAGGTTACTGATTTTTAGCAGTGACCTTGAGACTTTAGAAAGAGTTAATGCACAATGGAAATAAATGCGTTTTCTGAAAAGCTTGCTTTGAATGCAGAATGCTTAAGAAACAGATATATATATATATATAAAGCTTGTAATGACAGATAGCATGATTTATAGAGGTTCGAGATTGCAGTAATCCCTCTACGTCCTCTCTACTCCTTCTCAAAGGAGGAACGTTGTTAAGATGGTGTGATTCACAAAGACTCAGTTAATACAAACTTGATCCTAACAAAAACTGTTAGCTCTATCCACACAGGTAGCTACATAGTGATCAAAACTATAACCCACACAGGATTTTTCCTCTTTCTACAGAGAGCGAACACACTTATAAGGAATAGCCTATGCTAAATGACTCCTAAAACAATCTATTTAAAAAGGAATTTTCTTCAACAGTTGGAGGCAGGAAGCTCTTTAAACTGTAGAAATCAGAATGTATCTGGCTTGCTGCTTGATAGATTGAGTGACTGAAACAGGTAGCTTGAGAGTGTTTGAATACTTGATGGCTTGAAAGAATGAGCTCGTAATCAAACGTTTCAGTTATTGTTAAGATGCACTCATCTTCTATTTATAGGCATGGGAAATCTGTCCGTTTAAAAGAGATAATTTCATCGACAGTGAGGTGTCAAGCGGTGATTGGTTCGTACATGATCTTCTAACATTCGGGTATACTATTACCACTGTGTCTTTGTTTTTCTGCAGCACTCATCCTTTGTCCTTTTGATTCCTCCAGCTGGCGATCTCTGATTAGCTTATATATGAATGTCTTTACCGGTTACTCCGAGTGCACTAACTTTAAGGTAACCGTAAGTTGAAATTAAAGATGCTGCTTTATCGTATGATGTGGCCAACATTCTTTAGCTCAGGATGCTTTTAGCTAGTTCAATGTATTCTTTCATACTTGGACGATTTTCTTTTAAATTGTTCTGTAGTGACTTGCAAGTTCTCCTTCCAGCATGCAGTAGCTCCTTCATCTTCTTCCAGCGACCTTGTCTTATCTAAGCATTTTACATAACAAGTCCTATATACAAGGTTGTTACGCCCTATCCTCTTAAATGAGTTTTGTCTCATCAAAATCTATACAATATAATCCTAACAATTTCTCTCTGCTTGATGAGGACAAAACTCATTTAAGAGGATCAAAGGTCACTGATCTTTTATAAATAAACAGAATGCATAAAATATAAGAAATAACAAATCATGCATTAAGTACACGAGTAGTGAACTTTCAGATGTAGAAAAGAAATTACTATATTGATAAGAAATCAATAAGTGTACAGAGCAAAATTACAAGATATGAAAATATGCAGAAATAAAAGATACAGGGAGCATACTTATATCTTTAACCAACTGATTTTTTTCTTCTTTTCATACTTTGTTCCTTTCCACTAGTTAATTATCGACTCTTGATAGCTTGTCTCCAGAATCCTCTTCACATCTTCATCTTCTTCATATCTCAGCCAGAAGTCCTAGCAGTAAGGTATGAACTCATTTCCAAGTCTCTACTTGAGTTTGGCTTGTATTGGAAGTCCTCTCTTCCTGGCGAGTTTAGCACATCTTTTTAAGCCTTCTTTGTTGGTCTGGTAGCCTTTAAGCAGAACAGAGTCCTTACAGAGGGTCGTAGATTACTTCATGTACTCCATCCTCTTGAAGGCTTCTATTTGAGAGAAGGTAGGATTGGTGTCTGTTGGAAGAGAGGGCTCCGGTATCCTTGGGATGAGAAATCTAGAACTTCTTGGATCCAGACTTGCTTTTAGAAAAATGAGGACACCTGAGCTGCTCGGTTTGGGTATGTTTTGCTCTAGGTAGGAGAGATCAGGTTGCTTGTAGGGTGGATACAGTTTAGCCAGAGCTTCCTGTGTCTGCTTTTCAAACACTACATCCATTCCTTTGTTTAATTCAGATTCAGCCTTCATTCTCTTTTCCTCTCTTTCTTCAGCTCCCTTTCTTAAGTCAGGATGAATGGTCCCTAAGCTAGCCTCTGATTTTCTTTTTGGGCTGCCGTCTGAGTGACATCTCGATCTTGCTCCCTTGTTTCCACCATCTCCTCTATCATCTCTCTTTCTACTCACTACCATCTGCCTGCATGTTGAAGGATCCTGTTTTCTTCTTTGATCCTCCAGTTTACCTTCCCCATTTTTGTCATCATCAGTTCGCCCAACTGCAAAGCTTATCATAGTACATGTCTGACAGGATATCAGTATGCTCTCTCAAAGTTTGCGATTGGTTGAACTGCTTTTCATCTATATGTCCTACTGTGGAGATAAAAGCTTTCTGATCAACTTAAATTGATATCATCTTCTTCTCTTGTCTGTTCAGCTTGTCCATCATAACTTTCACAATTTCCACTATAGTGTCTTCTTTGGGGGTAGATAGCTTAGCATCAATTATCCTCTGAAGTTTTTACAGAGATACATTAAGGGAGTTTAGAAAATATTGGGTCCTGAAGGTGCTAGTTCGAGTATCCTTGTGGAGTTTCTTACTAGACTTCACCAGAGACGTCCCCATCAGCTCAATTCCTTCAAGACTTCTTCATTGGACTTGAAACTATCTTTGGCAGTTATAAATACTTGTTTAGAAAAAGATAGAGGTGTTAGAGACTTGGACTTTTAGGCTCTGGTTCATCCTGTTCTTTGGGTGATCCATCATCGCTGCTGGAAGTGCTGCTAGATCCTCCACCTTCTCATCCTGCTCCTCCCTTCTTATTAGCTCATTCCTTCTTTTTCTCCTTATCCTCCTCATCATCCTTATCCTTCTTGGCTACCTTCTGCTCCTCGGCACCCTTCTCTTCATTCACCTTATCCTCCTTAGTGACCTTCTTTCCAAGGTCCATTGATTTTTCTGGAACTACTCCCTCTACCTTTATTGGAGTAGCTTCCATCACCTCTTGCACATCCACCTCCATTGGTGCCTGATCGGCACAAAGGCTTCATCGGTTGTTGCTGCCTGAGGCTTCTCAGCTACATCTAGAAACATTTTGAACTCAACAACAACAGCAAGGGTGTCCAACTCTTTTATCTTGGGAGTAGTTAGAATAGGAATTGGGGTAACCTCCTTCATCGGCAATTGAGCAGGTACCTCAGGTAGTACAATCAAATCCATAAGACCTGAAAATTCTTCTCTATTCTTATCAGTTGGTGAAGAAGACCTCCTGTTGATTGGTTCGATCACTAGAGGGATGTTGGAGGATCCTTCAACAGCTTCTGTTGCACTCGGTATTCTCCTAAGCCTCGTCTCCACCAGGCTCATATCCAGCACCTGCTTTACCGTCCTTTCCATTGTTTTCTCCTCTCCAAACTTCTCCACTTGAGTAGCTATGAAGCCCACATCATCGTCTGTCCTGACCTAGTCAGCAGCAGCATCCAGAATCACCGTCTTCTTGTAGAATTCTGGTTGCTCGATGGGCTCCTTCCCCTTAAGGTTGAGGTAGCTCCAAGACTGGGACTTCTTATCTCATCATCGCCCTGGCATTAATCTCCACCTCCACTTCAACAACCTCCAAAAACTCCGACCACTTCTTTCTTCTGATTTGCTTCAGAAATTTCTTCTCCAGCATCTCCTCCAAATCATCCGTCTCCATCCAGTTGATGGCACACTCCTCCCCATCCTTCAGATCCGCCTACTAGACCAGATCTTCACAAGAAAGGTATCTATATTGCTACCAAGTGGTGTCTATCCATCATCTTCTCAAAATCAGCCTTTATCGTGACATTATTTATGACTATCTCCACCCCCTCCACTTCATCAGCCTCCTCTTCACTAGCTTTATCCCCAACTGCCTCCTCTTCCTCCTATGCAGCGACCTCCTTCACGACCTCCAAAACCTTAGAAAATGTGACAGTCTCTGACTCAATATTTTTTGCTTCGTCATCAGAGACCATCAACTTCGACTTTGTGTAGGTCTTCTTTTGCTGTTAGGAAAGAGAATTATCCAAATGTTCTCCCTCGGATGCACTCCTCTCCTCTACGACCTTGGTACCCTCAAAGACCCTCCCCGCACCAATGAACTTACCCTTCTGGATGGGCTTTCCCTTGGAAAGATTGAGGCCCATGAAACCCAAAATGGTGTTCAACAGCAACCCATAAGTCGATTTCTCCTCCGTCTTCTCTACCTCCTCCGACAGCCTAAAGAACAGGTAACTGACCCAGTTATCTTCTCTTTCTTCACTATTTCCATCATCATCCTGTACCTAAAGTTGGTACATTTATCAAAGGAACCTAATCTATTCTCAATGATGTGGCAACATATGTCATGGAACATCTCATACTCCAGGAGGAACACTTTCTTGCTGCAACTCCTCGACATCCCTACAGTGTCCTCCTTTCTAGCACTACAAGAAAATCGCCTTACGACAACGGTTTTTCCGTATCGTTAAATCCAATTTTTAAGCATTGTTGTATCGAGGGTTGCAAAAAAATTTCGCCATACGAAATCAAAAAAGCGTTGTAAAAAGCGTTGTCGTATATGAAAAAAAATCAAAAAAGTGACACGTCATCAGCATATTTTGGACACGTCATTACCACGTCATCAAATTCTAACACATCATTGCCACGTCATGAGAAATAAATGTGCGTTGTTTGGGATTCGAACTCGTGACCTTTGTTGGACCTTGAACCACTAGGCTACTAGTGCTTCATGTGTTTATATTATATATGTATTTCTTTTATTAACTAATTTTATATATATATACATAAATAATTAATGACTAATTAATATATAATTGGAAGATTAATGACTAATTAATATGTTTAATAATATTTAATCTAATTTCATATTAAGACAATTATAAAGTATACTAGTGCATATTTTTAATATATGTTATAAACATACTACTTTTTTAAAATTATGAGTTTGTTCATATATATAAGATAATATTAATGTAAATAATATAAAATAACATCATAAAATAATTAAAATTTTCAACTTTAATTTAATTAAAATAATATATAATTTTTGCATTATTATATAAAAAAAATTGTATTGACCAATTAATATATGTATGTTTTTTTATTTTGAAAAATAGTTTATGGCTCAATTAACATATTTAAGTTTTTTTTTCATATTATTCTTTTAATTAATCATTTTTATATCTTTTTTTATTTTATAAAATAATTTTTTCAAATAATTTATGTTTTTGGTATTAATTTTAAAACCAAACTAATTTATATTTATTTTCTAAAATAATAATATATAATTTTTATATTATTATGTAATACAAATTTTTATATTTTTCAAATTAATATATGTATTGTTTCTTTTTGTTGTAAAATAATTTTTGGTTCAAATTAAAACCAAACTCATTTTATATTTACTTTCTAAAATAATAATATATAATTTTTATATTATTATGTAATACAAATTTTTATATTTTTCAAATTAATATATGTATTGTTTTTTTTGTTGTAAAATAATTTTTGATTTAAATTAAAACCAAACTCATTTTATCTTTACTTTCTAAAATAATAATATATAATTTTTATATTATTATGTAATACAAATTTTTATATTTTTCAAATTAATATATGTATTGTTTTTTTTGTTGTAAAATAATTTTTGGTTCAAATTAAAACCAAACTTATTTTATCTTTACTTTCTAAAATAATAATATATAATTTTTATATTATTATGTAATACAAATTTTTATATTTTTCAAATTAATGTATGTATTGTTTTTTTTTTTTTTGTAAACTAATTTTTGGTTCAAATTAAAACCAAACTCATTTTATCTTTATTTTCTAAAATAATAATATATAATTTTTATATTATTATGTAATACAAATTTTTATATTTTTCAAATAAATAAATGTATATTTTTTTATTGTTGTATAATTAAATTTTTTATATATTCTTAATTAATTGATATGATATATATATATATATATATATATATATATATCTTTTTTTATGTTTTTTGTATTAATTTTAAAACACAATAATTGATATGAATTATGAATTATAAAACACAATTTTCGAATTATGTTTTAAAATAATATACCAATTTTGTATTATTATTTCAAAGGGTGAGAGTAATATTTAATTAGGTGTAGTTAATTTCTTAATTAATTCAAAATAGTATTTTATGAAAATACTATTTTCTAAAATTATGAGTTTGTTCATATAAGATAATATTAATGCAAATAATGTAATACAAGATAACATTATAAATTAATTAAATTTAAGTTAATTAAAAAACAATTATTTTATAATTAATGAGTTGTAAAATTGTAAAAAAAAAGTACTAAGAAACGACAACGCTAAAAAGCGTTGCATAAAGGGTTGTAAAATTGTAAAAAAAGTACTAAGAAACGACAACGCCAAAAAGCGTTACATAAAGGGTTGTCGTTTTGAGAAAAAAATTCGCTCTACGACAACGTATCAAAAGCGTTGTCTTTTTAAAAAAAACGCCATTTAACAACCCTACTAAAAAAGCGTTGTCGTATGGCGAATTTTTTTAAAAAAGACAACGCTTTTCGGAAAAAAGCATTGTAAATTCCAAAAGACAATCATGAAAAGCATTGTTAAATGGGCGTTGTTGTATGCAAAATTTCTTGTAGTGTAGTAAACTTTTTTCAGTAGACCTCAAGCTCATCTTCTTCATCGGATGCGAGGTCACTGGCATTCACTCTCTTTATGGAAAGAACGAAGACTTGGGACAGGTAGCTGGCAGTGATGGTGATCTCTTCTCCACCCAGCTTGGTGATGATCTCTAACCTGTCTCTAGAGACCTTTACCCTCTTATAGAACTTGACCACTAGCTCCTCATCATCTGGGGTCTTGAAGAGGGTGCAGAGATTCAGTAGGCCAAAGGTGTCAAGATATCTCAAAATGGCCTGCATGAGCGCCGGTGAGTGTCCTTCTTCCTCTGTAATCCTAGGATAAAAACGAAGCATAATTGATTAAGTAAATAAGTAAAATCTTAATTAAAATATTTTATGTGTTTTAATTCTTGAGTGTTTAATTTAATTACGTGCGTTTCAGATATGTGTTAACGATCAGTTTTAAATGGATAAAATTTATAGACATGAAAGATAGAATACTTTTATACGATTAGATGCGTAACGGAAAAACGAGAAAATAGAAACGAACTAGAGGTCAATCGGACACCCGTAGCTCAAACGACGAAGAAAAGGGCAAAACACGAAGTTTCGGAAAAACGAGAAACGAAATCTTATCGTGAACAGTAACCTATCCCCATGAACAGTAACCTACTCATGAATAGTAACATTTTTTAATTCTATAAATAGGCCCTCATTCGATTTCATTTTCACCATTTCTTCAAACGAGCCGAAAAGCGCCGAACACACGTAAGTCTTTCTCTCCTCTCTCTTTATTTTTTCAATCTTGCTTTCTGTCTCCGGCGCGCCACCACCGGCACCACTGGAGCTGCCGCCGCCGGAGTTCGTCGGAAAATGTCAAACCCATCCGTTTCGGCTGATTTTCGTACACAACATAGCCCTCGACGATACGAGTCTAGGGCAACTTCCGAAATTCAATTCCGATTCTCCGTTCACCGGAAAATGGCGAAAAACCACCGCTGCCGTCGTTGGAAAAAGTCAAACTCATCTGTTTTGGCTGATTTTCATACATAACGTAGCCCTCGACGATACAAATCTAGAAAAACTTCCGGAATTCAATTCCGATTTCCCGTTCGTTGGAAAACGGTGAAAAACCTTCTCCAAAACCCCTACCCTTACTTCTTGCCACCTTTTCTCTCTCCTGTTTTTCTCTCTCTAGCTCTTATCGTCGTTGCAGGTGCTGGAGGGGCTGCCGATGTTGTGGGCTAGCCATTGGAGGGGTGGTGCCACCATGGATGGCGGCGCCGATGTCGAAAAATTGGATAGAAAGAGGGCTGTTGCAAGGAGTTTGTGAAATGTGTGTGACGAAGGGTTTTTGAGGCTGTTTTTTAGGCATTATTCATGCCGGAATCCGACGAGGGATGACTGGATCTGGTAGCCGGCAGTGCGGGCTAGCCGAAGGACTAAGGGTCGATGGCATAGGGTGGCGACGCCGCAGCCGGTGGTGCTGGGAAGGTGGCTGCTCGAGCAGGCCGACGCCTGGAGGCCTGGGCACCAACCTGCCCCCGTTGCCTAGAAAACTAGACAGCCGACGGGAGACGCCGTCGGAAAATTTTCCCGTCGCTAGGAATGCATGCGATGTCGTATTTTCGATTCGTTTTCGATTCGAATCTCGTTTTCTTTTCATCGTACTTTATCATCGAGACATTGCCAACAAAATATCATTGACTGGGGGTCGTGGGTCCCGGTCAAAGTCAACCCTTTGACCAAATTACGAAAATACCCCTAAATCTTAAAACGCTCCGTTCGAGCCTGTTTCAACTCCGATTAAGCTCATTCTTATTTTGTTGTGATCCAAATTTCATTCTCTTTCACCTCAACTATACAAACTGATCTTTCCCTCTTGTTTCTTCAATCTCAATCGTTAGGCTTACCATTCCGATTCGTCTCATCTTGATCGATAGTATCCGATCCAATGTTGGTTTAATCTTTAATTATAGATTATAATGATCTAAGAAAATATCGTAATTTGTGTAGGCTACTTGTTGGAGTGAAGCCTTGGGATACGTGATCTTTAAGAGGTGCTGCTCACGTGGTAACCACCAAACAAGATGGGGGTAAATTCTTTAAATTAAGATATTATAAAGTTTATGCAATCCTTTAAGATTATTATTAAATGAGTTGGGTATACGTGCTGAATGCATGAGATGTTATGTGTGATAATGTTATGATACGATGAATGTGAATATTATACTTGAATGACGTTGGGTCGATATACATGCTATGTGAATAAAGTGCTCTGAGCTAAGATTATTATTAAATGAGAATGTGATTGATGAATGATTTAAAGCAAGTGATGGATTATGAATGTTTTACTATGAATGCAAAGGTGAAGAATGATGTGAAGTTAATATTTACATATGTGCAAATAAGATGTGCTTTCATGGCAGTTGAGAACTGCAACTAAGTGTTGTGTTAAATTAATGTGTTTTCATGTGTATGTTTGATATGTGTATATGTGATGTAATTATGTGTGCATGTGCATGCGTATGCAAGGTGGCTAGGGCTCACATAAAAGACGGCTGATCACCGTATTATGATGGCTAAGAACCGTAAAATGTTTTCACGGCGGCTAAGAACCGTAAAATGCTTTCATGGTGGCCAAGCACCGTAAATTATATGAAAAGTGATGTTTGAATATGAAAATGAAGTGATATATGTGCATGCGTATGCAAGGCGGCTAGGGCTCGCATAAAGACGGCTGATCACCGTATCATGACGGCTAAAAATCGTAAAATGTTTTCATGGCGGCTAAGAACTGTAAAATGCTTTCATGGAGGCTAAGCACCGTAAATTATGTGAAAAATGATGATTGATTCATGTTTGCAAGACGGCTAAAAACCGTAAATGTCATAATGAAAGGGATATGTTTGAAGGTGAATGATGTTTGATTTGTGAAGAATGCTTACATTTAGATTGATTATAAGTCACGTGATTGAAATGATATATTTTATGCTGTTTTTATTAAATGATAAACGTTCTATGTCAATTGGGTTTTCTGATAAAAATTGTGTTATGATGAGTTGAGGAATTTACGATCGAAATCTTTTAAAATTATATCGTTTTGAAATAAGGGCATGAAAATATCTTTTATCAAATGTTTTAAATGTTGGAAATTATTTTATGTCATTCCGAGTTTCCCCACCCCACTGAGTGTACTTTTGTCATTCACCCCTCTTTTTAAAATGTTTTCAGTTTAAGGATTTTAGGGCGTGTCACTGGAGTGGTGGGTGCTGGTAGCTGATGATCAAAGGTTCCAAAAGAATTTTTTTCTCTTTTATTTAAAAATGATTAATTTCATGTATTTAAGAAAGGTATATTTCGGATTTATTCTTGATTTTATTTTATCTTTATTTTTACTAAAAGAGTGAATATTTTTTTAGTAAGTAATGTCTCGGTTAAGATTTATTTACAAAAGAATCGGGACGTTACATCCTCCACCATGTTCAGAAGGATCTTTTCGTCCACCAATCGTCTATTAACAACTTGATTTTGCTTGGGTGCCATTTTCAAAGAAATAGGGAGTTACAGAGAGAGAAGTTAGTTTGTTGCTTGAGAGAGTAGAGTTTTCAGAGAATGAGAGTTGGTAAGTGTGAGAGATGAAGAAATACTCCCTTATATTTGAATTTGTGGAGTTATTGATCGAGCGGTCTAGATTTAATTTGAAGATGAAAAGTCTCTTGATCCTACATCTCATATTTTTGGCACAGTGTGCTTGATGTGACATTTGAAAAGTTCAAGGGCCTTCTTGCAAAAACCAGCATTGGGTAACTGTTCCGTACTTCATGCGCTCACGTTTTTAAGGTTGATGTTTGCTTTAATAAGCTTTCTACACTATACTTTCAGTAGCCTTGCTTCAGGGACTTCTGTCTAGAGACCTATTGTAGTAACCTTTTCCAGTAATCTTTAGGTTGCTGACATTTAGAATTTTAAGCTCTTAGTCTTTTGGAGTTCCTCCTAAGCTGTATAAACATTTAAAGAGACATGTTAAATGCATTTAGCTTAAATTAATTATTCCTAATTCATTTCTTAGGAACAAAAATCTTGATTCATAGAGAGGTTTTGTGAATATATCAGTTAATTGAAGATATATGTGAACTTTCTCTAGAACAATGTCTTTCTTCTCGACGTGATCTCTTATGAAGTGATGTCTATCATCAATATGCTTTATTCTTGAATGAAAAACAGGATTGTGGTTGATAGCTATGACACTTGTATTATCACAAAGAATTGGAGTTTCTCTTTCCTCAATCCCATAATCTTTTAGTTGCTGTTGTATCCAAAGGATTTGAGCACAACAACTTCCTACAACAACGTATTCTGCTTCTGCTGTGGATGTTGCAATATATGTTTGCTTTCTGCAGAACCATGATACTAGTCGATTCCCAAGGAATTAACATGTTCCACTTGTGCTCTTCCTATCAATCTTGCAGCCAGCAAAGCCAGAGTCCGAGTAACCTTTTAGATTAAAGCCACCTTCTTTAGGATATCAGAGTCCAACTTCTTGAGTTCCTTTTAGATATTTGATTACTCTTTTTAATGCTGAAAGATGTGATTCCTTTGGTGAAGCTTGAAATCTTACACATATTCCTACTACAAATATGATGTCAGGCCTGCTTGTTGTGAGGTACAACAGTGATCCTATTAGCCTTCTGTATTTGGTGATGTCCACTGTTTTTCCATCCTTGTCTTTGTCCAGGCTTCCCCAAGTTGGCATAGGAATGTTTGCTGCAGTTCCACTTTCCATTCCAAATATTTTTATCAGCTCATTTGTATACTTCATTTAACTGACAAAGGTTCCTGTGTCGAGTTGTTTTACTTGCAGACCCAGGAATAAACTCAGTTCTCCAATGATGCTCATTTCAAACTTGGATTGCATAAGATTTGAGAACTTCTTGCGTAAATCTCTGTTGGTTGATCCAAAAATGATGTCATCCACATAGATCTGAACAAGCAAAATGATATCTCCATCCTGGGTTCTGAATAAAGTTTTGTCCACTTTTTTCTTTTTGAATCCCTTTGTCAAGCAGGTACCTGGATAGAGTTTCATACCAGGCTCCGGGTGCCTACTTAAGTCCATATAATATCTTCTTCAATCTATATACTATCTCTACTAGATTATCTTCAAATCCAGGAGATTGCTCCACACATACTTTTTCAGCTAGTAGTCCATTTAGGAACGTATTTTTCACATCCATCTGATATACCGTGAAATTCTTATATGCTGCATAAACTAGGAAAATCCTTATAGCTTCCAATCTAGCTACTGGGGCAAAGGTTTCTTCAAAATCTATTCCATCTTCTTGGCAGTAACCTTTAGCCACCAGCCTAGCTTTGTTCTTGACTACAAGTCCTTCTTCATCAAGCTTGTTCTTAAACACCCATTTGGTTCCACTTACTCCTTGATGAGTTGGCCTAAGAACTAGGTACCAAACTTGGTTCCTTTCAAAGCCGTTTAATCCCTTTTGTATGACTTGTATCCAATTGGTGTCTGTAAGAGTTTCTTCTATGCAGTTTGGTTCAACCTGTGATATGAAGCATGCAAACATAGCTTCATGCATATTAGCTCTCCTTGTTCTAACACCAGATAATGAATCTCTTATGATTTGATCTCTTGGATGATTCCTTAGTCATTTTCTTTTATTTTTCTCAGCTTGCAGTCTGTTCTGTTCTTCAGTAGGTTGCTCTTCATGAGCTTGTTGATCTTCATCAGCTTGTTGATTTTGGTCAGGTTGGATGTCTAGAAGTATCTCCAGTTGTATTTCTTCGGGATGATATACTTCTTTTTGAATAATAGACTATTGCTGTTCCCTTGGAGGTTGCTAATTATTTATAGGTTCCTGTTCGATCTTAGGTTCCTATGCCATCGTAGGTTGCTGATTTTGGTTTGAGGAGATTTTTTCTGTATTTTACAGATTTATTTAAGTTGTTATGTTCGATCATAAGTTGTTTTATTTCAATCCTTATTGATTAGGTATCTATTTTGGGTATAGTATGCTGTGTCGGTTACTTCTGCCTAAAATCTCTTGGGTAGCTGTGCTTCTGCCAGCATGGTCCTTACAACTTCCTTCAATGTCCTATTTTTTTTTCAGTAACTCCATTCCGTTGAGATGTCCTAGCTGCTGAATATTCATGCTTAATTCCATTATCTGAACTGTAGGCTTTTATGAATTTGTTTATAAATTTGGTTCCTCTACTTATTCTGATCTTCCCAATGCTCTGTCTCTTTTCAGTATGCAGCTTTTTCAGGAATTTAGGTAGCCTTTGTTAAGTGTTTGATTTCTTTGCTAGAAATAGAGTCTATGAATATCTGGAGTAGTCATCCACTACCACCAGTGTGTATTTCTTTCCACTCATGCTAATGGATCAACAGGTCCAAAATAGATCCATGTGAAGTAGGTCCTGTTGGGATTTCAATGTATAGATTTTGATGAGATAAACTATCTTTGTAATAGGAAGTTTGAGTACCTCATTTTTCACAATGTTTAAGTGAAACCATAGACTAGGATTGAGTCTATAGTTATAGGTTCTGAAAGATGGAGGAGCTCAACAAGGCTGTGCTGCATCAAGAAAATAAAAATATAAAGACACTGCTAGAAATGGATGTAGTAATGCAGAAAGTAAGAAAAAATGGCAAGCATCGCTGCAAGCAGAAGACGCTGAATGTAGGAAGAAGTTACTCCAAAGCAGCTGTAAGAAGAAAAGATACTACGCTGTAAGAAATAGTTGCAGTAATGCTGCAAGTAGAAGATACAACTCTACTGTAAGAAAAAGATACAGCAGTACTGTATGATTGAAGTTGCTACAAGAAGGTCAAGGATACAGAGAAGAAGCCATGATTTGCTGCATACTGAACAAACCTCGTCTATCTCAAATAGAAACAACATCCTGTAATCCAAGGAAGGATAAATACAGTACGAGGAATGAAGAATGAAGTAAGTATAATTAGAGCCGTTCAAGATAAGATCAAAGTAGCAGATACGGAGCCAATGTAAAGACGACATGTGGCCTGACAGACTGCAGAAAGCTGCGAGCCGCAACCTCCGTATTAAATGCTTTGAGAAGATAAGTTAAGGTGCATTTACTGTGAGCCATGCCTTTGATCAGAACCAAAATTCAACTAAGAGATATCTCCTTCAACGGATATCTTTTTACAAGTATATCCCTAAAATTCAACCACTGCTGCATCTCCCTATTATTCCTCTCTGTTGCAAGTGATACGCCTCTGTGTGTGCATATATATGGGTGTGTAGTTATTGTGTTGAGAAGCGGGAAACAATGGGGCGTTCGGCGTTGGGCGGGATGGTGGCCGGCGTTGCGGTTGCGCCGACATAGACAGCTGTGAGCCGCAGCGGCGTGGTCGTATGTGTATATATATATATATGTAAGTCTGCGTGTATGTATATATGTATACATATATATATGTGTGTGTGGATGTGTGTGTTGCTGTGTGAGAGTGCGTTGTAGAGGAAGTCGGCATCGGAGTACGCCGCGGTTGAGCTGGACGGGCTGCCACGAGGAGTAGCGGTGCTGCCGGGTTGATCGGCGGTAGGGGCGAGGGCGGCAGCACGGCAGTGGAGGGGGTGGTAAGAAAGGGCAATTAGGGCTAAGATTGGGGCTTTGAGGTGAGGGGTTTTCAATTGAGAATTTGATATAATGCAAGGACGAATTTGCAAACCTTAACTTTTATGTAATTAGCAATTAAATCCCTCAATTTACAGAACATGACATAAAGACTCTGAACTTCCTTGGAATTGAACTTGAATCCCTAACAATTATGTATATTATATTTTACACCCCTAAATTTATGAAACATGCTATAAGACCCATAATTTATGAATAACGATATCGAACCCCTGAATTTTAATAAAATTACATTATGTAACCTACAAATTGATAATATTATGTATTGCCTATTAGAATTGCTTATTTTGCTAAAACGATCCCTAGAATTGCTAAAATTGTATTTTATCCATAATTTGTTGGGATTATAAAATAGACCCTATATATTACAGACATTGCTTTTGAAACTTAATATATATATTAAATGACGAGTTAGACCTAAATAAATGAATTAGGTTACAAATTTACCTTAGAAATATTATAATAATTAAAATACGGTAAAATCATTTACCTCAAATCTAAGATATAAAACCCTAAATTCATGTCTCGTTAACCCCATAACTCTTGGAAAATTATAAATATGGACCAAAAATATAATTATGGACATTATGTTTTGATATTCATAATTTAATAAACAAACCAAAGACTAAATTTATAAATATTAAACATTCAAATAAATCCCCTATATTGTTAAAAATGACCTATGATCTTAATTTAATTATGAAATTTACAGTTTAATTTCCCAAAGTCAAGAGTTAACTTAAATATCAAATTCGATCCTCTTAAATAAAATTTACTATACATGTTATGCAATTAAATATATTCACTAATCAATAGATTAAATTCAAGTTATAAATTAAACCTTATAGTTGGTTTAACTACGCTATAATTTCATAGATAGCCTTTTTATAAATATATTTCCTAAATTAACTTATAATTTCAGTTAATTGAATTCGTTTTTACAAATTAAACTTTATAGTTAATCTAAATACGCCATAATTATAAATATATTCAAATTTCTTAATATCTAAGTTAAACCGTAAATTATATAATTAGATTTTCTAAGATTATATTAAAGGTCCTTAAGAATTATTTTAAGCTAAAAGTTTATAATTTACTTATTTTAGAATTATTTTCAAGTCTTCAATATTTAAACCAAATCATAAGCTTATAATTTAATTCTCCTGGAATTAAGCTAAGCTTTTCAAGATCTAAATAAATTTTAATTAAGTTTTCTAATATTTTTAATAAACACATTTTTATTATAATTTCACTTAAACCCTATATTTACTTTAAAATCATTTATTTTATTTTTAAACCATAATATCATCATAAACCTATTCCAACTTATCAAAGAAAACCTTAAATGACATATTTTAATTACTAATGACCTTAATTAAAGAATTTATAGCTAGACAGTGTACTAAGACAATTTTAATGATCAATGTAGGAAAAGAGGAATGACGAATTATTTGTGCTTGCTCGACAGCTTATAATTACATACGCTCTTCTCATGAGGTGGGGGTAATTGCTTATTACTATATTTGTAATTCTTTCAAAGTATTTAAAATATGAATAAGGTGATATGAGCTTTAATGCAAAGGTGAAGAATGATTTGGTTATATATGCAATTGATGTGAAGTTAATAAGTGTATATGTGCTAAATGAGAAAGTGATTGATGATTGATTTGAAGCACGTGACGGATTGTTTGATATGTTTATGTGTGAATAAAATATGTGTGCATGCACATATGAAATTATGTGATATACTTGTATTATGTGAATGGCGGTGAGAACCGTATCCATGACAGCTAAGAACTGCATCTATGGCGGCTAAGAACCGTATCTATGAAGCTAAGAACTGCATCTATGGCGGCTAAGAACCGTATCTATAGCGACTAAGAACCGTATTTATAACAGCTAAGAACTGCATCTATGGCGGCTAAGAATCGTATCTATGGCAGCTAAGAACTGCATCTATGGCGGCTAAGAACCGTAAATGAATGTGAAAGTAATATGTTACATGTGATTGAGATGATTACTTGCAGTTTTAAATGATTAAAGACATGTATTTGAAGCTATCCATTTTATGCTGATTTTTATTAAAAAGACAAACGTTTTATGAAAATCAGTTTTTATCTGATAAAATCGTAGTTTGACAAATGCGTTTAAATCTTCAAAATTTTATTATAATGAGTTGTTGAAAGCCGTGTAAAATCTTTTAGAAATTATTTTAGGTCATCCCGAGTTTTCCCACCCCACTGAGTGTACTTTTGTCACTCACCCCTCTTTTTAAATTGTTTTCAGTTTAGGGATTTTAGGACGTGGAGTGCGAGGGGTGGATGCTGGTAGCCGATGATCAAAGGTTACAGAACTATTTATTTAAAGTGATTAATTTTTATGAATTTAAGAAATGTATATTTTATAATTATTCTTGATTTTAATTATTTTTATTTTTATTATTTATTGAAAGAATGAATTTTATAAGTGAGTAACGTCTCGGTTAAGATTTATTTACAAAAGAATTAGGACGTCACAGGTGGTATCAGAGCGGGTCCACGATTCTGTAGACTTGTTAAAATGTTTTATTTTCTAAAAATATTTGATTTAACTTGAATTTAAAGGGAAGTAAAAATATAACTTTTGTCGAAGAGAAAATATTTTATCAACTACTAGCATCCACTTCTAATCAACTACTCCACCTTCGCCAAGGTATGTTATGTTATGATATTTAATTGTTTTATGATTGTGAACCTATGTGAAAGTGGAAAATCTATGAATTTATATAAATTTGGATGTTATGTTACAATAATAAGTTTGTGTGACCATATATAAATTTTTTTATATCACATGGCTACAAAATTGTGTTAAATTGTAATCACATTTTTTTATATACAAGTATGAGCTTTAAGGCTAGAAATTTTGCTAATGAATATTTTCTTGTTAAAATCGCTGTAATGGTTTATGATCCTGTAGTTGTGTGATGTCACTGTTATCAACACACTGCTACTGAACGCTGTCATTGAGCCACTGACTGCAGCAGCATGAGCTCGTGTGCATAAATGGCCGTAGCAGGAGTTGGTGCGGTATTATATGGTGGGTTATGTCATTTTATGTTATGTTATCTGCGAACTTTGTTATATCGGTAAACACTGCCACTAGTTAGTGTGTATGTTTTGCCATAGTCGTTGGGTTACATAGGGTTTAGACTACCATAGGCCCTTGTCTACGACAGGATGAGCCAGTGAGACTGTTTCCCCTAGTACACGGGTGTGATACGTAAAACCACGAATAATGCTTGAGGTCTATGGGGACCATGTGTGGATAAATTGTGTTATATTTTATGATGATTTTAAATTATGATGTGATTTCGTGAATTGAGCAATTTGGTTGTATGTTATCTTATATTGTGAGATGAAGCTATGATGACAAACGATGAAAAAAAAAACCTATTGAGGTATTTATATGATTTATAAAATCATGTTATAGGTTGAATGAAATGATTTTCAAAGGGTTTTAATATCACATAGACATTAATATAAAATTTTAGCTTTCATAAAATGCGACGATAGCTAGAATAACATAGATGCTCAGAATGGACTTCATGTGTCTTGAACTTCAGGGATAGAACTACGTTGGAAATTTCATGATAGATGCTTACGTTCGTGATAATAACACGTTTGGGCCTTACAACCAACTAGTCACGGGAGATAACCTTGGAGGAAAATCGATGATTACAAATGTTCAAAAATTAAATCAAATCGAAAAAAAACGCTAAATTCTATTATTCTTTAAACTTATTCAGCCTGTTCTCCAACTTTAAATTTTTCCCAGTAAAGCTAAATTCGTATAGGTAAGAGCTGAATCAAAACACAATATCCCTAATTTTCCTTTATCAAATTTTTCACTCTAAGTTCTCTCATTCCTTAAACCTTCTTCTTAACCTATGCTCCAACTTGAAGTTTTCCCAATAATGCCGGAATGATATGAGTATTAAGTTTTGAACCATAATTCGATATAGCATGATCCATGATCGGACCATCACGAAGGAGTTTTGGGAACCAAATTGGTAAAACAAATAATGAAAGTAATAAGAAAGGTTTGAGAGAATCAAATGGCTCAAAATGGGCAAAGCCCTATGCGAATAAAAGACGCAGAGAATTTCATTTTTCAAAGTAGGAGCCAAAGTCTTTTAGAAAGTATCACCCGTTAAGGAAGTTTATCGCTTTAGGGAAAATGGACAAGTTAACGCAAAGATATATTGAACTGTTTGAGATTCTGGAATGAGTCGGAGAAGTGGAGTACAGGTTTGAGAAGGACTTATTATATGAAGAAACTCATGTGGCTATTTTGGATAAATATGGGACATTCGATAAAATTGGAACAATACAGAGAAGATTAGCATGGCCCCTACGCAAGGATGACATGCATAAATCGAGAAGTGACTTTAATAAAAATTCCAATAGATGGAGCAATGCAAGGAAATTCTCTAAGAATTAAGGAGAAGATTAACGGCTGCACCAATTTTAGTAGTCCTAGAATGGACGAAAGAATTCATCGTTTATAGTGATGCATCCAAGCAAGGTTTCAGATGTGTGTTGATGTAACAAGGAAAAGTGGTAGCTTACGTATCGAGAGGTCGTGTTAGTTGAGATTTTATGGAGCCGTCAAGATATTAATGAAGTAACTTAGAAAGAAGAAGATGAAATGTTGGCAAAGTATCCAAATTTACCGAATTCTAGTACGTTTTTAAATTTCGAGGACGAAATTTCTTTGAAGGAGGAAAGGATGTAACAATCCGAAATAAAATTCAACTACATAATTTATAATGAGAGTTTTCTATAGTCGAAATGAGAATTATAATTTAAAGTCTATGTTTATTTTCCGTCAAATTATTATTATTATCATTATATATATATTTAATTGTTTAGTAAGAACACATAATAATAATAATGTGTTAATGATAATACTTAATAAGTAAATGAAAAGGATATGGATATTTATACACCTCACAGTCTTTCCCCCACCCTAATTTTGACACCTCACCGTCTAGGTGTACTATACCCTTCCACCTTTCTTGCATTAGGAAAGCAAAAGCAAAAGTAGAAAGAATGAATAAGTCAAAGTACGAAAGAAAGCTAAGTACAATTTCTCTCAAATCATTTATTTCTCTCTCTAAATACACCAACATCACTGCAGCCAAATCACCATCGCCGCTTCAGCCACCTCTGCTACATCTTCCTATTATTTCTCTGTAACGCCCCATTTTATTTTAGGGTAAACTTTGACCGAGGCGTTACTTACGTATAAAATTCAATCCTTTAAGAAAATAAAGATAAATAAATTCCAGAAAAATTGTTATAAAACATACATTTTCGAAACTCATAAATTAAATCATTTTAAATTAAAACCTTCTTCGACCTTTAATCATCGGCTACCAGCATCCACCGCTCGCGCGCCACGCTCTAAATCTTTAAACTGAAAACATTTGACATAAAAGGGGTGAGCGTACAAAGACACTCGGTGGGGTTGGTTGGTACATTGAAAGGGGTACACATAATATTTCTTACATAATATATACATAACACACATTGTGGACTCCCAAGTAGTCCCAATGCATCCTATGGATAGTTTTCCTCGAAAAATCTATCCAGACCCCAAGCCGGCCCGATGGGTTATTACACCCCTTTATGGTGGGTTTCCGAAGAAGACCCCATTGGTGGGCATCCAAAGAATACCCCATTGTTGGGTTTCCAGCAAGGTCACCCTACTTGGCGTGCAGTCGCATGCGCAATTAAGTTGTCACATAATGTTTCTCACATAACACATAGTACACATTGGTCACGTTCACGTTGGCCACATAATTCACATAACACATAGGTAAAGAAATCCTTTGACATATGTTGGTTTCTAAAGAAACACCTTTTTAGCGGGTATTATCCCGACTTATCATCAATTGAAACCATTTGCATTTGTGACACTTGAAATCAATAGCTCTCAAAATCATATAATTTACTCGAATAAAGTTGACATAGTGAAAACCTTTTTATTGAAAACGACATCATATAATAACAGGATTTAAATCACTTAGTCACATAATTTTCTGTAAAACTGTACAATTTAAAACATAAATAAGATTTTACCCCCACCTTGAATACTCGATAGTTCTGACCAAAAGGTCTCGGTCTTATTTCCCTTTATTCTTGCCTTCTCACGTGTACTTCCTACAGAATACGAAAGCGTGACTTATTCTCTGATTTAAATGCTTAAACCAATAAAATCTATAAAAGAATAAACTCCCGAGAAGGCTGATAGACAGGGATTCTTAATTTAGGATTTACTGAAAATTTAGGGTTTTATTGCTTAAAGGGTTCGCTCTTCAGATCTTATATCATTTTGGGGTCAACTACTATTTTATAATGTCGTAGAGCTTAAAATACAGAAATTATCAAATTCTGGGGTCATACTTTAATTATTATAATATCTCTAAGATTATAATATCTCTAAGGTTAATTTGTAATCTAATTCATTAGTTTGGATCTAATTCATTATTGTATATATATATTAACTCTCTAAAGCAATAACGATAATATCTAAGGTCCGTTTTATAATCCCAACGAATTATGAGTAGTAAAATACAATAATTATCAAATTCTGGATCATAATATAATTTATGCAAGTTCTAGGGGTCGTTTTGTCATTTTCCCAAAGTCTAGGGGTGATTCTGTAAATTCTGCAAGGTTTGGGGTCCATTATGAAATTTCCAGGAAATTATGGGGACTATTTTGTAATTTCAGAGAAGTTCTGGGGTCTTTTTGCATATATTATAAAGTTCAGGGACTAATCTGTAATTATCCATAAGTTTAGGGACTGGTTTGTTATTTACCCTAAATTCTAGGGTTTGCAATTAGGTCCCTAGGTTTAATCAAATTCTTAATTTTCACCCCAGATCCCAAATCAACCCAAACTGCCGTGCCTTGCCTCGCCCCTCCGCCGTTACCATCGTCCTGCCGCCCTCGATCGACACTGCCGGCGACCTTCCGTCGCCGGTGACTCCACCCAACACTACTCATCACGCAACCAACACACACACACCATCACATAACTGCCGCCGCACTCCTCCTCCAATCCACGCCGGCGCAACGAGTGCCGACCACACACACACCATTCCCGACACCGCCACTCACGGCGGTGCCTCCACAGCACACCCAACCATACACACACACACAGACTCAAACACATCTGCATATACATATATATATACACTCTTGCTGCCGCTACAAACGGCGGCTCATGCTTCTCAAGCCGGCGCTACAAGCGCCGGCCTCCACACCCTTCGACTCGCAGGTGCAACCGGGCGCCAGCCACAACCAACAGCGGCAGAAAACAATGCAACAGAACGGGGAGAGAGACAGAGATAGACAGAGAGACGGAGAGAAAATAGGGCTGCCGTTCACGGCGGCCGATTTAAAAATTATGCCCGTATTTATGACCGACTTGGTGAGAACTACGCATTAAACTATATACCTTACCGGAAAAACTCTCGTCGACGTCGATATGGGTGGTCAACGGTTGTAAATGTGGCGGTGAAGAGCTGTGAGAGGGGAGAGAGAAATCCTTTATTTTTACCAACTTGTCAATTATTGATTCTTAAAGATAAGGACTATCTTATACTATACTTAAAAATTTCACCTTACTTATTTCTCATAATTTGAAAAGAATTTAATATTTTGGGTTGTTACATCCTCTCTGTTGCAAGTGATAGGCCTCTGTGTGTGCATATATATGGGTGTGTAGTTATTGTGTTGAGAAGCGGTGAAGAATGGGGCGTTCGGCGTTGGGCGGGATGGTGGCCGGCACTGCGATTGCGCCGGCATGGACAGTGGCGTGGTCATATGTGTATATATATATATGTAAGTCTACGTGTATGTATATATGTGTGTGTGTGTGGATGTGTGTGTGGATGTGTGTGTTGCTGTGTGGGAGTGCGTTGTGGAGGAAGTCGGCGTCGGAATACGCCGCGGCTGAGTTGGACGGGCTGCCGCGAGGAGTAGATGTGTTGCAGGGTTGATCGGCGGCAGGGGCGAGGGCGAGGGCGGCAGCACGTCAGTGGAGGGGGTGGCAGGAAAGGGCAATTAGGGCTAAGGTTGGGGCTTTGAGGTGAGGGGTTTTCAATTAAGAATTTGATATAATGCAAGGACTAATTTGCAAACCTTAACTTTTATGTAATTAGCAATTAAATCCCTCAATTTACAGAACATGACATAAAGACTCTGAACTTCCTTGGAATTGAACTTGAATCCCTAACAATTATGTATATTATATTTTACACCCCTAAATTTATGAAACATGCTATAAGACCCATAATTTATGAATAACGATATCGAACCCCTGAATTTTGATAAAATTACATTATGTAACCTACAAATTGATAATATTATGTACTGCCTATTAGAATTGCTTATTTTGGTAAATTTATAAATATTAAACATTCAAATAAATCCCCTATATTGTTAAAAATGACCTATGATCTTAATTTAATTATGAAATTTACAGGTTAATTTCCCAAAGTCAAGAGTTAACTTAAATATCAAATTCGATCCTCTTAAATAAAATTTACTATACATGTTATGCAATTAAATATATTCACTAATCAATAGATTAAATTCAAGTTATAAATTAAACCTTATAGTTGGTTTAACTATGCTATAATTTCATAGATAGCCTTTTTATAAATATATTTCCTAAATTAACTTATAATTTCAGTTAATTGAATTCATTTTTACAAATTATACTTTATAGTTAATCTAAATACGCCATAATTATAAATATGTTCAAATTTCTTAATATCTAAGTTAAACCGTAAATTATATAATTAGATTTTTTAAGATTATTTTAAATGTCCTTAAGAATTATTTTAAGCTAAAAGCATTATTATTTACTTATTTTAGAATTATTTTCAAGTCTTCAATATTTAAACCAAATCATAATCTTATAATTTAATTCTCGTGGAATTAAGCTAAGCTTTTCAAGATCTAAATAAATTTTAATTAAGTTTTCTAATATTTTTAATAAACACATTTTTATTATAATTTCACTTAAACCCTATATTTACTTTAAAATCATTTATTTTATTTTTAAACCATAATATCATCAGAAACCTGTTCCAACTTATCAAAGAAAACCTTAAAGGACATTTTTTAATTACTAATGACCTTAATTAAAGAATTTATAGCTAGACAGTGTATTAAGATAATTTTAATGATCGATGTAGGAAAAGAGGAATGAAGAATTATTTGTACTTGCTCGACAGCTTATAATTACGTACACTCTTCTCATGAGGTGGGGGTAATTGCTTATTACGGTATTTATAATTCTTTCAAAGTATTTAAAATATGAATAAAGTGATATAGGCTTTAATGCAAATGTGAAGAATGATTTGGTTAAATATGCAATTGATGTGAAGTTAATAAGTGTATATGTGCTAAATGAGAAAGTGATTGATGAATGATTTAAAGCACGTGATGGATTGTTTGATATGTTTATGTGTGAATCAAATATGTGTGCATGCGCATATAAAATTATGTGATATACTTGAATGATGTGATATACTTGAATTATGTGAATGGCTGTGAGAACCGTATCTATGACAGCTAAGAACTGCATCTATGACGGCTAAGAACCGTATCTATGGCAGCTAAGAACTGCATCTATTGTAACATCCCGATTCTTTTGTAAATAAATCTTAACCGAGACGTTACTCTCTCATAAAAAAAATTTCCTGTTTCCAAGAATAAATATAAATAAAATCTTGTGAAATATACATTTTCTTAAAATTCATAAAAATTTATCACTTTAAATAAAATCTTCTGGAACCTTTGATCATCGGCTACCAGCATCCACCGCTCGCGCGCCACGCCCTAAAATCCTTAAACTGAAAACATTTTAAAAAGAGGGGTGAGTGACAAAAGTACACTCAGTGGGGTGGGGAATTCGGGATGACATAAAATAATTTCCAACATTTAAAACATTTGAGAAAACATATTTTCATGCCCTTATTTCAAAACGATATAATTTTAAAAGATTTCGATCGTAAAATTCCTCAACTCATCCTAACACAACCTTTATCAGAAAACCCAATTGACATAGAACGTTTATCATTTAATAAAAACAGTATAAAATATATCATTTCAATCACGTGACTCATAATAAATCTAAAAGTAAGCATTCTTCACATATCAAACATCATTCATCTTCAAACATGTCACTTTCATTCCCATATTTACGGTCTTTAACCGGCTTGCAGCATATGCGGTTGTTTAGCCGCTATGGAAACATATAATCAATCATTCACATTCAATCATCACTTTTCACATAATTACGGTGCTTAATCACCATGAAAGCATTTTGCGGTTCTTAGTCGCCGTGAAAACATTTTTAAGGTTATTAACCATCATAATACGGTGATCAGCCGTCATATGCGAGCCCTAGCCGCCTTGCATACGCATGCACAAGCACATATCACTTCATTTTCACATTTACGGTTTTTAGCTGTCTTGTAAACATACAATCAATCATTCACGTTCAAACATCACTTTTCACATAATTTACGGTGCTTAGCCGCCATGAAAGCATCTGCGGGTTTTAACCTCCTTTTTACGGTCGTTAGCTGTCGTAATACGGTGATCAGCCGTCATAAGCGAGCCCTAGCCGCCTTGCATACGCATGCACATGCACACATAGTTTCATCACATATCAAACACATAGAAGCACATGTACTGAACAAAACACAAATTTTCCAGTTATCATACGTCATAACACGTTTATTCATGGGCACTTCAATATGTCACATTTCACATAGAATAAGATTCACCTTCATCATATAATAACATTTCATACATTCAGCACATAAACCCAACACATTTCATATAGCATAATAAAATTCATAATTTAAATATTTTGAAAGAAATATAAATACCGACTTAGCATTTTTCCCCACCTTAGAAAACTGAAGCTTCTATTCATAAATTGTCGAGCATATTCCTCTTTCCTCGTCTCCTACATCGAGCATTAAAAATATTTTAGTACTTTGTCTAGTCCTAAATTCGTAAGTTAAGGTCACTAATAATTTAATGTTTTCTTTAGTGTTTTCCTTCATCAGTTGCAACAGGTTTCTGATGATGTTGTGATTTAAAGAATAAACTAAATGATTTTAAAGTAAATATAGGATTTAAATGGAATTATAATGAAAATGTATTTATTAAAATATTAGAAAACTTAAATTAGACTTTATTTAAATCTTGAAAGACTTGGCTTAGTTCCAGGAGAATTAAATTATAAGATTATGATTTGGTTCAGATATTGAAGACTTGAAAATAATTCTAAAATAAGTAAATTATAAAGCATTTAGCTTAAAATAATTCTTAAGGGCCTTTAAAATAATCTTAGAAAATCTAATTATATAATTTATGGTTTAATTTAGATATTAATAAATTTGAATATATTTATAATTATGACGTATTTAGATTTACTATTAAGTTTATTTTTATAAACTGAATTCAATTAACTGAAATTATAAGTTAATTTAGAAAATTTATTTAATTGCATAACATGGTTAGTTAATTATTATTTAATAGGATTAAAATTGATATTTAAATTGATTCTTAACTTTGAGATTTAAATTGTAAGGTTCATAATTATTTCTTTACCTTTTATCATTTTTAATAATGTTGAGGATTTCATTATATATTTAATATTTATAGTTAAGTCATTGATTCACTTATTAAATTATAAAAGTCAATCTCAACGTCTATAATTATCTTTAAATCAACAATTCGTTGGAAATTAAGAGATATTATAATTAATATTTATAATATGGCCTTCGGTTTGTTCATTAAATTATGAAGATTAAACCATAATATTTATATTTATAATTACCCAAGAGTTATAGGATTAACTAGACGTGAAAACTAGGATTTTAAAACCTAGATTTAAAATAACTATTAAATGGTACATAATTTAATTATTATAAAACTCTCAGGTAACTTATAACCTAATTCATTAGTTTGGATTAAATTCATTATTTCATATATATATATATATATATATATTAATTCTCGAAAGTAATATATGTAATATTTAGGATCCGTTTTATAATTCCGACTAATTATGGATAAATACAATTTTAGCAATTCTAGGAATCGTTTTAGCAAAATAAGCAATTCTAATAGGCAATACTTAATGTTATCAATTTTATAGTTTACATAATATAATTTCAATCTAATTGAGTTCATTATAATTATTTATTAATTTAGGGATTTAAAACATATTTTCATAATCTTAAGGTTATAAAATTTCATATTTATAACTATTGGAAATTATAATTATTATGATTCATAAATTTTAGGTCTTAAAATATATATCATAAATTTATGAGATTAATTTGTAGTATTCATAATGATTAGGGTAAAACTTGAATTGTTAAGAATTAATAGAGTTTTCAATTTAATCCACCATTTATATCAAAATTACCAACAAACCCTTACCCCCAAAACCCCCTGTTGCACTCCCTTGCTGCCTCATCACCGCCCAGCCTCCTCCGCCGCCGTCGTCCGCCTACTGCCGGCGACTCACGTCTCCGGCGACACCCAACGACCAACCGCCCGTACCAGCACACACTCGACTGCACACACGCACACCCCGCAGCGCCGCCCCTGCTCCTGACTAAGCCAGCCGCCCCTCTCTCCCATTACCCCCTGCCCACGACCTCTGCCCTGCACTGTCGCTGCCGGCGGCCATTCCTCCAGCTCAGCTGCCGGCGCACTCCGGCGCCGCTTCCTCCATCAATCATACCCGTCTCCTCAAAGCCCCAAAAGCAGCACACCCTTACAACAACCATAAACACACATATATACATATGCATATATACATACACACTGACTTATATATATATATATACACATGCCGAACCACAGCAGCCGCGCCGCTGCCCTCGCGGCGGCGCATCAAACTCAGCCGGCACAGCGACAGCAAGCCGGACGCTCAGCCGCAGCAGCCTCGGCTTCTCTAGCGGCTTTCCCGACACCCAACAGAAGCAGCCCCCTTTCGTCATATTTTTCCGATAGTTCTTTCAGTGAAACAACAAACAAACCTCAAATATATGTTAGTCTTGTCAAGAGCTTCGTTTAAACATAAGATTTGGCCGGAATAGTCAAGGTTGGTGGCGGCGGTGGTTGAGCGAAGGGGAGAGAAAGAGATATAATTTGCAGAGAAAGAAAACAGCCAAGAGGGGGAGAAAAAGGAGGAAAAAACGTGAGGGAGAGAGAGAGAAAGTGTATCATTTATTATGGAGAGAGAAAGATGGAAAGTGAGATAAAGTTTCATTACTTTAATTCAATTTTCCCCACTTTTTTGACTAAGACCCCTTCTAATTTATGTATCTATGTATATGTATATATAATAATGATAATTATATAAGGTATACTCATATATATATATATTGTGTGCGTATATGCATATATAATTATATATATTGTTAGACTACTGGTTGTCTCATATAATTATACCTTAAGATTGTTTTGTTGCCAGATTATTACTATAATCAACTTTTAATATAACCAATGCACTTGTAGTTGGAAAAAAATATATATAATTAAATCTTATTTCTTTTATTTCTCTTTCATTTTTATTAATACAATAATAATTATAACTATTACTTCATAAATCTTATTTTAATTGTAGAAAATTCTCGTAATATTTTATGTAGTTGAATTTTTTTATTTTTATTTTGGGGTGTTACATCTATGGCGGCTAAGAACCGTAAATGAATATGAAAGTGATATGTTACATGTGATTGAGATGATTACTTGCAGTTTTAAATGATTAAAGGCACGTATTTGAAGCTATCCATTTTATGCTGATTTTTATTAAAAAGATAAATGTTTTATGAAAATCAGTTATTATCTGATAAAACCGTAGTTTGACAAATGCGTTTAAATCTTTAAAATTTTATTATAATGAGTTGTTGAATGCCGTGTAAAATATTTTAGAAATTATTTTAGGTCATCTCGAGTTTCCCACCCCCCCTAAGTGTACTTTTGTTACTCACCCCTCTTTTTAAATTGTTTTCAGTTTAGGGATTTTAGGACGTGGAGTGCGAGGGGTGGATGCTGGTAGCCGATGATCAAAGGTTACAGAACTTTTTATTTAAAATGATTAATTTTTATGAATTTAAGAAATGTATATTTTATAATTATTCTTGATTTTAATTATTTTTATTTTTATTATTTATTGAAAGAATGAATTTTATAAGTGAGTAACGTCTCGGTTAAGATTTATTTACAAAACAATCGGAACGTGACAGTTTCAGTCACTCAACCTAAAGTGAAGTGAACGAGTTCAACCTGCTAGATCCAAAGAAGGATTCAAAAGCTCACTTCACCGCACCAGTTGAAGAATTTTATATACTTTAACCTTGTTGCTGTGTGCTAGGTTGTTTTAGGTGTCAATAGTTGATAGGATTTATCCTTGTTATTTGTATAATTGTCCGGGTGATAGAAAACTTCCTTATGTGGGAGTTTAAAAATCCTGTGTGGGTTTACCTTTAGAACGTTCAGTTGCTGTGTGTACACTGGATTCTAGTAGGTGTTAACTCGTTAGGTTGATATATTGTTAGGTGTTTCCCTGTAATCCAATCTTGATTAACGAAGTTCCTGCTCGAGGTTGCAGTAGAGTGGATATAGAAGGATTACACTATCTTCGAACCACTATAAGTTATAAGTGTTTTACTGCTTTATATATCTCTGCTGCATTATATATATCTTGTCATAAGCATAAAACATCTTTAAAAGAAAAGCATATTTTAAAAAAACAAGTCTTCTGTCCAAAGATAATTTTTGCTGCGTAAAACTCTAAGTTACAGCGTGCAGCACTGCATATTAGTACTGTAAGCAGTAACTGCTGGTGCTGTAAGTTCAAGTAACTTGCAGAACAGTAAGTTTGAAAAAGATTTTTAAAATCGACGAAGGTTCATTCACCCTCCCTCTGAACCTTCGAGACCACTTGGGACCAACAAGTGGTATCAGAGCAAGTTGGGTTAAAAGTCAATTTATCTGTTCACTTACCCAAATCCAACCCAGACCCACTGTTTTCTCTGCATCTTTGAAAAATCTCATATTTTAACATATCATGGATTTCTCAAACAATAAATTACCTATGTTTTCCATAGAGGAGTATGATGACTGAAAGATCAGAATGTAGACACATCTCTCAGTTATGAACGATGAGATGTGAATGGTCATCACAGAAGGACCGATTATTCCCACAAAGGTGAATCCTATGCTGGGAAGAGATATGGAGGAAGAAGCATCTCCACCAACTAACTTTCTGATCAAGCCTAGATAGGAATGTAATAACGAAGACAGGAAGAGAGCCAACTTGGATAATGTGGCAAAAAAAGCTTTATTTATCACCTTGGATAAAGGTACCTTCAGCAAGGTCAAAACTTGCAGGACATCCAAGGAAATATGGGAGAAGTTGGAACAAATATGTGAGGATACTGAACTCATCAAAGATAACAAGATCTCCAACGCCACCCAATTATTTGAACTCTTCGAGATGAAGAATGAAGAGACTCTAGAGCAGTTAGACCTGAGATTCACTTCGATAGTGAATGAGCTCGAGGCACTGGGCAAGCACTACACACAAAAGGAGAAAAACATGAAAGTGCTAAGAGCCCTTCCAGCAGAGTGGGATAGCAAAACCACCGCTATGAGAGTGTTGATGGATTTGAAATCCATGAGCACATTCGATCTTTTCTTTGACCTCAAGGCCTTCGAGTATGATATTAACAGAAGGAAGAATGAGGCAGAAGAATTGAGTTTAAAGGTCACTGCACTGACTGCAAGAAGCACGAAGGATACAACAACCGTAAGTTATAACAAGCAGTCATAACTTACAGCTGAGGATGCAGAAGAGGATATGGCTCTTCTTCTAAAGAAGTTTAGAAGATTTATGAAGAGCAACAACAACAATATTAACAAGAGGAAGAAGCTTTGATTTGCCTGATGGCAAAAGACTGTGAGGACAGAGAAGAAGATAACGTTTCAGTGCCAGGTTGTAGCAGTGAAGTATGGTACATAGACAGTGCTGCTTAAGGCACATGACTGGCAACAAAGAAGTCTTAAAAGATTTCCAATCATGCAAAGGACCAAAGGTCATCTTTGAAGATGATTCCAAAGGAAGCACAAAAGGCAGTGGAAATCTGGTCAAATGAAATATAAAGATCAAGGATGTATCCTATGTGAAAGGGCTCAGATATAACTTACTGAGCATCAGTCAATTTTGTGACAAGGGATACACTGTGGAGTTCAACCTCAACAAGTGTTTAATTAAGGACAACACATCAAATGAAATCAAGCTTACAAGAACAAGAAGAGAAAATATATATATCTTGCAGATTGGAGCTCTTCTATTCAACCTATATGCTTCATTGTAAAGAGTCCACTAGAGCTAAGCTGGCTGTGGCACAATAGGCTTAGTCATTTGAACTTTAAGACTATAAACAAGTTAGTAAGAAAAAGACTTGTAAAAGGACTGCCAGATGTGGCATATAAGAAATAAAATATCTGTGGAGCTTGTCAGAAAGGAAAGCAAGTAAAAAGCTCATTCAAAGACAAGTTGCAGAAGTCATCTCATAGGATCCTAGACTTTCTACACATGGACCTTTTGGGACCAGTAGAACCAGTGAGTATAAGTGGAAAGAAGCACTCAGTTGTGGTAGTAGATGACTATTCCAGATACACTTGGACCATCTTTCTTGCTAAGAAATCAGAAACTCAGAACAAGCTGCTTGACCTCATGAAGGAGATTCAAAATGAGAAAAGTTTGAGTATTGTAAAGATTAGATCTGACAGAGGAACTAAGTTTACCAACAAGTTTATAGAGAAATTCTGTTCTGATAATGGTATTCATCATAAATACTCTGCTGCAAGAACACCTCAACAGAATGGTGTTGCTGAAAGAAGGAAAATAACCCTCAAAGAAACAGCAAGAACAATGATAGTAGAGACAGAGATACCCAAGAGATTTTGGGCTGAAGCTACAAACATTGCATGCTATACTCAGAACAGATGTCTGATTAACAAAGATCTAGACAAGACTTCATATGAAGTTTGGAATGAATATACACCAAATATTTCCTATCTGCATATCTTTGGATGCAGGTGTTATATCCTCAACAATGGAAAAGAGCATCTAAAGACCTTTAATGTAAAATCAAATGAAGAAGTATTTGTTGGATACTCTGTTGTAAGTAAGACATTCAGAGTCTTCAACAAAAGAACCTGGGTTGTAACCCCCTAGTCCCATTAATTAGGAAAAGGCTGTCACCCTTTACTTACTTAAAACTTGTAACGTCCCGATTCTTTTTGGTAAATAAATTTTAACCGAGACGTTACTCACTTATAAAAATTCACTCTTTTAAAAGAATAAAGATAAATAAAAATCAAGAATAATTTAAAATTCAAGATTTATTATAAAATATACGTTTCCATAATTCATAAAATATCACATTTACAAATAAAAACCTCTGTAACCTTTGATCATCGGCTACCAGTATCCACCGCTCGCGCGCCACGCCTTAAACTCCTTAAACTGAAAACCTTTTAGAAATAGGGGTGAGTGACAAAAGTTCACTCAGTGGGGTGGGAAACTCGGGATGACATAAAATAATTTTGGAAGATTTTACATACACATGCCAAAACACCATTTTATCACATAAAACAGATTTTCTTAAAACGTTTGTCTTTTAATAAAAACCGTAAAAAAAAGATCACTTCAAATCACGTGACTTATAATTAATTCAAATATAAGCATTCTTCACAATCAACATCGTTCATCTTCAAACATGTCACATTCATTCCCACATTTACGGTCTTTAACCGTCTTGCAACATATGCGGTTTTTAGCCGCTATGGAAACATATAATCCATCATTCACATTCAATCATCACTTTTCACATAGTTACGGTGCTTAACCGCCATGAAAGCATTTTGCGGTTCTCAGCCACCGTGAAAACATTTTTACGGTTATTAACCGTTATAATACGGTGATCAGCCATCATATGCGAGCCCTAGCCGCCTTGCATACGCATGTACAAACACATATCATTTCATTTTCACATTTACGGCATTTAGCCATCTTGTAAACATACAATCAATCATTCACGTTCAAACATCATTTTTCACATAATTTACGGTGCTTAGCCGCCATGAAAGCATTTTACGGTTCTCAGCCGCCATGAAAACATTTGCGGGTTTTAACCACCTTTTTACGGTCGTTAGCCGTCGTAATACGGTGATCAGCCGTCGTATGCGAGCCCTAGCCGCCTTGCATACGCATGCACATGCACACATAGTTTCATCACATATCAAACATACACATAGAAGCACATGTACTGAACAAAACATAAATTTTCCAGTTATCATACCTCATAACACGTTTATTCATAGACACTTCAATATGTCACATTTCACATAGAATAAGATTCACCTTCATCATATAATAACATTTCATACATTCAGCACATAAACCCAACACATTTCATATAGCATAATAAAATTCATAATTTAAATATTTTGAAAGAAATATAAATACCGACTTAGCATTTTTCTCCACCTTAGAAAACTGAAGCTTCTATTCATAAATTGTCGAGCATATTCCTCTTTCCTCGTCTCCTACATCGAGCATTAAAAATATCTTAGTACTTTGTCTAGTCGTAAATTCGTAAGTTAAGGTCACTAATAATTTAATGTTTTCTTTAGTGTTTTCCTTCATCAGTTGCAACAGGTTTCTGACGATGTTGTGATTTAAAGAATAAACTAAATGATTTTAAAGTAAATATAGGATTTAAATGGAATTATAATGAAAATGTATTTATTAAAATATTAGAAAACTTAATTAGACTTTATTTAAATCTTGAAAGACTTGGCTTAGTTCCAGGAGAATTAAATTATAAGATTATGATTTGGTTCAGATATTGAAGACTTGAAAATAATTCTAAAATAAGTAAATTATAAAGCATTTAGCTTAAAATAATTCTTAAGGGCCTTTAAAATAATCTTAGAAAATCTAATTATATAATTTATGGTTTAATTTAGATATTAATAAATTTGAATATATTTATAATTATGACGTATTTAGATTTACTATTAAGTTTATTTTTATAAACTGAATTCAATTAACTGAAATTATAAGTTAATTTAGGAAATTTATTTAATTGCATAACATGGTTAGTTAATTATTATTTAATAGGATTAAAATTGATATTTAAATTGATTCTTAACTTTGAGATTTAAATTGTAAGGTTCATAATTATTTCTTTACATTTTATCATTTTTAATAATGTTGAGGATTTAATTATATATTTAATATTTATAGTTAAGTCATTGATTCGCTTATTAAATTATAAGAGTCAATCTCAACGTCTATAATTATCTTTAAATCAACAATTCGTTGGAAATTAAGAGATATTATAATTAATATTTGTAATATGGCCTTTGGTTTGTTCATTAAATTATGAAGATTAAAACATAATATTTATATTTATAATTACCCAAGAGTTATGGGATTAACTAGACGTGAAAACTAGGATTTTAAAACCTAGATTTAAAATAACTATTAAATTGTACATAATTTAATTATTATAAAAACTCTCAGGTAACTTATAACCTAATTCATTAGTTTGGATTAAATTCATTATTTCATATATATATATATATATATATTAATTCTCGAAAGCAATATATGTAATATTTAGGATCCGTTTTACAATTCCGACTAATTATGGATAAATACAATTTTAGCAATTTTAGGAATCGTTTTAGCAAAATAAGCAATTCTAATAGGCAATACTTAATGTTATCAATTTTATAGTTTACATAATATAATTTCAACCTAATTGAGTTCATTATAATTATTTATTAATTTAGGGATTTAAAACATATTTTCATAATTTTAAGGTTATAAAATTTCATATTTATAACTATTGGAGATTATAATTATTATTATTCATAAATTTTAAGTCTTAAAATATATATCATAAATTTATGAGATTAATTTGTAGTATTCATAATGATTAGGGTAAAAATTGAATTTTTAAGAATTAATAGAGTTTTTGTAACACCCTAGAAAAAAAAATATAATAATAAATAATAATAATAACATAAACTTTATTTATATATATAAGTGTGTGTATATATATATATACGTATAGAATATAATTATCAATTATGTAGTAGTATTAATGTGGTATTATAAAGTAAAGTGCTAAGCATAATTATATCCTTATTAATACAATTTTATCTCTTCCATCATAAATGCTCATCCATTTAATTCTACCTAGTCTAGTGTAGGTGTAGCACCTAAGAATTTTTTTTTTAAAAATATAACTATATAATATATTACCTTAATGTATATATATATAATTATATAGTATGAACTTGTAATATATATTATATATGATATAGATTATATAATATTAAGATATAAAACTCATAAAATATAATTATAACCTAAGTATTATCTAAGTTGTTAAATTTATAACCTAAGCTCAAGCAAATTTACGTACTTAATATATATAAATATGCATGACATACTTATAATATAAATTACTATCTTAGTTTATTGCATCATGTAGGCTACGTAAAATGCTTATGTATATACTATAAGTTGCATAATTTAAGTATTTTGGCTTGAGTTTTCATGTGCAACATAGGCTTGTAGGTAGGGATATAGGTCAATACTCTTCTAGAAGCATTAAGGGTATGTTTGTTTTAGGCTTACCCCCACCGGATTTGGGATTTTAAAATCCCAAATCCGTGTTTGTTTAGAGGATTTTGTCAAGAATTATCAAATCCATCAAAAACCTATTCTACCAAAAAAAACACTATAATTAACCCTATACCTAAAACCTATTACACATCAACTAACAATATAATATTACACATACATACTTTTTCCAGCATTGATTTGACATCTACAGTAATAATCCTACATATAAAATCTCAAAACAAACACAAATTTTAACTATTCACCTTTATTACCAAATCCCAAGATTTCAAAATCCGGATTTCCCCCATCCTACATAAGCCTTAAACAAACATACCCTTAGGGTGAGGCCATGCTCTTCCATTCTCTTCCTTGTACGAAATCTGCAAGCATAAGCAAACATACTTCTCTTCTTCCTTTTTCTTCCTTTTTCTTTCTCCTTCCACCACTTGTTGAACGTTGCTTACTCCATCACCGAGCTTCAGCTTTCCGGCAAGGATATACGTCAAGAAGAATAGCTCTTATCTTGCTCGTCGTAAGGGTAGGTTCGAAATTACGAAACATAGCTGTTTCTTCTTGCAACTGTAACCACCCTTGGCTGCTGTTCTGGACGCCGCTGCTGCCGCCGTTCGCCACTGAGTCGGGTCGGAGCTGGTGCGAGGCATGCGCCGGAGCGTCGGGTCGAGGCCGCCGCTGGAAGCGGCGGTTGTGTGGGCTGAACGGGCTGAGCTGGGGCGCTCTGTTTCTGCTGGTGTTTGAGTCGGGTGTTGTGGGTGCGTGGGGTGTGTCCATGGGTCAGTGGTGGTGAGACCAGGTGTGTCGGGCGGAGCTGACCGCGCCGGTGGCGGTTACGCCGCTGTCGTGGCTGCTGCAACAGAGGGTAGGGCGGGTAGTGTTAGGGTGTTGTCTAGAGCGTTTTGGAGTAGTGAGGAGTCGCCGGCGACTTCCAGTCGCCGGCTGTGGCGGACCGGCGGATGGCAGAGGCGGCTGGGCGGTGATCGGATGTGGAGACAGCTGCAGCCGCTGGAAATGTAACGTGAGGAGGGAAAGGTGTTGTCTTGAAAATTTGATAAGTATGAGGGGCAAAAATGTCATTTTTGCTGCTGATTTTTATTTTAATGTTTAATTAGTTTGTAAATTGCATATAATACCTAAATTAACTAATAACATGTATGAAGACCTCCCAAAAATACGAATGATGATAATCGAACCCTCAAATTTATCTAAGTTACATAGTTTTATTATTATTGATGATATTATGTAATTGTTTTCCTAGATTTCTAAATGTGATATTAATGATACATATTTTGATTTAACATTGTAAAATATTAGGAAGTATAAAAATTATAATATACTTACTAGAATTTTAATATATGAATTTCGGACATGGAATTCGGATAAAAATTTCGTAATCTTCTTTAAAATATGACGATATCATAAAAATTGTCTTTAAAATTGTGAGAATTATAATGAATAACACTTTGATAATTTATTATTAATATATATGGAAATTTTAGATGTTATATTATAGTTAATAAGATTTGATGAATAAGACGAGTTAATTAATAAAGAGAACTAGGTAAATTAATTTATATTACTTGAATCAAATTATATGATTAAATACAGTATAAAGTTATAAATTATATTAAATTAATTTAGGAACTATAATGTAAGCTTAGGTTAGGAATTAATTATTATTGTGTTATTATTATAAATTTTAATCAAAGATTTTAATTGGAATTATAATTTATGTCTATATTTTGCAAGATTGCTTTTGAGACTAAAAATTTATAAATATTATGCTAATTGAATTAAGTTATAATTTAATTATTATTTCTAAAAAATTAAGGATAAATAACCCTAATTTTTCTATCTGTTTTTAATCCGAGTTATTAATTTTAATTTGATCTATATGGACTATGAATTTTACATTTAATTACAAAATAAGTTATATTAATTTCCAAAATTAGGGTTTAGTTTAAAAATATTAAATTTATTTTAAATCGATCATAATTTGAGTAAAAGCTAAGTCGAAACATTATATTTGTAGGCAATACGTCGGATTTTACGCCGTAGATAGTCTGGAAGCCTACAGCTTTTGTTCAGCTGCTCTTCAGGTGGGGAAAATGTGCTAAGTGTTATGTTATATTTCCATTTCAAGTATTTAAATTTACGAATTATATTCAATATGAAACGTGTTGGGCTTATGTGCTGAATATATGAAATGTGATGATATGACGAGGTGGATATGATATTTTGTATGTGCAATCAAGATGTGCTTTTACGTGAATTTTTATTTTGTGAATGTGATGAAATTATGTGTGCATGTGCATGCGTATGCAAGGCGGCTAGGGCCGTATATGACGGCTGATCACCGTATTATGACGGGTTTTACCCGTAAAGAATATGTTATGATGGCGGCTGAGAACCGCATATGTTACAAGACGGTTAAAAACCGTAAAGATGAAAATGAATGATATTGATTAAATGAAGCTTGATTGCGATGAATGGTTATACTTGAATGAATTATATGTCCTGAAATGGAATGTGTTTATTTTGGTATATTTTATGAAATGATACCTTATACAGCGTGATCCCACTGAGTGTATTATATACGCTCACCCCCTTTTTCATGTTTTCTTTTATAGATTCGGACGTTGGGAGCCGAATGTGAAGAAAGATGCGAGTACATAATTTTGCAATAATTAAACAAGTTATTGAAGAATTGTAAAAGTATGATGGCCTGTATTTATATTTTGCTGTGATTTCTGATCATTTTAAAACTTTTATGTAAATTATGTAGTTTGTTTTAAATTGCTGGACGCCCGAAATGTTAAATTTTTATTTTTATTCTATTTCGAAAATGGGGCGTGACAGTAGGAAGATGTAGCCTTTGAAAAAGTTGAAAATAAGGACAAAGACTTTTCTCTCTTTTTCTTCATTTTCTTCTTATCATCATCGAATCCCACCACCATCTCTTTCTCTCCTCTGCTGCAAATTGAAGACATCTCTTTCTCTCCTCTCTTTCTCCCTTTCTTCTTCCTCTCTTCTGCCCGTTCTTCTGTCCCCTTCCAAGCTTTTGTTTCTCTATTTGTTACTTCCTTTATGCTGCAAGGTTTCGGTTGATGTGTGTTGCCGGCGAGTGGGTGATGGGATGAGATCACCGCTGCAGATGCAACTGCCACAAAAATATCAGTCACAAGGTCGAAGGTTCGAGTCCTCTGCATTACGGCTGGTGGTGGGGTGAAGGGTGTACAGGTGATGGGTTTTAAGGCTGATGTGTGTGATTTTGGGCGGTGTAAAGTGGTCGCCGGCGACATGGGTCGCCGACAGTGGAGATAGCAGGCGGCAGGGGTGAACGGCGGCAGCTGTGGTAACGGAAGAAGTGGCAACGGGCAGCAGGGGCTGGGGAGTGGTGTGAAAGCTAAAACTGGAAAGCTTCCACTACAGACTAATTATTTGGATATCAGAGATTCTAAAGACGGATGGTAATTAATTCTCATTTGATATATTTTTTGTGTGCGCTCATATTCAATTTCAGGATTCTGATATAAGGATGGATTGCTATTTGGCAATTATTGTTAATTAGAAAGGAGATTATATGTATCTCAGTCTGTAGAGTTCAAATTGTTAATTAGAAAATAATGATAATTAAAATCCCAAAAGTTAGAAATATTACATATTTATCCTTAATTTCATAAGATACATATATATATCAAGAATCCTAAATTTTTAAAATATGTTCTAAAATCCATAATTTATGAATATTACATTTTCATTAATGATTTAATGGATAATGAGAAACGAACCCTAAATTTATTAAAGTAGTTACAATATAATAGTTATCTTAAATTTCGGTTTTAAAACCCTCAATTCACGTCTCGTTAAGTCATAACTCTTGGGAAAATTATAAATATGGACTTTAAGTTTTAATCTTCATACTTTAATAAATAAACCAAAGGCCTAATTATAAATATTAAACATTTAAATAAATTTCCCCATATTGTTAAAAATGATATAATGATCTTAAATTAAATTATGAACTTTACAATTTAAACCTCAAAGTTAAGATCCAATTAAATATCAAAGTAAATAACAAATTCAATCCTCTTAAATAAGAATTAATTAAACATGTTATGCAATTAAATATATTTCCTAAATTAAAATATAATTTTAGTTAATTGAATTCAATTTAGCAATTAAATTATATAGTCAATCTAAATACGCCATAATTATAAATATATTCAATTTTCTTAATATCTAAGTTAAATCATAAATTACATAATTAGATTTTCTAAGATTATTTTAAATGTCTTCAAGAATTATTTGAAGACAAAAGTTTTATAATTTACTTGTTTAGAATTATTATCAAATCTTCAAGATCTAACCTAAACCATAATTTTATAATTAATTTTTCCCAAAAACTAACATAAGTATTTCAAAACCTAAATAAAGTCTAATTAAGCTTTCTAATTAAAGCCTAATTAAGTTTTCTAATATTTTAATAAACACATTTTTATTAGAAATTCACCTAAACCTTTATAATTACATTAAAATCATTTATTTTACTTTTAAACTACAACATCGTAGGGAACCGAATTTTAATTAAATGACAAAGAGAAATCATATTAATTAAGTTATTTTATTTAGACCTCTTTATATGTTGATTAAGGCGTAAATCCCTAGATTCTTATTGAAATAATTAAGGAAACTCAGTTTCAGGTCGGATTTTGGAGTTGAGTATTATCACCTTATTGAATTATATTAATACTTAATTTCATTTCAGGTTAACCCTGTTAGATAGTCTGTTAACAGAAAAAGTTCTAAATTAAGAATGTATTTTAATTAATAATAGTTTGATTAATTTCTAAAGCGAGCAATTACGCTTTGTAGGAAATACGATGGGAGAAAAGAACTAAGCTCATATAGAAGTAGACGCTTTGCAAGCTTTCTCAGTAAAAGGTGGGGAAATGTGCTAAGTCGGTATTCATATTACTTTCAAATTATTTAAATTACGGATTTTATTATGCTATATGAAATGTGTTGGGTTTATGTGCTGAATATATGAAATGTTATTATATGATAAAGGTGAATCTTATTCTATGTGAATCGTGCCATATTGAAGTGCCTATGAATAAACGTGTTATGACGTATGATGACTTGAAAGTTGGTGTTTTGTTCAGTACATGTGCTTCTATGTGTATGTTTGATATGTGAAAATGTGATGAAATTATGTGCGCATGTGCATGCGTATGCAAGGCGGCTAGGGCTCGCATATGACGGCTGATCACCGTATTACGACGGCTAACAATCGTAAAAAGGCGGTTAAAACCCGCAAATGTTTTCACGGCGGCTAAGAACCGCAAAATGCTTTCATGGCGGCTAAGCACCGTAACTATGTGAAAAGTGATGTTTGAACGTGAATGATTGATTATATGTTTACAAGACGGCTAAAAACTGTAAATGTGAAAATGAAGTGATATGTGCTTGTGCATGCGTATGCAAGGCGGCTAGGGCTCGCATATGACGGCTGATCACCGTATTATGACGGTTAATAACCGTAATGATGTTTCCAGGACGGCTAAGACCCACATATGTTTCCAGGATGGCTAAGACCCGTAAAAATGTTTTCATGGCGGCTAAGAACCGTATAATGCTTTCATGGCGGCTAAGCACCGTAAATTATGTGAAAAGTGTTGTTTGAATGGGAATGATGGATTATATGTTTTCAGGCGGCTAAAACCCGCATATGTTTGCAAGATGGTTAAAAACCGTAAATGTGATAATGAAAGTGATATGTTTGAATGTGAAAGATGACTGATTTGAGATGGATGCTTACATTATAAAGTGATCTATTTTCTACGATTTTTATTAAAATACAAACGTTTTACGAAAATCTGTTATATGTGATAAAATGGTGTTTTGGTGTGTGTATAAAATCTTTGGAAATTATTTTATGTCCTCCCGAGTTTCCCTAACCCACTAAGTGTATTTCAAACACTCACCCCTCTTTTAAAATGTTTTTCAGTTTAGGAATTTTTAAGGCGTGGAGTGCGAGTGGTGGATGCTGGTAGCCGATGAGCAAAGGTTAAAGAACCTTTTTATTTTAAAATGATTAATTTCATGTATTTAAGAAATGTATGTTTTATAATTATTCAGGATTTTATTTATCTTTGTTCTATTTAAAGAGTGAAATTCTTTTGAAGAGGAATTTTTTTTTTGTGAGTAACGTCTCGGTTAAGATTTATTTACAAAAGAATCGGGGCATTACAGTTTTCCATTTAATCCATCATTTATATCAAATTTACCAACTAAACCCTTACCCCCAAAACCACCCCTGCTGCACTCCCTTTCTTTCCCAGCCACCTCTGCCGCCGCCGGCCGACTGTTGTCGGCGACTCACGTCTCCGGCGACCCTCCGTTTACAGCCCAACACAACCACGACACACACCTAGCACAGAACACACACACCCTGCAGCATATATACACAGCAACTCTACAGCAGCACCGCTGCCGTGAGCCCAACCCAGCCGCCTCCTCTGCTGCCATCCACGCTCAGCCGCCGTTCGCTGCCGTCATGCCCTTCTCCACCGCCCAGCCGCCCCATCTCCCTTCGCCGGTCCCTTCCCCAACTCATACAAAACACAGCACCCATATACCCACAGCCTTCCTCCTCCTCCATCAGCAACGCCCTAAGCTTAACTACACCAGCAGAAGTAGCTGCAGCTTCCGTGCTTTCCTCGTCGGCGAATCAGCACCGGCTACCAAACACAAACACAACAAAATTTGCAGCAAGTAGGAGAAACAGGGAAATAGAGCCGTGAGATAGGGAGAGGGAGAAGAAAGAAAGAAAGGAAGAGAAAGAGAGGGACAGACGTGCAGAGAGAGGAAGAGAGAGCATTGACTTGGAACTTGGAAGAGAGGATATTTTTCAATGTGTATTCTTACCCACCATTCTTGACTTTTCTCCTTTACTTTATACTTATATGTGTATATATATATATATATATATATATTAAGGGTAATGATATAAATTATACTTATATATATACATGGTGTGCGTGTGTATAGATGCACTTCTATATAAATAATTATTATTATTTTTTCTTATTATTTTCTCTTTCATTTCATTTGTTATTAGTATAATAACAATTATTATTATTATTTCATTTTAATTATAGAAAATTCCCGTGGTATTTTATATAGTTGAATTTTACTTCGAGATGTTACAAAACTAAAGAATTCATGAGATATATTACAGTGGAAGTCTAAAATGAAAACACGAGATATAATTTCTTTTAAATTTTTTTTTTAAACTTGACATAATTTATTTTGATTCGTGTCTCACCCACATTTCTAGGTTAAATGTGCGGACATACACTCATATGAGATAACATGATAGAACAAACATATTATACCGGAACGTAAGTTTAGGCCCATCATGTATCATAATTTACATATCTAAAATATAATATTGTTCTCCAAAGTAAACACTATTCTGGTACTTTAACATTGAAGGGGTGATGAAAAGTCAGTCCAGCTTGCTACACGTCCACGTCATCATCTGCTGGACCTGAAAATATTAAAAGCAATATCACGAGACACCTTTGGAGAAGGATCCCAGTGGGACAATTTACTCTCTAATATATACTGAGCTAATAAAATTATTTAGCACATATTACATGTCCTTCTGGCACGCTCACCCTAGACCATATATAACATAAATGAATGTGGGAGTCGCTCGCCCACTAAACCTTGCTTTCATAGACCGGGCGCTCTCGTCCTTATGATCGTCTCCCGACAGTGAAACAGCTACCGATTATAGCTACGGAGCTTCAGCTATAGATTTTCATACATAACTCTTTAATTTAATTATCAACACATAGTAAAGTGTCGAAGTTATCCACTTGAAATGTCACGTCCCATTTTCGAAATAATAAAAAAATAAATTCTTAACATTTTGGGCGTCCAGCAATTTTAAAACAAAATTAAAACCGAAGGATAAAATATCTAAACCAGTTGCATAATTTACATAAAATGTTTATTTTATCAGAGCAGCAGGAAAACTTCAATATACGGCCTATCAGGCTAAATTTTACAACCCTTCAAAAATAACTTGTTTAATTACATCAAAAAAAATATATATATATATGCATCTTTCTTCACATCCTGCTCTCCACATCCGAATCTATAAAAGAAAATATATAAAGGGGGTGAGCGTATAAAATACACTCAGTGGGATCACACTGTATAGGGGATTTATTTCATAAATACACCACATAATCACATTCCATCACATGACTTATAATCAATTTAAAATATACGCATTCTTCACAAAGCAAACATCATTCACCTTCAACATAGCTTTTCACATAATTTACGGTGCTTAGCCGCCATGAAAGCATTTTACGGTTCTTAGCCGCTATAAAAACATTTTACGGGTCTTAGCTGTCTTGGAAACTTATGCGGGTCTTAACCGCTTTTTTCGACGTACTTAACTGTCTTTTTATACGGGTCTTAACCGCCTTTTTCGATGTACTTAATTGTCTTTTTATACGAGTCTTAACCGCCTTTTCGACGTACTTAACCGTCTTTTTATACGGGTCTTAACCGCCTTTTTCGGTGATCAGCCGTCATTCATACGCATGCATATGCACACATCAACATACACATAAAAACACATTATTTTAACATAGCACTTAGTTGCAGTTCTCAACTGCCATAAAAACACATCTTATTTGTACATATGCAAATATTAACTTCACATCATTCTTTACCTTTGCATAAAAAAAAAACTCGTAGCACCTTATTCATTCCGTGCGTAATACAAACCACATTTCACACATGTATAAGATTCACCTTCATCACATCTTAGCATTATCACACATAACATCTCATGCATTCAGCACGTACACCCAACCCATTTCATATCGTATAATATTTCGTATTTTAAATGCTTTGAAAGAATTATTACCGTAATAAACAATTACCCCCACCTTAGAGTAGATGATCAAAAGCTTTACATTCCAAAGATATCTAGGGCGCAAACTCCTGCGTATCGCCTACAATTATAAAGGTTCGACTCAGAATCTAATCGAATTATCATCGATATAAATAAAATAATATTTTAATGTAAATCCTATTTTAAGATGGAATAATAATTCATAAATATATAGAGTTCGATCTTAACTTAATATATATCTAGTTAAAATAATTGTAAATCTAGGGTTATTACTCTCTAAATTAGGAATAATAGTTAAATCATAGAGTAATTTAATTAGCATACTATTAATAAAATCAATAATTTTAGTCTCAAAAGCAATCTTGCGAAAACATGGGATCTAACTTATAATTCTAAATACTTATTTGATTAGAAATTTATAATAAATAGTGTAATAACAGTTAGTTTCAAAATCGAGCTTAAAACTATGATTTCTCAATTAATCCGATAAAATCTATTCTTTATACTCTAATGGATTATATATAAAACTCTAAATAACATAAATTAATTAACGTACATTATCTTTATCCATCAATTAAAGCTCGATTTTTCATAGGTAAAATTTCTATTAATTAAATAATAACATCCATAATTCTAATATATAAGTTCATATTAAATAAAAACATATCATTATCATAAATTCAATAATTCTAAAGAGAAATACACAATTTCAATAAATCTTAGGGAGATCTATGTAATTTTCATAAGTTCGAGGGTTCATTTGCCATTTATCATAGTTCGATAGTCTTAAAACATGCTTTGTATACTTGGGAGCAATCTGCAATCTCCTAAATTCTAAGGGTTTAGTTTCAATTTCAGCAAAGTAGAGATTTGTAATCTAGCCCCTAGAATTTATCAAATTTACAAAAAGGAACCCCCTAAATCCCTCCTCTGTTCCCAACCGTCCGCCTCCTCCCTGCCACTGCTCCCTTCCGCCACCGTCCACCAATTAGCCATTGGGAAGTCACCGGCAACACCACTACCCGACATCGACCGACGAACACAGAACCGGCCACCACCATAACCAACAAGACACACCTACTGACCAACAACACCACAATCAACTCACTCACACCTAGACCACAGAGCACCCAACACAGCTTAAAACCCACACGTCGCCGCTTACAGCGGTGGCTTCACAGCCCCTAACTCTCCGGCGCACACAGCGCCGGCTATCCCCAAACCCGACAACGACCGGCGACCATCGAAGGAGAGCAGAGCAGCCACAGGGAGAAAGAGAGGGAGAGAAACTTAAGGTTCAAAGTTTCGAACTCGTCCTTACGATGAGCTCGACGAGTTGTACTATTCGGTCCGATTACCTCTCAAAAAAACTGATGGTGATGAAAGACGGTCGATTCTTTGATGAGGGAAGAAAATGAGAGAGAGATGGCTTTGTTTGCTCAATAATGGTGAAGGAAAAAAATGGTGATAGAGACTTATTCTTATCCAAGCATTTATCTTCTAGAAGCAATTTGACTTGTATCTTGCTTAATCACTTAGCTTAATTAGGTACATTTATATAATATATCATATGTTATATAACTATATCATATATATAAATAAAAAAAAATTCCTAGGTGTTACAACATTCCCTCCTTCAAATAATTTTGTCCTTGAAATTTAGAAACGTACCTAAAATCGGCAAATTCGGATATTTTGCTAAGATCTCATCTTCTTCTACCCAAGTGGCTTCATTGATATCATGATGACTCCATTGAACCTTAACTAAAACGATATTTCGATTTCGTAGTTTATGAATCTTTTTATCAAAAATAGCCACTGGAACCTCTTCATATGTCACGTCCTTCTCCAGTCCTATCTGTTGTTGATTGATGATGTGATTTGGGTCGAAAACATATTTTCTTAGCATGGAAACATGAAAAATGTTGTGTATGCCGGTGTAATCAGGCTGTAAAGCTAATCGGTATGCTACTTCTCCAACTTAATCCAAAATCTCAAACGGACCTATATATCTTGGTTTCAATTTTCCTCGCTTTCCAAAATGATATACTCCTTTTGTGGGCGATACTTTGAGAAAAACTTTGCTCCCACTGCAAATTGTAGCTCTCGACATCTTTTATCCGCATAAGATTTTTGTCTATCTTGAGCAGTCTTGATTCTTTCTTGAACTTTTCGTATTTTCTCCACTGCTTGCTCAACCAGTTCGGGTCCCAAAATTTGTTTTTCACCTACTTCATCCCAATAAAGAGGTGAACGATAGTTTCTTCTATATAGCGCCTCGTACGGTGTCATCCCGATAGTTGTCTGATAGTTGTTATTGTAAGCGAACTCCACCAAATATAGATGGTCTTCCCAGCTCCCGTGCAGATCCAAAGCATTTGAACTTAAGCACACCATCATTGCTTACTTCAAAGTTCTTTGTTAAACCTTTCTCCACTTGTTCTTTCATGATTTGAGTGAACCTATCATCATTTTGAGCCTGCAGTATTCTATCATAAAGCGTAGGTTTTATTATCAAAGAACTTATTCTTGCTCTTATGTTGCTTGGAGGTATCACCAATTCCATACTCAATCTTCCGAATTCTTCAATAAGCTCCATCTGAGCAGTTATCATGTACGCCGTTTGAACTTTATCCTTCCTACTCAACGCATCCGCCACCACATTTGCCTTACTAGGATGGTATAAGATTGAGCAATCATAATCTTTCACTAACTCGAGCCATCTTCTTTGTCTCATGTTGAGCTCTTTTTGTTCAAAAAAATACTTCAAGCTCTTATGATTAGTGTAAATTTCACACTTTCCTCCATACAAATAGTGCCTCCAAATCTTGAGAGCGTGTACTACAGCAGCTAATTCCAGATCATGAGTTGGATATTTTTGTTCATACGTCTTTAATTGTCTTGAAACGTAAGCTACCACTTTCCCTCGTTGTATTAGTACACATCCCAAACCTTGTTTGGACGCATCACTATAAACCACGAATTCCTTTGTTCCATCTGGAACTGTTCAAATTGGTGCAGACGTTAATCTTCTCTTCAACTCCTGGAAACTTTCCTCGCATTGATTTGTTCACTGGAACTTCACTTCTTTATGAGTCAAACGTGTCAGAGGAATGGAAATTTTTGAAAATCCTTCAATGAATCTTCTGTAATATCCAGCTAAACCCAGGAAACTTCGCACTTTGTTTACATTGGTCGGTGCCTTCCAATTACTGACCGCCTCCACCTTGGCTGGATTCACTTCTATTCCTTTTGAAGAGACAATATGCCCAAGAAACACTACAAGAAATTTGAGAAATAGTGACGAGAAAATTTGTCATTTAAATGCTATTTTTCGTCACTAAAAGTATTTGGTGACGAAATCTTAGCGTTGTAGGTGCGTCACAAAAGAAAAATGTGACAATTTTTAAAATTTGTCATTAAATAGTGAACTTTTAATGACGCTAAAGGCATCATCACCATATTTTATCATTTATAGTGACATTTGACTCGTCATTTTTTCCTTAAAATTTTTGTCACCTATTATGTTATTTCGTCATCTAAATGGTTAACTTTAAATGACAAATGTCTTATTGTCATGAAAGCATTGAACTTCAGTGACAAAATCAAATATTTTATTGAACTCATCGTTATTTGGTGATGACTTTATTGTCATTAAAATATTAATTATTTTGTCATCTTTAAATAATTCGTCATGAAAGAGTTACTAGATGATGACAAAATTTTAGTCGTCATTTAATAAATATATCATGTTGTCGTGATAAATTAGCATTTGATGACAAATTTTAATTGTCACCGAAAATAGAAGTATTATGACAACATATTGTTTTCGTCAAAAAAATATATGACGATTTTTATCCGTCACAAGATATACACGTACGGTGACAAACAATATTTGGTGACAAAATATTATATATCACTAAATGAATATTTTTCATGACAACTAAATTAATTCATTGATATAAGATTAGTTTTTTCATGACAAAATAATCATCGTCATTAATTTATTGATTTTATGTGACGACGTTCACAATTACAAAAAAAAAATAAAAATTAACATATAGAGACAAATTGTTATATTAATGTCATCTTTTGTAAAATATATTTCATTATATATTTGTGACAAAATATATTATCGTTACCCGGCTCTAGTTGTAAATATTTTAAATTTATTATTTAATAATAATTATAACTATACCAAATTTGTTTTTAATTATAAGATCACAAATTGATTCCAAAACTAAACCGTGCACAAAACTAAAAGAATATACATATTCAAGTACCAGAATGAATGCAAATATTTAAAAATACTAAAAGACAGTGGCAAATATCCAAGTTTGACCAATGAAATTAACAATCTTAGTTAATATAAGAAAATAAAACAAGGATGATCATCACTTAAAAGGGACCAAACTATGTAGATAAATATTAGGACTATAATCCTAAATCTTATTTCCTTTCTTGCTTATTTCAAAACTTCAAAGTGGCAAGAATGAAAACTTCTCGTGAGGAGATCCACAACCATCTGAATATAAAAAGATTCACCTGTATATTCCAAATCAATATTAGTATATTAAAAGTAAATATACTCGAAACAATGTATATGAAATTTTTTATTCTTCAATGACACATAACAATGGTCGAAAAACACAATTACAAAAGCAAACTTTAAGAAAAACAAGTTAGACAATGAATAAATACGTAAACCATTTAAATCGTACACCTAAACAAAATTAAATTAAAAAAACACATAATAAACTAACAAATAATATACAAATAGAAAACAATTTAAACTAACCTTGAAAATGTTTCAGAGCTCAATTCCTTTAGCAGCAAGAAATTCCATAAGCTTATTGATATTTGCACCTTGTTGAGATAGTTGGTTCTTCAAACCAGTCACTTCGTTCTCAAATTCAACCACTTGTGTCTTCAATTCATTCATTTGTGTTTCAGACTGTTGTAGTTGTTCCTGTGTCTCTTGAAAATTCTTTTATAGTTGTTGGGTAGATGATTCATATAAAGTGTTTCGTCTGCTTGGAGGTTTTGGACCATACCCTAAGCCTTTTACATTTGAATATAGTAACATGTTTATCTTTCACATAATCAAGTTGAATTATATCAGTCAAAACACCATAAAAATCTATGGTTTCATCACCGTGGTTCCCTTCCACAACAATCCCACTATTTTGACTCTTACGCCGACTATCACGTTCATTAGTTAGAAACCTTACTCCATTTACAATGCATCCGATGTACTTTCTTACACACTTATGTGGTGTACATGCAAGTGCATAAAGAGACTCATTTGCAGCTGATTGTTCTTCATAGTATACTTGAGTCATCTGAAACATATATGCATATATATAAATTAAGTATCAAAAATCAAATATATCAATCATTGAATGTTAAGATATTCTATTAATTGCAAACAAATATCAACTTACATGTTTCTTGAACCATGTAGGAAATTTCTCTTTGTGTTCTTTATCTATATTTTCACAACCTTCTAGGACAAGCTCTTGCTTATGCTTCCTGTAGGTGACATGTTTAAAGTTTTTAGCAACTCATATTGATTTTGTAAGTTAAAGAAAATAATACACTTACTCAAAATATGGTTCAACCTCCTCACAATTTTGAAAGACAAACCATTGTGTGGCACTAAACTCTTCCTCAGATAATTGAATATATTTTGTTGCCCCAAAGTGTCGACATTTCTGTGAGAAGATTGATAAACTATCATCAATTCCTAAATCAGTGTTCTGCTCATCTCTATTAAATCTTGTCTAAATTCCTCGCAAGTACATTGAACAAAAAGTTAAACACTCTTTTGCAATGTAAGCTTCTGCAATTGAACCTTCTGGATGAGCTTTATTGCGTACACTCTGCTTCAGATCACATAATAATCTAAAAAAAAACAAGGCAAAAAATTATCAGTGTTACCTTTCAATTGAAAGTATATACATAAAAAAAGATTGAAGTGTTACCTTTCAATTGGATACATCCATCTAAATTGAACCGGTCCACCAAGTAGTGCCTCATTTGGTAAGTGAATAGGCAGATGAACCATGATGTCAAAAAAAGCAGGATGATATATCTGTTCTAGTTTACACAAAATCATACAAATATCTTCACTCATTTTCTCCAGTTCAGATCTTTTCAACTTTTTACAACACAAACGTTGAAAAAATTGGCCTAACTCAGCCAACACATTACGTACATCTTTATTTAAAGATCCACGAACACCAACTGGAAGTAGTCATTGTAAGAGTATATGACAGTCATGACTTTTCAATCCAGATATCTTTTGGTCTCTCATACTAACACAACGAGAAATGTTAGAAGCATATCCATCTGGAAATTTAATAGATTTCAGAAACTCACAGAAGTCTTGTCTTTTTTTTTTTCATAACATAACATGCAGGAGGCTTCACATATTTTCCATCACCTCTCTTAATTAAGTGCAACTCCTTGCGAATTTTCATGTCCTCTAAGTCTTGTCTTGCCTTTACAGTGTCTTTTGTTTTCCCATCTATATCCATCAAAGTTCCTAATATACTCTCACAAATATTCTTCTCGATGTGCATTACATCTAAATTGTGCCTCAACTTTAACTTACTCCAATAAGGTAAATTAAAGAAAATACTGCGTTTAGTCCAATTCAATTCCTTAAGCATACGTTTCTTCTTTCTACTACTATGCTTCCCTGGTGTCAAATCTTCTAGTCTATCCAACTGGATTACCACATCATCACCAGATAAGTTCCTTGGCGCCTCGTTATCTTCTCGTTTATTATTAAACTTCTTACTTCTCCTCCAAGAATGATTTTTGGGTAAATAACGACAATGCCCCATGTAACATATCTTGTTCCGCAATCTTAGAGAATATGTTTGCTCATTACAAACTGGACAAGCCATGTACCCTTTAGTACTCCATCCGGACAAATCACCATAAGCTGGAAAGTCGTTAATCGTCCACATAACAGCTGCTTGCAGTTGAAAATTATTTTTACAAGAAACATCATAGGTTTCTACTCCTTTTACCCACAATTCTGTTAATTCTTCAATTAATGGTTGTAAGTAAACATCAATGTCTTTTCCTGGTGACTTTTTTCCGGGAATAAGCAATGACAACATAAAAAATGATGGCTTCATGCAATCCCAAGGAGGGAGGTTCAACGGGGCTAAAATTATTGGCCACATGCAGTAAGTGGTACTTAGGTTTCCGAATGGATTAAAACCATCTGAAGCTAGGGCTAGTCGAACATTTCTAGGTTCTTTAGCAAATAAAGGAAATTTATTATCAAAGTCCTTCCATGCAATTGAATCTGCCGGATGTCTCATATAGTCATCATCAATCCGTTTTTCCTTATGCCAAACCATCTTTTTAGATGTTTTTGAAGATAAATAAAGACGGCGAAGTCTAGGCGTCAATGGAAAATAACTTAAGATCTTTTGTGGTATCTTCTTCCCTATACCATCATTAATTTTCCAACTAGAAGTCCCACAAATAGGACAAATGTCCAGGTTTTTATTGCCTTTCCAGAATAAAATACAATCATACTTACAGACATGGATGCATTCATATCCCAATCCCAAATCACGTAAAAACCTTTTAGCTTCATAGCAAGAACTAGAAAGTGTTTCACCATCTGGAAGAGCTGACTTCATCAACTTCAACATCATATCTATTGTTTTATTACTCAATCTATTATATACTTTCAAGTGGAGCAATTGAATAATAAAAGATGTCCATGAAATCTTCTTACATCCTGGGTATAATTCAATTTCAGCATCATCCAAGAGTGCCTCAAGATATGTTGGAATCTCAAAATTATTGGTATTATCGCTATCTGACATGTTATTAGTATGTGTTTGATAGTACTGTTCACCAAGGTCAAATAACATATCGGCAATACCATCATTCTCCTCATCATTTCCTTCTAGAGAATCACTATCAATTCTTTCATCCTCATTAACATCTTGATTTGTTTGATTATTCAAACTTGGTTCACCATGATAAAACCATGTAATATATCCCGGATCTATCCCCCGCTCCAAAATATGATTCTTAACAGTTATCTTATCCTTTATTACTAAGTTCAAACAATCTCTACATGGGCATCTAATGTCACCCTCTAGACCCATATGTGTTTCCACAAATTTCATAAAACCATTTACCCCATTTATATAAGTCTTAGACCATTTAATAGCATGCATCCAACTTTTGTCCATATTTCACCTATCATGGAGAAAGATCAAATATCACACTTTTGTAAATGTAGAAAATGTTAAGGTTTAATAATAAATAACATCACAAAAATGCATATATTAATGATAAAAATAGAATTCGTCACAATTGAGTAAGAAATAGTGACAAAATATCATGCATTACAAAAATATTCGAGTATAAATTGATATATACAACACTCAACTTGAAACTAAAAAATGGTATTCCCACCCATCTCATTTATGCATTTTATCAAACACTTAGGCTTCATTTTGTATATGATGAATGAAAGTCTTGCTACCAAGTCATTCAAATCCAGTTTAACATAAGAAAACAAAAGGCAAAACCAAAATCGCAATTGAATTAAGCAATATATCCAATATATAAGCTCAAATAAAAAAAAATTTAGCATATTTTGTGAGATTCTCATTTGTTCTTCTCCTTATAAATGAGACAGTAACTATTTAATGTCTATTTCATTTAGAAATTCTAGTTTACCAAAACAAAGATAAAATTACAAATGCACCAACAAATCAATAAAAACATAAATTGCCCTTTTATCCGCAAACTGCTACAGTAATATACACTCAATATTTCTGTATAAGAGTCCCAAACCAAATGCAATAGATCAACGTAGGATTTCCACAAAATTAAGTACTCATATTATCTCAAAACATCAATAAATAAGGGGTTAAGCATAAGAAAAAACAAAAATTCAATAAATCTTTAACACTTACGAGATGTGGGAGATGTCAAGAAGTGAATTATGATGATGGTTGCATAGGGGGCGAGATTGAGAAAGGTGGACGGCAGAATAGGTTATCTGCTGTTGTGTTAATAATTTCTTTTTTTAAAGTAGAAGATAGGCATAAAAAAATATATAAAATATGACATAAGGTAACAAGAATTACGGTTAGTATAGTTGGTTTAGAGTTTAAATCTGCATTGGGTGGTTGGGTGTTCAAATCTTCCTAGGAGCAGTTTTGAGATTTTCTGTTTTAACTATTGAAACAATTAGATAATTCATGCATATATAATCAAAAAATATAAATTTTACATAATTTTTCTTATCTTTTTCACTATTGAAACAATTAGATAATTCATACATACATAATCGAAAAATATAAATTTTACATAATTTTTCTTATCATATATAATAAAATATAAATTATTGTATGATTGAATTATAAAGATGATATTAAAATGATGTAATTTCGTGATATTTAATTAAAATATATGACATATAATTAGTCATAAGTTAACGAATTAGTACAAATTGTCACTATATTTAACATTAACAACGAAATAGTTTCGTTTAAATGGTCAATGACGAAATAATATTTTGTTGTGTTAAATAAATTATTTGTAATGATCAAAATTGTCATAATTTTACAATATTTTTTGTATTTCAAAACTAACTTATAACAAAACATTACTCTCTGAATGATATAGTGATGGATTGATGTTTATTGTCGCCAAAAATGAGCATTCCTAACAAACTAATATCGTCAATACTTTTACTAAGAATTTATGACAAAATAAATTATTGTCAACAAAATAAATAATTTGTGATGCCAAATATTGTTGCAATTAATGTATAATATATTTGTCATTGAAATATTTTCCCTTACAATTCTAGAGTTTCAGAAGTTCTACCTAAAAGAATATTGTGATGAATATTTTATCCATCATAAAATATTCAAATTGGTGATGGAAAAAACATTTACGATGACAAAAATAAATAGTGTACCAATAGTAAATATATCGATGAAAAAAATAGAATTCGTCATTGTTAAGTAAGAATTTGTGACAAATTACAAGCTTTGTAACAAAAAAAATGAATTGATGTTTGCCGTCATAAAATATGAATATTGGTGACAAATTAATGATGTCAAAATTTATTTCAAATAATTCAATACAAAACATGTCATCGTCAAGAAAACTAAACAATTTATGACGACAATCATCGTCATCTATTGTAATCAATTTGTCATTGAAAGATTCCCTCTAAAAATTTGGTGGGAAATTCTACCTTGAAAAAATATTGCGATAAATATTTTTTTATTGTCATAAAATATGAAAATTAGTGACGAAAAAAATAACTAATGATGACAAAAATAAATAATGTCACCAGAGTACATATATTGACAACGAAAATAGAATTCGTCACTAATATGTAAGAAAATATGACAAAATTGCATACGTTGCAAAAATAATCGTCACCAAAAAAGAATATTATGACGAATATATTTTAATTGTCACGAACTAATGGTGTCAATATTTATTTCCAATAATTCAAGACAAAATATAGTATTGTCAAGAAAATTAAACAATTTGTGACGTCAAATATCGTCACCATTTGCAATAAAATTGTCGTTGAAAGGTTTTTCTCTAAAATTTTGGTGGGAAATTTTATCTTAAAAGAGTATTGTGAGGAATATTTTTTAATTGTCATGAAGTATGAACATTGGTGACGAACTAATGATGTCAATATTTGTTTCAAAAAATTCATGACAAAACTTGTCATTGTCATGAAAATTAAATAATTTGTGACATCAATTATCGTCACCAATTACAATAAATTTGTCATTGAAAGATTTCCCTCTAAAATTTTGGTGGGAAAGTCTACATTAAAAGCATATGGTGACAAATAATTTTTAATCGTCATAAAATATGCAAATTAGCGACGATAAAAATACTTAATAATGACAAAGATAAATAATGTTGTTGGGATTTCATTGTTTAGATTTTGATGAGACAAACCAACCATGTAATAGGAAGTTTTGAGTACCCCATTTTCACATTGTTTAAGTGAATAAATAGACTAGAATTGAGTCTTGAGTCAAGGATTAAAATGGAGGTTAAAAGAGGATAAAGCTGCATCTAAGCTTTATAGGAAGATATCGCTGCAAGAAGGCAGGATACAGCAAAGTAAGGTAGAATGGCGTGCAGCATCGCTGCATGAAAAGGATACAGGAGTACTGCTAGAACGAAGTTACAGCAGCACTGCCAGACGATACTGCAAGCAGGTCTAAGATACAGCAGCACCGAAAGAATACATCAGCTGCACAGAGACCAAGGATACAGCGCAGACTTACAGAACAGTTAAGTATATACAGCGCCAACTATAAGACTAAGTATCCTGCAAATCCCAGGAAGGATAAATACAGTACGAGGAACGGAGATCCAAGCAGGGACAAAAGAGCCGTTCAAGAAAAAGTCAAAGTAGCAGACACAGAGCCAATAAGAAGATGCCACATGGACTGACGCGCCGCAGAAAGCTGCGAGCCGCAACTGCCGCATTAAATGCTCCGAAAAGAAAGGTCAGTCGCATTAAATGCGAACCATACTTTGGCCAGGCTATTTCAAATTCAAAAGAAGGATGTCTCCTTCAACGGACATCTTCTCCTTCAAGTATAAATAGAGGTCGAGGAGAACTGAAGCTGGCAACTGAAACTTTTACGCTAAATCCACGAAGCTTACAAGATCCAAGTATTCAAATCTACAATCAGTTTGAGTCACTCAACCTATCGAAGTGAAGCAGAGTTCAAGCTGAAAGATTCCTTACGGATTCAGAAGCTCACTTCGAAGCACAAGTTGAAGAAAACCTTTTTATCCTTTTAACCTTGTTGCTGTGTGCTTAGGTTGTTTTAGTGATGTCAAGCAGTTGATAGGAGAGATCCTTGCTGTTTGTTTTTGTTGTCTAGTGTTAGGTAGCTTCCCTGTGTGGGAGTATAGAACCCTGTGTGGGTTAGCCTTTGAAGTTTGCAGTTGCTGTGTGTACACTGGACTTCAGTAGGTGGTTTGCTTTGTAAAGTTGATAGATTGTTAGGAGAGTCCTGTAAATCAATCTTGCTTAACAAAGTTCCTGCTCGAGGAGCAGTAGAGTGGACGTAGAAGGGTTACACCATCTTCGAACCACTATAAGCCATAAGTGTTTTTATCGCTTTATTTATCTGTGCTTATTTTCTGTATACATCTATCTATCTCTCATCATAAAACGTTTTAAAAGAAGCATTTTTGTGTAAAACAGCCTTGTGTTTTAAAGTATATTTCCGCTGCGTACAAAACTCCAGGTTACAGCGTGCATCACTGCATTCTAGCGCTGCAAGCAGTAACCATCTATCGCTGCAAGCTCAAGTAAGTTGCAGTGCAGAACGGTTGTTTTAAAGATTCTGAAAAATCGACCAAGGTTCATTCACCCCCCCTCTGAACCTCGGACACCATTTGGGACCAACAAATGTCATAAAAATACATATATTAGTGACAGAAATTGAATCTGTCACTATTAAGTAATAAATTGTGACAAAATTTCATGCGTTGCAAAAAAAATCATCACGAATAGTGTGATTTCTTGTAGTGAAAAGAATTTTTATCCAACCAGAACTCACACTTTTTAAACTTGGCATATAATATTTCTTTTCTCAAAGTTTCCAGAGTAATCCTCAGGTGTTCTTCATGCTGGATCTTATCGTGTGAATACACCAAAATGTCATCGATAAAAACTATAACAAAACAATCAAGATATGGATGGAAAATTCGATTCATCATATCCATAAAAACGGCCGGTGCATTACTAAGTCCAAAAGGCATTACCACAAATTCGTAATGGCCATACCTCGTGATGGTATCCGGATCTTAAATCAATCTTCGAAAACACGCTTGCACCTCTTAGTTGATCGAACTGTTAGGATGTATACTATAAGCTTAGATTTTGTGTAAACATCTATTTATGATATGAGAATCTTTTATGGTCAAATGTTTTCGTTTTATATATTTGTTATATATGTTATTGAAATTGTCCAATTAATTTATATTGTAGATAACATGGTGTGTGGTGCCACACAGAAGATTATGTTATCAGTTCCTTATAGATTATAAATGGTAGCTCACAACTGAGATAATTTTGGACAAATTATCGGAATGGTTGTAGTGTAATTTGGTATTAATTTATCTTGATTATAAAATTACACTAGTACATTTTGTATGTATTGAGCAGAACCAATTGAGGTTGTTTTATTTATACTGACTACGTAAATAAAACAAGACCTCTGTTATTATGGATATACGTCCTCTTAATCATTATATGATAACGGGCATGTATACTCGATATATGTTTCCTTAATTTACCAATGGGTGAGATTTATTTATTAAATCAATAAGCTCGGTAATTGGGATACAATGTTGTTTATATGGTGTGCTGTTGATTATATAATGAAACCGTGTCCTAATTATTTAGGATGATAATGTCTCCTTGAGGAGCTCATAAGGATTATCATGTAAACCCTGCAGGTGGATTTATTCCGACATGATAATAAAGTTGAGTGGTACTGCTCTTGGAATTAAATATTAATTAATTGAATTGTCAGTGATTCATTTAATTAATGGACATTCGATATCTTAAACACGGGGAGATAAACGTGCACATAATAAATAGGAGCCCATATTTAATATGGATAAAAGACAGTAGTTCAATAATATCTTTTTAGTGGATTGAGATATTATTGATAGGCTTAAGAAGTATATTCAGATTGAATTTAGGACTCCTAAGCCTATCAGGAAACCGATTCCTAATCTCCCTCAAGGTCCCTGTTGTAGCCTATAAATAAACCTTAAGTCAGCTGTTTCTAGACAAACGAAATCTGAAATATGATTTAGTAGAAGCGGCTGAAAGTCTCGAAGCTCGTTGCCCACACAACGTTCGAGAAATAGACGAGGAATACAAAAGAAGATCGTGAGGTCCAGGCTCCATCGATTCTTCGATCTACAGTTCTGACCTTAGAACTAATATCGGTGGAAAATGTATGATTCATTTATCCGTTGCGCATTAATCATATTTTTATGGACCCCGAATCAGATAATCGTATAGGGTCAGCGATCTGGCGGTTCTTATACGAACAAATCTTCAATTCGAGGTAACGGATACTTATTCTTGATTGTTCTTTTATTGAGTTCTTTATAGTCTATGCACATCCGAAATGTTCCATTCTTTTTCTTGACAAACAGCACTGGAGCTCCCCAGGGTGATACACTAGGACGTATGAAACCCTTTTCCAAAAGTTCTTGCAATTGCACCTTTAGCTCTTCCAACTCTTTCGGTGTCATTCGTATGGAGCCTTCGATACTAGTGTTGATCCAGGCACTAAGTCTATGCTGAATTCGACTTGTCTATCGGGCGGTAGACCAGGTAACTCTTCTGGAAAAATGTCGCTGTACTCATTTACAATCGGCACCTTTTCAATCGGATTTGTTTTCTGCTTGGGATTTACAATATTTACCAAGAGCGCCTCACAATCTCCCTTATTAATCATCTTGGTAGCCTGTAAAACCGATATAACACGTGGATTTATGCCGACTCGAGTTCCAAAAAATGTGAACTCTTCTTCTCCGGGCAATCGTATAAAAATCTTTCTCGACATCGGATCACCGCATTATTAGCTTTAAGCCAATCCATGCTTAAAATAACATCAAAATGTTTCATCTCCAATACATACAACGTGGCTGGAATGATTTTCTCTTCAAAAGAAATTTTCATATCTCGACACGTATTTTGGGTTTTTATCGTTTTCCCAGAAGGTATACTAACCTCTAAGATTTCAGCATCTACCCTATCGTTCTTATATCCCAAAAGCTCGTAAAAGATGACAGATATAAACGAATGGGTTGTCCCGGTATCAAATAATATAAGAGCAGACACATCACATACTGATAGCATACCTGCCATAGTCTCTGGCTCTTCTGCCGCCTCATTTCTAGTGAGAGTACAAGCTTGAGCTCTCCTTGCCTCAGGTCTCGGCCTGGAACCTGGTGTAACTTTGGTTTTAGGACACATCTTCCAATGATGTCCAAATTCTTGACATCGAAAACAACATCCAGTCCCCCATAGGCATTCCCCTAAGTGAGCTCTTCCACATTTGGAGCAGACTGGCCCCTGTCCTGGTTGAAAGGCATTTGGGCCGCTGCCCATTCCTGGACGTTGGGTCCGGTTAAAGGTCTGATTCCAATTTTGGTTTGTGTCATTCCACTTTCTCTTTCCGAGCAATTCTGAAAGGTTTTTATGTGGATCCTTATCCAAACCCATAAGTGATGAAATCTCCTGAGCTCTTTCAACAGTTTCTGCATATGTCATTCCTCCATATCCTGCCAAAATGGTGCCAATTTCTTGACGTAAAACGTCTGGCTTTCTTCATATACGTATCAACTAAATGGATCGCATATCGGCACAATGGATTGAATTTTCTTTCGTACTCGCCTACGGTCATGGATTCCTATCATAAATACACCAAATAATCACATTCCATCACATGACTTATAATCAATTTAAAATATACGCATTCTTCACAAAGCAAACATCATTCACCTTCAACATAGCTTTTCACATAACTTACGGTGCCTAGCCGTCATGAAAGCATTTTACGGTTCTTAGCCGCTATAAAAATATTTTTACGGGTCTTAGCCGTCTTGGAAATATATGCGGGTCTTAATCGTCTTTTTCGACGTATTTAACCATCTTTTTATACGGGTCTTAACCACCTTTTTTGACGTACTTAACCGTCTTTTTATACGGGTCTTAACTGCCTTTTTCGGTGATCAGCCGTCATTCATATGCATGCATATGCACACATCAACATACACATAAAAGCACATTATTTTAACATAGCACTTAGTTGCAGTTCTCAACTGCCATAAAAACAATCTTATTTGCACATATGCAAATATTAACTTCACATCATTGTTTACCTTTGCATAAAAAAAAAAAACTCATAGCACCTTATTCATTCCGTGCGTAATACAAACCACATTTCACACATGTATAAGATTCACCTTCATCACATCATAGCATTATCACACATAACATCTCATGCATTTAGCACGTATACCTAACTCATTTCATATCGTATAATATTTCATATTTTAAATGCTTTGAAAGAATTATAATTACCATAATAAGCAATTACCCCCACCTTAGAGTAGACGATCAAAAGCTTTAGATTCCAAAGATATCTAGGGCGCAAATTCCTGCGTATCGCCTACAATTATAAAGGTTCGACTCAGAATCTAATCAAATTATCATCAATTTAAATAAAATAATATTTTAATGTAAATCCTATTTTATGATGGAATAATAATTCATAAATATATAGAGTTCGATCTTAACTTAATATATATCTAGTTAAAACAATTGTAAATCTAGGGTTATTACACTCTAAATTAGAAATAATAGTTAAATCGTAGAGTAATTTAATTAGCATACTATTAATAAAATTTATAATTTTAGTTTCAAAAGCAATCTTGCGAAAACATGGGATCTAACTTATAATTCTAAATACTTATTTGATTAGGAATTTATAATAAATAATGTAATAACATTTAGTTCCAAAATCGAGCTTAAAACTATGATTCCTCAATTAATCCGATAAAATCTATTCTTTATACTCTAATGGATTATATATAAAACTCTAAATAACATAAATTAATTAATGTACATTATCTTTATCCATCAATTAAAGCTCGATTTTTCATAGGTAAAATTTCTATTAATTATATAATAACGTCCATAATTCTATTATATACGTTCATATTAAATAAAAATATGTCATTATCATAAATTCAATAATTCTAAAGAGAAATACACAATTTCAATAAATCTTAGGGAGATCTATGTAATTTTCATAAGTTCGAGGGTTCGTTTGCCATTTATCATAGTTCGATAGTCTTAAAACATGCTTTGTATACTTAGGGAGCAATCTGCAATCTCCTAAATTCTAAGGGTTTAGTTTCAATTTCAGCACAATAGAGATTTGCAATCTAGCCCCTAGAATTTATCAGATTAACAAAAAGGAACCCCCCAAATCCCTCCCCTGTTCCCAACCATCCGCCTCCTCCCTACCACTGCTCCCTTCCGCCTCCGTCCACCGATTAGCCACTGCCGGCGATTGAAAGTCGCCGGCAACACCACAACCCGACACCGACCGACGAACACAGAACCGGTCACCACCACAACCAACAATGTAACGCCCAGGATAAAAATAAAGCATAATTGATTAAGTAAATAAGTAAAATCTTAATTAAAATATCTTATGTGTTTTAATTCTTGAGTGTTTAATTTAATTACGTTTGTTTTAGATATTGTTTAACGATCAGTTTTAGAAGGATAAAAGTTATAAACATGGAACATAAATTATTTTTATACCATTAGATGCGTAACGGAAAAATGAGAAGATAGAAATGAACTAGAGGTCAATCGGACACCCGTAGCTCAAACGGCGAAAAAAGGGGCAAAATATGAAGTTTCGGAAAAACGAGAAACAAAATCTTTTCATGAATAGTAACTTTCAAAATTTTCTATAAATAGGCCCTCATTCGATTTCATTTTCACCATTTCTTCGAACGAGCCGAAAAGCGTGGAATACACGTAAGTCTTTCTCTCATCTCTCTTTTCTTTTAATTTTATATTCCGTCGCCGCTGCCGCCGTCGCCGGAGCTGCTGCCGCTGCCGCGCCACCGCCGGAGCCACCATTGGAGTTCGCCGGAAAAAAGTCAAACTCATCTGTTTTGGCTGATTTTCGTACACAACGTAGCCCTCGACGAGATGAATTTAGGACAACTTCCGGAATTCAATTCTGATTCTCCGTTCGCCTGGAAATGGCGAAAAACCGTAGCTGCCGTCGCCGGAAAAAAGTCAAACCCGTCCGTTTTGGCTGATTTTCGTATACAACGTAACCCTCGACGATACGAATCTAGGGCAACTTTCGGAATTCAATTCCGATTCTCCGTTCGCCGGAAAACAGCGAAAAACCATCTCCAAAACCCCAACCCTTGCTTCTGGCCACCTTTTCTCTCTCCCGTTTCTCTCTCTCTCGCTCTCTTTTCTCGCAGTTGCAGGCACCTGAAGGGCTACCGGAGTTGTGGGTTAGCCACTGGAGGGGTGGTGCCGCTATGGGTGGCAGCGCCGGTGCCGGAAAATGGCCTAGAAGGGGGGCTGTTGCAAGGAGTTTCTGAAATGTGTGCGACGAAGGGTTTTTGAGGCTGTTTTTCAGGCACTATTCATGCCGGAATTCGGTGAGGGATGGTCGGTTCTGGTAGCCGGCAGTGCGGGTTAGCCGAAGGACTAAGGGTCGATGGCCTAGGGTGGCACCGCCGCAGCCGGTGGCGCCGGGAAGGTGGCTGCTCGAGCAGGCCGACGACGGGAGTTCCGGGCACCGCTGCCTAGAAAACTAGGCAGCCGACGGGAGACGCCGTCGGGAAATTTTCCCGTCGACGGGAACACGCGCGATTTCGTATTTTTCGATTCGTTTTCGATCTGAATCTCGTTTTTTCATTGTACTTTATCATCAAGACGTTGCCAACAAAATATCATTGACCGGGGGTCGTGGGTCCCGGTCAAAGTCAACCCTTTGACCAAATTACCAAAATACCCCTAAATCTTAAAACGCTCCGTTCGAGCTCGTTTCAACTCCGATTGAGCTCATTCTTGTTTTGTTGTAATCCAAAATTCATTCTCTTTCACCTCAACTGTACAAACTGATCTTTCTCTCTTGTTTCTTCAACCTCAATCGTTAAGCCTTTTGTTCCGATCCGTCTCATCTCGATAGATAGTATCCGATTCTATATCATTTAAATCATTAATTTTATTTAATAAGGATCTAAGAAACACTGTAAATTATGTAGGCTACCTGTTGATTTGAAGCCTTGGGATACGTGATCTTGGATACTTGCTGCTCACGTGGTAACCACCGAACAAGGTGGGGGTAATTTCTTTAAATTAAGAAATTATAAAGTTTATGCAATCTTTTAAGATTATTATTAAATGTGGGGAAAATTGTTATGTCGGTATTGATACCTCTTTCAAAATATTTAATTTATGAAGTATTTAAATTACGAACTATTATACTATATGAAATGTGTTGGGTATACATGCTGAATGCATGAGATGTTATATGTGAAAATGAAAGTGATATGATGGATATGATTAATGAATGTTTCAAAGCACATGATGGATTGTGAATGTTTACTATGAATGCAAAAGTGAAGAATGATGTGATGTTAATGTATGTATATGAGCAATAAGATATGATTCCGAATTGCAACTAAGTGTTATGTTAACATAATGTGCTTCCATGTGTATGTTGGATATGTGTATGTGTGATGTGAATATGTGTGCATGTGCATGTACGGTGGCTAAGAACCGTATCTATGGTGGCTAAGAACCACATCTATGGCGGCTAAGAACCGTATCTATGGTGGCTAAGAACCACATCTATGGTGGCTAAGAACCGTATCTATGGCAGCTAAGAACTGCATTTATGGCGGCTAAGAACCGTATCTATGGTGGCTAAGAACCACATCTATGGCGGCTAAGAACCGTATCTATAGTGGCTAAGAACCACATCTATGGCGGCTAAGAACCGTAAAATGTTTTCATGGCAGCTAAGAACCGTAAAATGCTTTTATGGCGGCTAAGCACCGTAAATTATGTGAAAAGTGATATGAATGATTATGAAAGTGATATGTTTATATGTGATTGAGATGATTACTTGCAGTTTTAAATGATTAAAGGCACGTATTTGAAGCTATCCATTTCATGCTGGTTTTTATTAAAAGATAAACATTTTACAAAAATCTATTTTATGTGATAAAATCGTGTTTTGGCATGTGTGTAAAATCTTCCAAAATTATTTCATGTCACCCCGAGTTCCCCACCCCACTGAGTGTACTATTGTCACTCACCCCCTTTTTAAAATGTTTTCAGTTTAAGGAGTTTAAGGCGTGGCGCGCGAGCGGTGGATGCTGGTAGCCGATGATCAAAGGTTACAGAAGTTTTTATTTGTAAATGTGATATTTTATGAATTATGGAAACGTATATTTTATAATAAATCTTGAATTTTAAATTATTCTTGATTTTTATTTATCTTTATTCTTTTGAAAGAGTGAGTTTTTATGAGTGAGTAACGTCCTGGTTAAGATTTATTTACCAAAAAGAATCGGGACGTTACAAACAAGACACACCCACTGACCAACAACACCACAATTAACTCACTCACACCTAGACCACAGAGCACCCAACACAGCTTAAAACCAACACGACGCCGCTTACAGCGGCGGCTTCACAGCCCTTGACTCGCTGGTGCACACAGCGCTGGCTATCCCCAAACTCGACGGCGACCGGCGACCAGTGAAGGAGAGCAGAGCAGCCACAAGGAGAAAGAGAGGGAGAGAAACTCAAGGTTCAAAGTTTCGTACCCGTCCTTACGACGAGCTCGACGAGTTGTACTATTCGGTACGATTACCTCTCCGGAAAACTGATGGTAATGAAAGGCGGTTGATTCTTTGATGAGGGAAGAAAACGAGAGAGATGGCTTTGTTTGCTCAATAATGGTGAAGGAAGAAAATGGTGATAGAGACTTATTCTTATCCAAGCATTTATCTTCTAGAAGCAATTTGACTTGTATCTTGCATAATCACTTAGCTTAATTCGGTACATTTATATAATATATCATATGTTATATAACTATATCATATATATAAAAAAAAATTCTAGGTGTTACATGAAAGCTGAGGGTGCAAGGATTGCTTCTAGATTCACCAAACGTCTCAACTGTACTAGATACACTTAACTGTTTAGTTTCTTTTGGTCATATAACATAATCTTTTGTAACTTATATTAGGTTATTTTAACCTAAAACATAGAATGATTTATTATCTATATATTATATATTAATCTTTTGTAACTTATATATTATCATGATTTTATACACTTTATTCAAGCATATAAATATATTAACAATACTTCATTTAAAACATACTGATTCCTATATGAAATTCTAAACATGATCATATCATAACTAAAACATTTAAGTAAAAAATAGTATATGAAATAAAATATCATACTTGTGATATAAAATTTTTAGACACTTAAATTAGTGATTCTAGGCATAAAATGACACATAAAACCACAACAATTTTAATAATTCATAGGTGATGCCAAAAATGACAAGAATATTTACATGGTCACATAATAGTGTTAGATATCATATTCTGAAAATTCATAAATTTTCACCATGTAAATATATAAATAAAATTAATTCTATAAACTAGTTTTTCACTTCAATTTCAACTCAAAATCAGTCTATATTGTAAAATTTATCAAGCATTATAGGATTCATAAACAAATTTCATATTTTTACAGAATTTATAAAACATGTTGAAGGATAATATATAAAAATGTCAACTAAAACAAAGATTTACATAATTATTTATGACTTTTCTAAGTTGGCTGTAAACAGGGCACCATGTATGCTGAAAATATGTTTTCTTGTAAAAATCTTCATAAATTGTTCAAGGCTTCAAAATTAATAAGGTAAATTTCCACGTTTTCTTAAGAACAAATAATATAACCTAGTAAAATATGGCTTATGAATATGATTCACATAAATAGTTATAAATTTTAGAACTAGACTGAAAATAGGACATGATCTATGAAGAAAACAGCCGGTGTTGGAAAATTCAGCATACATCATACAAAACTCCAAAAATTACATACCAAGTTTCTGTATGTACCTAAGAACTGGTTCTAAGAGATAGTAAATGATCATACATAAATTCGAAGGATACAGTTTAAAAACATGATTTGATTCGGACCTAAAAACAGAATGAATATTAGGGTATTATTTGAAAAATCATAGTAAATCGAATTTATGTCCAAATATTCTGAAATTTAACAGATATATTATACACTTCCTATAATAGATTGTGGTAAAAGGGTTTAAGAAAAAACGATTCCTACATCTGTCAGAACATTTCGGAACAAAGATGCAAAGTATAAAACAGAGCAAATCTGTCACATAACAGGACTATGTTTGAAAAATCATAGTAAATCAAATTTATGTCCACAAATTCTGAAATATACCAGATATGTTCTTCACTTCATATATTAGAACTTGGCAAGAGGGTTTAGGTAAAAACAATTTCCATAAACTTACGAAGTTCTCAGAACACACCTGCAAATATCATTTCTTACACATAAAATTCTAAACCTAATGCTAAAGAACATTTTTAGATCTTCTAATATATGCTATAAGTCATGAAATATCAAAGTTCCAAGAAGAAATTAGAAGGATTAAGCGAAAAATACCTTCAAGATCAAGAGAGAAGAAGATGTGTTTTTCCTTTTTGAAAATGTGTTCTTTCTCTTCTTCTAAACTTGTTGCAAGTTTATCTTCATTTTTTGCTTTCTCATTTGATTAATCAACAACATATTATGTATTATATGATTTAGCACATGAAATAGGAGTTACCTTGAGATTAGTAGGATGTGTAGAAGAAGGTTCTATTTTGTAGACTAATAATGCATGCATTAACATATAAAATATATTTATTTCCCTTTTCCTTTTCATTCTTTGTTCTTCTTTTTCTTCTTCTTATATATAATATATATATATAGATATATGTATATTTACTTACATAACGAGATAAAAATTTAATATAACAATAGTGTTATATTAGCATAACTTATAGTGCTATATTACATAACTTATACAAAAGAGATCATTTATTTATATAATTTACTTATGTAAAAGAACATATTTTTGATACACATAATGATGCATAAATTCATGTTCAAGAAATCTATGTTTCATCACTTAGAATAACATATAAAGATCATAATTAAAATTTCATAAAATAAAAGCATTTACGACACAAACGAGTTGATTAATATATAAAAAAAACTCAATATCATATTTATGCATCTAAACTTATTTATTATCTTATCTTTAATTTCATTCCTGCCTGTCGAGTGAGTTGGGATCAAGATCGGTTTTCTCTATGAGTAATCCTGTTAAAACCCTTAAAATCTCGAAATAAATATTAGCTCATAAAATCTTTGAAATTATTAAGCATAATGTAATACGTTCATCATAATTTTGTATAACTTAAGAGTTCACACTTAATCATTTATAATTGCACACTAAAATAATTTTTTATAAAATATGCAATACAGGTTTTCTTGAAAATGGGGTGTTATATTGATGGTTGAAGAGTCAATTCATGTGGTGTTTGATGAACCACATTGTGACATAAGCAAGATGGAAAAATCTGTTGAAGGAACAACCCTCTTGAACAAAAGTGATGTTCCATATGCTGAATGTGTTTTACCTCCAGCAGAAGACAAAGAAGAAGAATCTCCACCTCTGGATGCAACAGATATTCTTACAGCATTAGAACCTACAATCTTACAGCATGCTGAGGAACAACCTAGACTTGTGCATACCTTTGAGCCTGACAGGACTTAGCTAAGAAATCACCCCAGAGATCTCATCATTGGAGATCCATCAGTAGGGGTAAGAACAAGAAGGTCTATTCCTCATGAAGCAATGTTTGCATGCTTTATATCTCAAACAGAGTCAAAGAACATTGAAGAAGCTCTTCAAGACAGCAACTGGGTTTAAGCAAGAAGAATTGAATGGATTTGAAAGAAATCAAGTATGACACACAGTTGCAAGACCAACTTATCAAGGAGTCATTGGAACTAAATGGGTGTTCAAGAACAAGCTGGATGAATCAGGACTTGTAAGAAACAAAGTAAGACTTGTTGCTAAGGGATACTGCCAGGAAGAAGGAATTGATTTTGATGAAACCTATGCTCCTATAACAAAGTTAAAAGCTATAAGGATTTTTTTGGCATATGCAGCTCACATGAATTTCAATGTATATCAGATGGATATGAAGAGTGCATTCCTCAATGGTCTTCTTACAGAGGAAGTACATGTGGAGCAACCTCCAGGCTTTGAAGACCAAGTCTTTAGGCTGCATAAAGCCCTGTATGGACTTAAACAAGCGCCAAGAACTTGGTATGACACCTTGTCTCTCTATCTGTAGGAAAATGGATTCAAGAAAGGAACAATTGATAAGACCCTATTCAGAATACAGGATGGAGACAACATTCTCCTTGCACAGATCTATGCGGATGACATCATCTTTGGATCCACCAATAAAAATCTCTGTGAAAAGTTTGCCAACCTGATGCAATCGAAGTTCGAGATGAGTATGATGGGAGAATTAAGTTTCTTCCTTGGGCCGCAAGTTAAGCAGCTGTCTGCAGGAACCTTTATCAGTCAAGTCAAATACACAAAAGAGCTTATAAAGAAGTTTGGCATGAAAAATGGATCAGCTACATCAGTCCCCATGGCTACATCCATAAGTCTTAACAAAGATGAAGATGGAAAAGATGTGGATATCACTAAGTATAGATGCCTTATAGGATCCTTATTGTATCTTATAGCAAGCAGACCAGACATCATATTTGCAGTAGGAGTCTATGCAAAGTTTCAAGCAGCACCAAAAAAATCACATCTTACAGCAGTAAAAAGAATTATCAAGTATCTGAAAGAAATTTAAGAAGTAAGCCTATGGTATCCTAAGGGAGGAGGATTTAAGCTAAAAGGTTACTCTGATTCAGATTATGCTGGCTGCAAGATTGATAGGAAAAGTACAAGTGGAACTTGTCAATTTCTTGGAAATAGACTTGTTTCATGGTTCTGCAGAAAACAAACATCAATAGCAGCATCTACAGCAGAAGCAGAATATATTACAGCACGAAGTTGTTGTGCTCAAATCCTCTAGATACAGCAGCAACTAAGAGACTATAGCAATCACCCATAATCCAATCTTTCACTCAAGAACAAAGCACATCGATATCAAACATCACTTTATAAGAGATCATGTTGAAAAAAAAGATGTCGTGCTCGAGAAAGTTCATACAGATCTCCAGCTAGCTGATATATTCACTAAGCCCTTATGTGAATCAAGGTTTTTAATGCTAAGAAACGAGTTGGAAATTCAGAAGTTATGAGTGAAAAGAGAAGTTGCAGAAGCTCAGGGGGAATCTTTGCAACTTTACGAGAAGCTGTAAGAATCGTGCTGCAAGTTGCGGCTTCATACAACGCTGCTTCAAACAGCGCTGCATCATTAATTCTTACAGCATGGACAGTAAGTAGACAAAGTAAGCAGCAGAAGGTTATAACATTTATTTTTTAGAGTATATAATACTCTACAACCTCGTAGGAGGATGTTGCAACCTTATAAGATAATAAATTAGGCGGCAAAACGTAAGTCTTTCATCGCATTTAATGCAAGTCTATGAGTGTTAGAATCTGAAGAGACACGGTCAAAAGTCATAACTGCTAAGTTTTGAATATTTACACTTTGACCCCTCCACCTTTTTATGTGGATCGTAAGATCAACTTTAATCATTTAATCTCAGTCGTTGTTCTTACTACACGTCATTTAAACTTCCCTCTTGATGCATAACATGATCATTCATGAAAATCTTCCTAAGTATCAAACACAAAGAGTAGTTTCTCCCTTCTAAAATTCTCTAAGTTCTTCAGACCCCTCATTCATACAATATAAATGGCTGCCAGATAGACCATCATTCTTGAGGGACACTTGATAAACTAGGAGCATGTTTATGCTTCTGAGATATATGATAACTCCATCATCCGTCGTATCTTCGACGCACTGGAAATGACCTAAATTTTAAGGCTCCTAACCACTGTTTATACCGTATACTCTGTAGAATCTGTTCAGAGGTTCTACGCCTTCATTAAGAGATCCAAGGAGAGAAGGAGCTCCATTTTTTTCAGAATAGAGGCAGATGGGGAAGAAAGAGAACTGTTCATGAGGGACATCGCCGCCGCCTTAAGTATTTCTTCAGAAGGATTGTCTCTAAGTCAACTCTTGACATACGGTGAAGACATCTCTCAGGATATGTGGGATCTCTTCAGAGCAAGAGATGCCAGGGCTGACGTGAAAAGAAGTGCCCTAAAGAAACTCTTCAAACCGAAGTTTGAGTTTCTTCATTATATCTGTGCATACTCCACTAAAGGCAGAACTGGGAGCTATGACAAATGCACAGACCTTCACTTCCAGATCATGTCTGTCATCATGGCTGGAGAGAAGGTGAACTAGGCCAGGTTTATCTTGAAGCGGATATGGGAGGAGGCAGAGAAGAGCACTGTTAGGAGGAGCTACGACATCACCATCTGCTCTCTCCTCTGTAAACTAGGCTTGCAGCTGATAGCCCCTACCCCCATCCCCATTGAAAAGTATCTCAAAGAGAAGGTGAAGGGTAAGATCTTAAAAAAGGTTGTTACTGGTTCAGCTGCTGTTGGGGTTGCATGGAAGAAAAACAAAGACAAAGTAGCTGCAACATTGGCCCTTCAAGATGAAGTTGTTAGCAGCGGGGTAAAGTAGGAAGAATCAAGAGAAGAGCCCCTGTCTGTCAACTCTGAAGACAGCACCCTCTTCGTCATTAAAAGGGCTATGAGGAGAGTAGAATCGGAGTTATCATCGTCCTCAGATGATGATGCATCCTTGAGGAAAAAAAGACAAGGAAGCTTGTCTCTCTGTGCAGCAAGAAGAAGACTGCTGCAGCTGTTACAAGATCTGATGCACAACGTTGGCAAAGCAATCCCTAACCTTCCCAGCAGCTGGAGATGAGATAGAGTAGCAATACAGTCTTTGGAGGAGGATAAGACTTGCTAAGGGGAAAACTCTGCTACAGTAGAGAGAGTTTCTTGCAGTGGAGAAGATTGCCCTGGAGTGGGCTCAATCAGATGACATCCTCAATCTCCTGCAACCTGAGTTCGCAGTATTCGTGCAAGAAAAATCAACAGGATCTGCTGCTTAGGGAGCTCTGGATAAAGGAAAGGGAAAAACTACTGCAGGAACAGAGTCTGCAGAGCTATTGATGAAAACAGCAAGGAAAGATGTACAGGTCTTTCTAGCCCCGACTGTAGAGATTGTAAAAAGGGACGACGATGTTGCATTTACTCAAGAGCAAATCAACACTTTTCGATTGGAGCAGGCGGAAGAAGCGATTCTGCATCTAGCGCTGTAAGCTAGTGTAAAAGAAACTAGAATGCAGCACACTCCAAGAAGGATATGGGGAAAATGAAGCTTAAGTCACAACTCAAGCTCCCCAGCATACGATCAAGTAGTTGAGGGTCTTTCAACTATAGTTACCCTTGATCCCCTTGAAGAGGATACTCAGCTGATTGATTACGGCGATTCCCCTGTACATGTCTATTCTGAAGCTGCACCAGAGAGGGCCATCACAAACTGAGATTGCCGATGAAATGACCCTGAAGGAAGTTGCGGAGGCAGGACTCCCTATACTAACAGAGACAATAGTACATCAGGCTGACATCCCTAAAGATACAGCAGAAGCAACCTATTAAAGCTGTAAGAAACAAACCAGAGCTACAAGTTATAGGTCTTGCAGAGAAAGAAGAAGAGGAAGTTGCAGGACCGACCGTTGAGACGGTGTCCTCATGGAAGACCTCAGGTGAGGTGACTGTTAAGACAGCACTCCCTGAGAAGCTAAAGACCTCTAGAGGGGCGACTGTTGAGAAGTACCCTCAGAGGAAAAAGAAGATGAAGTGGCCGAAGTAACCCCTGTACAGCTGGAGACACCTCATGAGGAGATTGATATTGCTACTGCTACAAGCTTATCTAAACCTATCCAGGTTACAATAGTAGAGAATACTGAGGAGGCCGATGAGGAAGAAGCAGATGAAGATCCTACCTCTGAACTCTATGAGAAATTCACTTCTTTCAGAGGATCAAGCTCGATAAGGGGCTTTGATGAGGATGCGGATGCTGATGATGATGATGAAGATGATGAGGAAAAAGCTGAAGTTCCAAAGTAGCATCTCAGTGCCCCCAGGCTATTATCCCATATGCTGCACCAGCTTGTGGCCTCAATCAAGAAAGAACAACTGGACTGTCAACTAATGAGTCAATCGACAGAGTTGTTGCTGTTGTTAGTCATTTAGTACTCGCACTGAAAGAACACGAGTTGAACATGCAGAGCAACACGAGATTAAGTGACAGGTTCTATGCTATAACCATGACCAACTTCAAGAAAGACATAAAAGTAATCCCTGAGATGATCAAGAACAACTTTAACGATAATGCTAACAGGTTGTATAGGGATAGGATACGAATGGAGGGAGAGCTCAAGAGAGAGGCTACAATCAACCGGTAAGAGATCAAGATGTGCAAGAACTAGGTTGATGTTGCAGCAGAGACTCTAAACAACCACTCCATGATGTTGGAGACACTCTTGGACAATGTTCTTGACCAATCTCTGAGAACCAAGAGTGTTGATGATAGGCTGGGTAATCTGGAGATGATTGTCAGCGATCTGAGAGACATAATGATCTGTGCATTCCCCCAACATGCTCATGGAGACCTTACGCATTCCAGATAAGCCCCCGTATTAGCAAGAAGACCATGATCCTATGTGGTTCACTCAGCCTCTACTCCACCCCCGACTTTTGATAATGCCAAAAAGGGATAAGAATTTTCAGGTAGATACAGAAGAAAATGAAAGAAAGAAGAGGATGAAGATGAAGAAGAAGATGACCAGTACTTGAGCAGAAGAAGAAAAAGATCAAGGTCATTTGCTGCTGCTGATGCTCCCTCTCCAAAAAGATGGAGAAAAGATGATCAGAAAGAAGGAGGAGTTGGTGGTGCAGTTGCTGCACATAGATCAACTGCAGGTGCTGCATACAGTGCCGCTGCAAGGAAAGATGCAGTACCACCCTCTTCTTATATCAATAAAAGAGGAAGAGATGATCAGCAGTAGGGCTCAAGGAAGAGGGTGTGCAAGGCTGAAACAGAGAGGCATGACAATGAGAAAATGGCTGCTCAAAGGGCTGAGAGAGCCAGAGCAGAATAAGAAGAGAATGCCTGGATGCAGAGGCTTGGTGTGATTGGTGAGAGCAGACCAAAGATGATGGAAGATGTAGACAAAGCTCTTTACCAATACCCCCTCAAAATATTCCACGTCTCGACACAGATAAAATATCTGCTAAAGTATCGGTGCTGATGGATCAAAGGCCTGAAGGAAAGAACACGGCCTGAAGCTTAAACATCTTTAAGGCAATTAAATTGCCTACAGACAGGAACCCATAATTTGAGGTGATTACTCTGTTCGAAAGATCAGAGTACATCAGATACTTTAGATATCTCTGCAGAGAGGGCTTCTTCAGAAGGTTTCGGACCTGTCAATCTGCATTGAGAAGATATGAACAACTTGCTAGTGATGGAGAGCTAGAGATTCAAACAAGATACCTGAACCTAGTGAAGCAAGGCAGGATATTGTCTTACTATGAGGACTTCTGGCTGAGATGGATTCTGATTCCGAAGATAAAGTAGAAGCTGGAAGAATTCTATCAGAAGTCCATTCGAGATTGGTGAAAGGGCTCAAGAGAAAGAGAAGAGCAAGAAAAGAGAGCTGCTGAAAGAAGACCTGAAGGATCTTCAACAAGGAGGTCTCTGTTTTAGTAGCAACATTGCTGCAAGATACTTCTGTATATTTTTCTGGTTGTACAATTTTGATCTCTGTAAAATTTCCTTCAATTAATGAAGAAATTTAATTTCCTGCTTTATGAACAAGTTTATTCATTATGAACCTGTGCATGCTTATCTTATCTTGCTATTTATGATGAAGCTTAGAATTGATACATCATTGATGAATCCAGAATTAGTTTATGTTCTCTAAGAACCAGGTACCGAACTTGTTCCTTTCAAAGCCGTTTAATCCCTCTTGCATGGCTTGTATCCAATTGGTGTCTGCAAGAGTTTCTTCTATACAGTTTGGTTCAACCTGTGATATGACGCATGCAAACATAGCTTCATGTGTATTAGCTCTCCTTGTTCTAATACCAGATGATGAATCTCTTATGATTTGATCTCTTGAATGATTCTTTAGCCATTTTCATTTATTTTTCTCAGCTTGCAGTTTATTCTGTTCTTTAGTAGGTTGCTCTTCATTAGCTTGTTGATCTTCATCAGCTTGTTGATTTTGGTCAGGTTAGATGTCTAGAAATATCTCCAGTTGTATTCCTTCGGGATGATGTACTTCTTTTTGAATAATAGACTATTGTCGTCCCAATGGAGGTTGCTGATTATTTGTAGGTTCCTATTCCATCGTAGGTTGCTGATTTTGGTTTGAGGAGATTCCTTCTGTATTTTACAGATTTGGTAACTGCGCATCAATATATTCAACATGCTTGTTGCTGATGTGAGTTTTACCCAAATCATTATTAAGTTCTTCAATATTAGCCTTAGTATAGTGAGGTTCATCAAAGACCACATGTACTGATTCTTCTACAACAAGTGTTCTTTTGTTGAAGATTCTGAAGGCCTTACTTATCAAGGAGTAACCTAAGAATACTTCTTCATCTGATTTAGCATCAAATGCCTTCAGATATTCTTTCCCATTGTTTAGCACGAAGCACCTGCAACGAAAAATGTGATGTAAGCAATATTTGGTGAATAACCATACCACAATTCATAAGTTGTTTTATTTTAATCTTTATTGATTAAGCATCTATTTTAGATATAACATGTTGTGTTGGTTACTTCTACCCAAAATCTCTTGTGTAGATGTGCTTCTGCCAGCATGGTCCTTCCAGCTTCCTTCAGTGTCCTGTTTCTTCTTTCAACAACTCCATTCTGCTGAGGCGTCTTAGCTGCTGAATATTCATGCTTAATTCCATTATCTGAACTGTAGGCTTCTATGAATTTGTTTGTAAATTCGGTTCTTCTATCTGTTCTAATCTTCACAATGCTCAGACTCTTTTCAGTTTGCAGCTTCTTCAGGAATTTAGGTAGCCTTTATTAAGTGTCTGATTTCTTTGCTAGAAACAGAGTTTATGAATATTTGGAGTAGTCATCCACTACCACCAATGTGTATTTCTTTCCACTCATGGTAATGGGATCAATAGGTCCAAATAGATCCATGTGAAGTAGGTCCTATTGGGATTTCGATGTATAGATTTTGATGAGACAAACCATCTTTGTAATAGGAAGTTTGAGTATCACATTTTTTACAATGTTTAAGTAAAACCATAGACTAGGATTGATTCTATAGTTATAGGTTCTGAAAGATAGAGGAGCTCAACAAGGCTATGCTGTATCAAGAAAATAAAAGTATGAAGATACTACAAGAAGTGGATGCAGTAATGTAGCAAGTAAGAAAGAACGGCAAGCATCGCTGCAAGCAGAAGATGCTAAATGCAGGAAGAAGTTACTGCAAAGCAGTTATAAGAAGAAAAGATACTACGCTGCAAGAAGTAGTTGCAGTAATGCTGCAAGTAGAAGATACAGTTCTACTACAGGAAAAAAATACTGCAGTACTGTATGATTGAAGTTGCTGCAAGAAGGCCAAGGATACAGAGCAAAAGTCATGACTTGCTGCATACTCAACAAACCTCATCTATCTCAAATAGAAACAACATCCTACAATCTGAGAAAGGATAAATACAGTACGAGGAATAAAAAATGAAATAAGTATAATTAGAGCCGTTCAAGATAAGATAAAAGTAGCAGACACGAAGCCAATGTAAAGACGACACATGGCCTGATAGGCAGTACAAAGCTATGAGCCGCAACTACCGTATTGAATGCTCTGATAAAATAAGTCAACGTGCATTTAATGTGAGCCATGCCTTTGATCAGAACCAAAATTCAAATAAGAGATATATCCTTCAACATATATCTTTCTACAAATATAAATAGAGGTCGAACATTGCTGAAGCTGGTAACTGAAACATTTGCTCTCAAACAAGTCTAAGCATTTTCAAGCTATATTCTCTCAAGCATTTCTACACTTTCAGTCACTCGACCCAAAGTGAAGTGAACGAGTTCAACCTGATAGATCTGAAGAAGGATTCAGAAGCTCACTTCACCGCACCAGTTGAAGAAACATTTTATATACTTTAACCTTATTGTTGTGTACTAGGTTATTTTAGGTGTCGACAGTTGATAGGATTTATCCTTGCTGTTTGTATAGTTGTCTAGGTGATAGACAACTTTCCTGTGTGGGTTTGCCTTTAGAACTTGCAGTTGTTATGTGTATACTAGGTTCTAGTAGGTGTTAACTTATTAGGTTGATAGATTGTTAGGTGTTTCCCTGTAATCCAATCTTGCTTAACAAAGTTCCTGCTCGAGGTAGTAGTAAAGTAGACCTAAAAGGATTACACTACCTTCGAACCACTATAAGCCATAAGTGTTTTATTGTTTTATATATCTGTGTTGTATTTTATATATATATATATATATATATCTTATGAAGCATAAAACATCTTTAAAAGAAAAGCATATTTTGAGAAAACAAGCCTTCTGTCTAAAGATAATTTCCGCTGTGTAAAACTCTAAGTTACAACATGCAGCACTGCATATTAGTGCTGTAAGCAGTAACTACTGGTGTTGTAAGTTCAAGTAACTTACAGAACAATAAGTTTGAAAAGATTTTTAAAATCGACGAAGGTTCATTCACCCCCCCTCTGAACCTCCGAGACCACTTGGGACCAATAGGTCCAGTATCCTATCTGTTGATCTCTAGACTTTGCTCTTGAAAGAACTCTTTGTTTGCTTCCCCTTCTGGCATGCTTCACATAGACTTTCATTCTTATAGACCATGTTAGATAGTCCCCTGACTAGACTTTTTCTTAATGGCTTGTTTATTGTCTTGAAGTTCAGATGGCTCATTCTTTTGTGCCATAGCCTAGCTTTCGGTGTTCCTTTGGCAATGAAGTAGGTAGCAGTTGTAATAGAGTTCTAGTCAGCTACATAAATGTTTCCTCTTCTGGTTCCAGATAGCTTGACTTCATTTGATTTGTTGCCTTTGATTAAACATTTGTTGAAGTTGAACTCCACACAGCAGCCTTTGTCACAAAACTGACTTATGCTCAGCAGGTGTATTTGAGTCCTTCAACATAGGATACTTCTTTTATGCAGGTACTTCCTCTGACCATGTCTCCAGTACCCTTGATGCTTCTTTTTGAATCATGTCCAAACACCACTTTGGGTCCTTTAGAGTCTTTGAAATTTATGAGGCTCTTCTTATTTCCTGTCATGTGTCTTGAGCAGCCATTTTTGATATACCATATGTCCTTGCTGCTTCCTGACACAGGTTCCTCATCATCACCACTGTCTTCACATTTTTTTGTCATTAGACAGATCAATGTCTCTTCATCTAAGGTTGAGGTATCACTGTTACTTTCTGAAGTTTCTTGCTCATTTTGTACTTTTTTGGATGTTGCAGTATCCTTGGCTTTTTCCATCTCTCCGAGGAGTACTCTTAGCTTTTGTTTGTCATTCCTTCTTCTTTCATTCCTCTGATATCTTTCTCCTTCAGGGTATCTGTTGACTTTGGGATGTGGACAATTTCTTACATAATGTCTAGGTTTCCTGCAATTATAACATAGATCAGAAGAATTTGAATTTGGTTAAGAAGAGGTTTATACATGTGGTTTTTTCTGAAGTCACTCCTTTTGTTGATTTTCATGAATCTCTTGAACTTCTTTAGGAGAAGGGTCATGTCCTCTTCAGCATCCTCAATAGGTAGCTCTATTTGCATAGTGTAACTCGCATTGTTGTATCTTTTGTGCTTCTCACTGTTAGAGTAGTGACCTTTGAGCTTGATTCTTTCACCTCCTTCTTTCTTCGATTGATATCATACTTGAAAGCTTTTAGATCAAAGAATAGATCGAATGTGCTCATGGTCTTTATCGAATGTGCTTTCGCATGGTCTCATTGCAGTGGTCTTGCTATCCCACTCAGCAGAAAATGCTCTCCACACTTTCATATTTTTTTCCTTTTGAGAATAGTATTTATCCAAAGACTCCAACTCGTTGATAACTCCTGTGAATCACAGGTCTATCTGCTCTAGTGTTTCTTCAGGTAACATTTCAAATAGTTCGAACTTCTGTATAACGGTTGACACCTTGTTCTCTTTTATGAGCTCTGTGCCTTCGCAGATCTGCTCCAGTTTGTTCTATATATCCATAGTTATTCTATAAGTTTTCACCTTGCTAAAGGTGTCTTTGTCCAGTGTCACAAATAAGACATTCTTTGCCACGTTGTCGAGGTTGGCTCTCCTTCTATCGTCTATTGTCCATTTCTTTTTGGGTTTATCTATTACAACGAGGTGAGAAATACCATCAGCATCAGCAGTCTCCTCTGTTCTAGCAAATAATGGGTTGATCTTCGTGATCCTTTGAGGTCCTATAGGAACCGTCGGATCACCGACCCTATACGATTATTTGATTCGGGGTCTATGCAAAATTGATTAACGCACAGCGGAAAATGAATCATACATTTTGCACCTAAATTAGTTCTAAGATCAGAACTGTAGATGGAGGAATTGATGAAGCCTAGACCTCACGATCTTCTGCTGTATTCCTCGCCTTTATCTCGAACGTTGTGTGGGCAACGAGCTATCGAGACTTTCAGCCGTCTTCTACTAATACGTATCTCAGATTTTTATGTCTGTGTATCTGTATTTTCTGTGTGTAGAAACGGCTGACTTGAGGCTTATTTATAGGCTACAACAGGGACCTTGAGGAGGATTAAGAATCGGTCTCCTGATAGGCTTAGGAGTCCTAAATTCAATCTGAATATACTTCTTAAGCCTATCAATAATATCTCAATCCACTAAAAAGATATTATTGAACTACCGTCCCTTATCCATATTAGATATGGCTCCTATTTATTATGTGCGCGTTTATCTCTCCGTGTTTAAGATATCGAATGTCCATTAATTAAATGAATTACTGACAATTCAATTAATTAATATTTAATTCCAAGAGTAGTACCACTCAACTTTATTATCATGCCGGAATAAATCCACCTGCAGGGTTTACATGATAATCCTTATGAGTTCCTCAAGGGGACATCATCATCCTAAATAATTAGGACACAGTTTCATTATATAATCAACAGCACATCATATAAACAACAATGTATCCCAATTTACCGAGCTTATTGATTTAATAAATAAATCTCACCCATTGGTAAATTAAAGAAACATATATCGAGTATACATGCCCGTTATCATACAATTATTAAGAGGACGCACATCCATAATAACAGAGGTCTTGTTTTATTTATGTAGTCAGTACAAATAAAACAACCCCAATTGGTCCTACTCAATACATACAAAATGTACTAGTGTAATTTTATAATCAAGACAGATTAATACCAAATTACACTACAACCATTCCGATAATTTGTCCAAAATTATCTCGATTGTGAGCTACCATTTATAATCTATAAGGAACTGATAACATGATCTTCTGTGTGGCACCACACACCATGTTATCTATAATATAAATTAATTGGACAATTGCAATAACATATATAACAAATATATAAAATGCAAACATTTGACCATAAAAGATTCTCATATCATAAATAGATGTTCATACAAAAGCTGCTTATAGTATACATCCTAACAGGTCCATCAATTACGATGAACCACATCTCATCATACATCGTGGATAGATGTGTCTGCATTCTAATTTTCCAGTTATTATATTCCTTTATGGAAAACATAGGTAGCTTGTGAGAATCCATGCTGTGAAAAGCTTACTAAATGAGATTTTTTAGAAAAATAGGAATCAGGGATTAACCAGATAGATTGAGTTTTTATCAAATTTTATAAACTTTGTCTCCAAAGAGTATAAGTCCCTCGGGTAGCAGGTAGCTTATAAGGCTTACTATAGAGATGAGGTTATTGCTTTTTAGTAATGACCTTGGGACTTCAGAAAGAGTTAATGCACGGCGGAAATAAATATGCTTTCTGAAAAGCTTGCTTTGAATGCAGAATGCTTAAGAGACAGATATATATATATATATATAAAGCTTGTAAAGTCAGATAGCACGATTTACAAAGGTTCGAGGGTGGAGTAATCTATCTACTTCCTCTCTACTCCTTCTCAAAGGAGGAACTTTGTTAAGATGGTTTGATTTATAGAGACTCAGCTAATATAAACTTGATCCTAACAAAAATTGTCAACTCTATCCATACAGGTAGCTGCACAGTAATCAAAACTATAATCCACATAGGATTCTTGCTCTTTCTATAGAGAACGAACTACACTTAGTAGAAGCCTCCGCTAAGTGACTCCTAAAATAATCTATTTAAAGGGGGATTTTCTTCAACAGTTGGAGGTAGCAAGCTCTTTGAACTTTAGAAATCAAAAGGTATCTGGTTTGCTGCTTGATAGATTAAGTGACTGAAACAGGTAGCTTGAGAGTGTCAGTTATTGTTCAAGGTGCACTCATCTTCTATTTATAGGCATGGAAAATCTGCCAGTTGAAAAGAGACAGTTTCCTATGTTGTGTTTAAATAGTTAAAATAATCTATTACGTGAATTTTAGATACGTGTTTAACGATCGATTTTAGATCCATAAAATTAAAATAATCTCTCTTTTCTTCTCGTGGGTACAAGCGCCGAAGGGGCTGCCGGGGTTGTGGGCTAGCCGCTGGAGGGGCGACACCGATGTCAGAAAACGGGCTGGGAAGGGGGCTGTTGTATGGAGTTTGTGTAGTGTGTGTGTGTGTAACGTGTGTGTTGTATATGCATATTGTGAGGCAGCGCTGGTGATGTGCCGGCAAAAGCCTAGGAGTGGTGGCCGGCAGCTGTGGTCGTCGGCCAAGGATGGAAACTGTGGTGTGCATAAGTGTATATGTATTTGCGTGTGTATGTTTAGGGTGCTGGGTGTGTGTTGGGGGTTGTCTCCGACCACCTGGGACATTGGCCAATGACTGAAAGTCGCCGGCCAGTGTCCCAGGTGGTCGGAGAAGGGTCGCTGATGACTAGAAGTCGCCAACCGAAGCTGGAAAGGCTGGGGTTGGTTTTGCATGCATGTGTGATGAAGGGTGTTTGTAGTTCCTTTCTGGCACTGTTCATGCCAGAATCCGACAAGAGATGGCCGAAGGTGGTAGTCGATGGTGCAGGCTCGTCAGAGGATAAAGTGGCGGCGACACAGGAATGGTTGAGCAGGATTAGCCCTAGGTGGCCTGGGTGCGAGCCTAGCTGAGGCTGCGGAGAAAACTCAGCCGCTGTCGAGGATGCGGCACCCGTTACCAAGAGATGCTGCCGAAACCTCAACAGCTGTCGAGAGACGCTGCCGAGAAAGACTGTCGAGGCCGCTAAGTTTTTTTCACACGATGTCGGGTTCGCACGCCGTCATATTTTGGATTCGAGTTTCGATCTGAATCTCATTTTCTTTTCGTTGACCCAGTGTCATGGGTCCAGGTCAAAGTCATCCCTTTGACTAAATTACCAAAATACCCCTCAATCTTAAAACGCTCCGTTTGAGCTCGTTTCAACTCCGATCGAGCTCATTATTTTTTTATTGTGATCCAAAATTCTTTCTCTTTCACCTCAGCCGTATAAACTGATCTTTCCCTCTTATTTCTTCAACCTCAATCATTAAGCCTTCCATTCTGATTCGTCTCATCTCGATCGATAGTATCCGATCCAATATCGTTTAAATCTTTAATTATATTTAATAAAGATCTAAGAAACACCGTAAATTTTGTAGGCTATCTTTTGGATTGAAGCCTTGGGATACGTGATGTAACGTCACGTTTCTTTTTAAGGTAAACTTTGACCGAGGCGTTACTTACATATAAAATCCACTCTTTTAAGAAATTAAAGATAAATAAAATCCAGAAAAATTATTATAAAACATACATTTTTGAATTAAAACTTTCTTCAACTTTTAATCATCGGTACCAGCATCCATCGCTTATGCGCCACGCCTTAAACTCTTTAAACTGAAAACATTTTACATAAAAGGGGTGAGCGTACAAAGACACTCAGTGAGGTTGACTTGTAAAATAAGAGGGGTACACATAATATTTCTTGAATAATATACATATAATACACGTTGTAGACTCCTGAAGAGCCCCAATGGCAACTGTGGATAGGTTTTCGAAGAATACCTATCAGGGCCCCAAGCCGACCCGATTTGGGCTGTTACACCCCTTTGTGTTGGGAATTCCAAAGAATATCCCCTTTTGGTGGGTTTCCAACAAGGAATACCCTACTTGGCGTGAAGGCGCATGCGTAGTTAAAATATCACATAATGGTTCCACATAAACACACAATACACCTTGGTCATGTTCACGTTGGCCACATAATTCACATAACACATAGGTACAGAAAACCTTTGACATATGTTGGTTTCTAAAGAAACCCCTTGTTAGCGGGTATTATCCCGACTTATCATCATTTGAAGCCATTTGCATTTGTATCACCTGAAACCAATAGCTTTCAAAACCATATAATTTATTCGAATACTATTCCCATAGTGAAAATGTTTCACTGTAAAACAACACCACATAATGACGGAATTTAAATCACGTAGTCACATTATTTTTCATAAAATTGTACGATTTTAAACCATAAATAAGATTTTACCCCCACCTTGTATTTCTCACAAAGTCATGCAAAAGCTTTCGGTAGTAAGTCTATTTCGGTCCCCCACGTGAACTTCCTACAGAGTATAAAAAAATATGACTTATTTTCTGACTTAAATATCTTAAAATCTATAAAATATGTAAGTAAATAAGCTCTCGAGAAATAGTCGATAGCCAGGGTTTTCTAAATTTAATTAGGGTTTATTAAGAATTATCTTAGAATTTGTTTGATTAAAGGGTTCGTTTTCTCATGTCCTATCTTATTTTGAAGTCGAACTATCATTTTATAATATAATATGACATAAAATATAAAATTTTCAAATTCTAGAGTCAAGATATAATTTCTACAAGTTTTAGGGGTTATCTTTATCATTTTGTCGAGATATAGGGGTGAGTCGATAATTTCTATAGAGATTAAGGTTCATGTAGAAAATTTTAGGAATTCTAGGGACTATATTGTAAGTTCAGAAAGTTTTTAGGGTCAATCTGTGAGTGTTCAATAGTTCAAGGACTTAATGGTTAATTATCCTAAACTTGGGATTGCAATTAGGTCCCTAAGGTTTGTTAAATTCCTAAATTTCTCCCAATCCCAAAATCACCCCCCTGCACCACCGCCCCTGCCCTCCGTCTGCTCTCCGCCGCCGCGCCACCTCCACTGCCGGCGACCCATGTCGCTGGCGACCCCTCTCTCCACTTTAAACCTCCGACACCTAACACACACACACATATATACACAGTTTCCATACATATATATATGTACATATACCATCCAGCTTCGCCGCTGCTGCTGCGGCGGCCCCTTCGCCATCACCGGCGCAGGCCCGGCACCACCGCCGCCTCACCACCTTCATCCACCATTACTCAAGCCAAAACAACCCAACACCAGCTATACTTATATATATATACATCCGTTTCCAGCACAACAATACACATAAACATATATGCCTATACATATATATATATATATATATATATATATATATTACAGCATCGCCGCCGCTAGATGCGGCGGCCTTCAATTCATCTCACCGGTGCTACAGCGCCGGCCCCCCAAGGCAGTAGAGAAAACGGCCCTGATCAGCAGGGGGAAAGGAAAAAAATAGCAAAAGGGGAAAAACATCGATCCCAAAACCGAGCCTAAAAAGAATCGTAAAAGACTTGATATGAAATACAATTTAACCAGAAAAAAAAAAATACAAAACTTGCCGGAGAAAAGAGCCGTCGGTGATTTGGAAGGAGACGGTGAAGGTGGCTATATCTTTTGGAAGAAGAAGAAAAGAAAAGGAAAGTGTGAAGAAGAAAAATTTAATTGCTTTGCAATCTACTAATTCTCATCAATCAAAATCCCAAAATTAATCAATTACCTAAGCTAGACTATAGCCTAGATTATGTGTCCAATCTTTTGTGGTATTCAAGATGGAAAAATCAAGAATGCTTATCCTAGCACAAAAATCAAGCAAACTATGTTATTAATTATAAGCTTAGCAATATATAAGGGTATTACACGTGATCTTTGATACTTGCTACTCACGTGGTAACTACTGACAAAATGGGGGTAATTTCTAACTCTTTATCTGTTTACAGTTTTCCCTATTCCAAATATGATTGAGGAATACTAAATGCTGTAATTATATTTGTTGTGTCTGTAGCGCCCAGGATAAAAAAGAAGCATAATTGGTTAATTACATAAGTAAACCCTTAATTAAAATATCTTATGTGTATTAATTCTTGAGTGTTTAATTTAATTACGTGCATTTCAGATACGTGTATAACGACCGATTTTAAATGGATAAAATTTATATAAATGGAACATAGAATTTTTTTATACCATTAGATGTGTAACGGAAAAATAAGAAGATAGAAACGAACTAGAGGTCAATCGGACACCTGTAGCTCAAACGACGAAGAAAAGAGCAAAATATAGAGTTTCGGAAAAACGAGGAACGAAATCGTGATGAACATAACCGAAATCTTATCGTGAATAGTAACCGAAGCTTATCATGAACAGTAACCTAGTGAATAGTCTTTTCCAAATTTCTATAAATAGGCGCTCATTCGTTTCATTTTTCACCGTTTTTTCGAACGAGCCGAAAAGCGCCGAACACACGTAAGTCTCTCTCTCCTCTCACTTTTTCTTTCCCATCTTCATTCTGTCTCCGACGCGCCGCCGTCGGAGTTCGCCGGAAAAATTTCAAAGTTGTCGGTTTCGGCAGATTTTCGTACACAACATAGCCCTCGACGAGATGAGTCTAGAGCAACTTCCGAAATTTAATTTCGATTCTCCGTTCGCCAGAAAATGGCAAAAAACCACTGCTGTCATCGCTGGAAAAAGTCAAACTCGTCCGTTTTGGCTGATTTTCATACATAATGTAGCCCTCGATGATACGAATCTAGAACAACTTCCGATTTCCCGTTCGCCGGAAAACGGCGAAAAACCTTCTCCAAAACACCAACCCTTGCTTCTTGCCACCTTTTCTCTCTCCCATTTTTCTATCTCTCGCTCTTCTTCTCGTGGTTGCAGGCACCGGAGGGATGCCGAGGTTGTGGGCTAGCTATTGGAGGGGCGGCGCCGCCTTGGGTGGCGGTGCCGGTGCCGGAAAATTGGTTGGGAAAGGGACTGTTGCATTTGGGTTGGTGTATTTTGTGTTGACGAAGAGTTTTTGAGGCTGTTTTTCTGACACTATTCATGCCGAAATTCGGCTAGGGATGGCTGGATCTGGTAGGCGGTGGTGTAGGCTAGCCGGAGGACTAAGTTTAGGTGGCATAGGACAGCGACACCGCCGCCGGTGGCTTCGGGAAGGTGGCTGGTTGAGCAGGGTCGCGATGGGAGACCGGGGCATGAGCCGGGGGAAGGCTGCCGAGAAAATTGGGCAGCTGCCGAGAGACCGTGCTCCCGCTGCCGAGAAAACTTGGCAGCTGTCGAGAATGCTTCTCCCGCTGTCGAGAAAACTCGACAGCCGACGGGAGACGCCGTCGAGATTTTTCCAATTCGCGGGGAACGCGCGCGACGCCGTATTTTTGATTTGTTTTCGATCCAAATCTCGTTTTCTTTTTATCGTACTTTATTATCGAGATGTTGCCAACAAAATATCATTGACCGGGGGTCATGGGTCCCGGTCGAAGTCAACCCTTTGACCAAATTACCAAAATACCCCTCAATCTTAAAACGCTCCGTTCGAACTCGTTTCAACTCCGATTGAGTTCATTCTTTTTTTTGTTATGATCCAAATTTCATTCTCTTTCACCTCAGCTGTATAAAATGATATTTCCCTCTTGTTTCTTCAGCTTCAATCGTTAGACCCTCTGTTTCGATCCGTCTCATTTCGATCGATAGTATCCGAGTGTATTCAACGTACTCACCCCTTATTCTGTAATTCACGTTACAGGAGGTGATAAGCATGATGAACCCTAGAAGAAGAGAGGAGGTGCTATATTTTTTCTGGATCTATAAATTATTGTAATATGATGTTTATCAAACTTTCTCTGTATAAAACAATGTTGTAAGAAATCCATGTTTGGTTAAATGATGTGTATTCGGGATGTGAGATCCTGATGATGAGGTGTGTTTGGGATGAGAGATCCTGATGTTTATCCGCTGTGAATATTATGTTAAATCGGTTGAAACCGATGGTTGATAAGTTATATATTATGTTCGTCTTCTACCTCTTTTCTTCCTGCATGCCCGTTTAAAAACTCTAATAAATTTTTATGAAAGAAAATGGGGCGTGACAGTGTCATTCTTATTACTGTGAATGGGCTGCGGCCACCTCTTATATACGCATTCGTCTCTTACCCCTTTTCTACTACTCCGGAAGGTTTGGTGGTCCTTGAAATGCAACAACGGTAATGAGACCGTTTTATAGGATAAGATGGGAAATACCCCACTACAAGAAAATCAGGATACGACAATGCCCATTTAACAACGCTTTTAATGAATTTGTGTTGTCTTTTGGGAATTGACAACGCTTTTTCAGAAAAGCGTTGTCTTTTTTAAAAAAATGCGCCCTACGACAATGCTTTAAATGGAAACGACAACGGTTTTTTAGTAGTGTTGTAAAAAGGCTTTTTTTTTACAAAAGACAACGCTTTTTTGCAACGCTTTTTGATGTGTTGTCGTATGGCGAATTTTTTTCTCTTAACAACAACACTTTCTGCAACGCTTTTTGGCGTTGTCGTTTCTTAGCTCTTTTTTTTTACAATTTTGCAATACATTATGCAACCCTTTTTTTTGTGTTGCAACCATTAATTATAAAATAATTGTTTTTTTAATTATTTTTTATCTTGTATTACATTTTTTGCATTAATTTTATCTTATATGAATAAACTCATAATTTTAGAAAATAGTATTTTTATAAAATACTAATTTGAATTAATTAAGAAATTAATTAAGTACTACACCTAATTAAGTATTACTCTCACCCTTTCAAATAATAATACATAATTGGAATATTATTTTAAAACATATTTTAAAAATTGTGTTTTGTAATTCATAATTCATAAATTATATATGAATGTTGTTCTAAGAAAAAAAAATGATAAAATTTTGATGCTTAAAAATTAATACAATTAAAAAACATAAATAAAAGATATACATAAATCAAGTGAATTAATGAATTAAGAATATAAAAAAAATTCTGGAAGCCTGCAGCCACTAAGGATCGAACCCAACACTTAATACATTGACTATCACCAAGTGAACCATACATATCTTTGGTCATTATTTACCAACAATTAATATTAATACTTACAGTTTTGGAGTAGGGTTTTTTCAAATATATCCAAAATTCGTCTAAGGATGAGACATTCCCACCCAATTTTCTCTCCAATATTGCCGCCATCTTCGTAAGTCTTTCCACTCCCTACCCAAATTCAGAACAATTGCCGCCGTCTCTTTCCACCATCACTGCTCGTACAGCACCGCCAGAGGATAGTCTGTCTTGCCGTCATTCCTTTCCAAGACCATTGCAGTTCGTGGGCTGGGCTTCGTGGGCTCGTCAAGTTCGCGCCGCTATCTACTCTGGACGGGTCACCTTGGTCCCCCGATCTCCGTCGTCAGGCTGCTTGTTGAATTCAAGGTGTCTTCCTTTATTTCCATTTTTTTTGAATGTTACAGTCTACTGGATCTTATTCAAACATATGTTATGTTCCTTGAGCTGATTTTCTAAAACTATCATATGTTTATGATGATAATAACTTGGAATGTATATAAATTTGGATTTATTTGTCATCCAAACTTTTAATTTTGACACATTGAAGGTTCACTTGTTGAGACTGGTGTTGTTTTTTGCATTGAAAATCCTAACCTTTTCTGGTTACTTCCTCTATTTGTAATGTTCCATGTGTGGTAGTACTTAATTTTTAATTTTTTGTACCCTGTTTTAATCCCGTTTGCTGATATTATTTTACCCTTGCTTTTGTCATATTGTTTTTAAATTTTTATTTGGATGCTTCCTTGAACTGATTTTTAGATTGTTCTTCACTTGAACTGGACCAAGGATATGCAATTAAGCAAGGATGTTAGTGGAACTGGTTGTTATTAATCTATTGAATTAGGCAAGGCTACCATTCTAGTACTCTTTGAAAGATAATACATTTAGATTATCGAATTTGAAATTTTTTTTCAGCCACTTTTATGGTAGTAAATTATACTTTGTAGTCATGATTTAAAATTCATTCTTTGTAGTCGGCATAGATTGTATTGAACATATTTGCCCAACGTGTCCATACCACTTATATCATCCCGTACCATTATAATACAGGTTGTTCCATCATGTCCTATACCAGCAGAAGTAGATTATTCCATCTATATTAGCACATTCCCTCTAAAACTAAGACGTTTTACCCTAGTTGGCATCATAAATCCTAAACATACGTAATTGACTAAAATGACTAGAAAATGAATGAAATTTAATTAAAAGGCGATTTACCTGCTCTTGAGCGTGCTTGGCAGCTCCATGACAATCTCCGGTTAGCATTACAGTTTTGATGCCGAGGGACTTCAGCTCTTCGATAGCTTCATTTGCTCCCGTCGACATATATCAGAGAGACAGAAGATGCCAGCAGGGGATGATCCAACAAAGACATAACCAACTGTTTTTCCTTGTACATCATAACCTTCTAGTTTTGGTACTGTATGTAAAGGATAAGAAGATCAACTTTTATTACTATTAAAGTCATATAAGTTGGAGGGAAAAGATTGAGTGTTTTACCTGCAGTACACCCTGCTCTTGAAGCAATTCTCCGGTTCCCAATATATACTTCACTTTCTTCGATTTTTCCAAAGATCCCTTCACCAGGGAAATTCTGATAATTGTCAACTCTTTCAGGCTTTGGCTCAACTGCATGAGCTCTTGCAAACTCAACCAGAGCAGCTGCCATTGGATGGCTTGATTTGCTTTCAATGCTCGAAATCCTGCAATTATAAACATGATTAATCAATTTTGTTTTAGCCAACATATACTACTTCCGATTTGGAGAAAATTTTCCTTAAACAATATCTACCTCTTCACATTCCTAAATTAACATAAGATATGATAATATAAGAGAACACTGAGATGATGAAAAATTATAGAATATTGTGTAAACTTTGAATTCAACGTGTCTTCCTTTATTTCCATTTTTTTTGAATGTTACAGTCTACTGGATCTTATTCAAACATATGTTATGTTCCTTGAACTGATTTTCTGAAACTATCATATGTTTATGATGATAATAACTTGGAATGTATATAAATTTGGATTTATTTGTCATCCAAACTTTTAATTTTGACACATTGAAGGTTCACTTGTTGAGACTGGTGTTGTTTTTTGCATTGAAAATCCTAACCTTTTCTGGTTACTTCCTCTATTTGTAATGTTCCATGTGTGGTAGTACTTAATTTTTAATTTTTTGTACCCTGTTTTAATCCCGTTTGCTGATATTATTTTACCCTTGCTTTTGTCATATTGTTTTTAAATTTTTATTTGGATGCTTCCTTGAACTGATTTTTAGATTGTTCTTCACTTGAACTGGACCAAGGATATGCAATTAAGCAAGGATGTTAGTGGAACTGGTTGTTATTAATCTATTGAATTAGGCAAGGCTACCATTCTAGTACTCTTTGAAAGATAATACATTTAGATTATCGAATTTGAAATTTTTTTTCAGCCACTTTTATGGTAGTAAATTATACTTTGTAGTCATGATTTAAAATTCATTCTTTGTAGTCGGCATAGATTGTATTGAACATATTTGCCCAACGTGTCCATACCACTTATATCATCCCGTACCATTATAATACAGGTTGTTCCATCATGTCCTATACCAGCAGAAGTAGATTATTCCATCTATATTAGCACATTCCCTCTAAAACTAAGACGTTTTACCCTAGTTGGCATCATAAATCCTAAACATACGTAATTGACTAAAATGACTAGAAAATGAATGAAATTTAATTAAAAGGCGATTTACCTGCTCTTGAGCGTGCTTGGCAGCTCCATGACAATCTCCGGTTAGCATTACAGTTTTGATGCCGAGGGACTTCAGCTCTTCGATAGCTTCATTTGCTCCCGTCGACATATATCAGAGAGACAGAAGATGCCAGCAGGGGATGATCCAACAAAGACATAACCAACTGTTTTTCCTTGTACATCATAACCTTCTAGTTTTGGTACTGTATGTAAAGGATAAGAAGATCAACTTTTATTACTATTAAAGTCATATAAGTTGGAGGGAAAAGATTGAGTGTTTTACCTGCAGTACACCCTGCTCTTGAAGCAATTCTCCGGTTCCCAATATATACTTCACTTTCTTCGATTTTTCCAAAGATCCCTTCACCAGGGAAATTCTGATAATTGTCAACTCTTTCAGGCTTTGGCTCAACTGCATGAGCTCTTGCAAACTCAACCAGAGCAGCTGCCATTGGATGGCTTGATTTGCTTTCAATGCTCGAAATCCTGCAATTATAAACATGATTAATCAATTTTGTTTTAGCCAACATATACTACTTCCGATTTGGAGAAAATTTTCCTTAAACAATATCTACCTCTTCACATTCCTAAATTAACATAAGATATGATAATATAAGAGAACACTGAGATGATGAAAAATTATAGAATATTGTGTAAACTTTGAATTCAACGTGTCTTCCTTTATTTCCATTTTTTTTGAATGTTACAGTCTACTGGATCTTATTCAAACATATGTTATGTTCCTTGAACTGATTTTCTGAAACTATCATATGTTTATGATGATAATAACTTGGAATGTATATAAATTTGGATTTATTTGTCATCCAAACTTTTAATTTTGACACATTGAAGGTTCACTTGTTGAGACTGGTGTTGTTTTTTGCATTGAAAATCCTAACCTTTTCTGGTTACTTCCTCTATTTGTAATGTTCCATGTGTGGTAGTACTTAATTTTTAATTTTTTGTACCCTGTTTTAATCCCGTTTGCTGATATTATTTTACCCTTGCTTTTGTCATATTGTTTTTAAATTTTTATTTGGATGCTTCCTTGAACTGATTTTTAGATTGTTCTTCACTTGAACTGGACCAAGGATATGCAATTAAGCAAGGATGTTAGTGGAACTGGTTGTTATTAATCTATTGAATTAGGCAAGGCTACCATTCTAGTACTCTTTGAAAGATAATACATTTAGATTATCGAATTTGAAAATTTTTTTCAGCCACTTTTATGGTAGTAAATTATACTTTGTAGTCATGATTTAAAATTCATTCTTTGTAGTCGGCATAGATTGTATTGAACATATTTGCCCAACGTGTCCATACCACTTATATCATCCCGTACCATTATAATACAGGTTGTTCCATCATGTCCTATACCAGCAGAAGTAGATTATTCCATCTATATTAGCACATTCCCTCTAAAACTAAGACGTTTTACCCTAGTTGGCATCATAAATCCTAAACATGCGTAATTGACTAAAATGACTAGAAAATGAATGAAATTTAATTAAAAGGCGATTTACCTGCTCTTGAGCGTGCTTGGCAGCTCCATGACAATCTCCGGTTAGCATTACAGTTTTGATGCCGAGGGACTTCAGCTCTTCGATAGCTTCATTTGCTCCCGTCGACATATATCAGAGAGACAGAAGATGCCAGCAGGGGATGATCCAACAAAGACATAACCAACTGTTTTTCCTTGTACATCATAACCTTCTAGTTTTGGTACTGTATGTAAAGGATAAGAAGATCAACTTTTATTACTATTAAAGTCATATAAGTTGGAGGGAAAAGATTGAGTGTTTTACCTGCAGTACACCCTGCTCTTGAAGCAATTCTCCGGTTCCCAATATATACTTCACTTTCTTCGATTTTTCCAAAGATCCCTTCACCAGGGAAATTCTGATAATTGTCAACTCTTTCAGGCTTTGGCTCAACTGCATGAGCTCTTGCAAACTCAACCAGAGCAGCTGCCATTGGATGGCTTGATTTGCTTTCAATGCTCGAAATCCTGCAATTATAAACATGATTAATCAATTTTGTTTTAGCCAACATATACTACTTCCGATTTGGAGAAAATTTTCCTTAAACAATATCTACCTCTTCACATTCCTAAATTAACATAAGATATGATAATATAAGAGAACACTGAGATGATGAAAAATTATAGAATATTGTGTAAACTTTGAATTCAACGTGTCTTCCTTTATTTCCATTTTTTTTGAATGTTACAGTCTACTGGATCTTATTCAAACATATGTTATGTTCCTTGAACTGATTTTCTGAAACTATCATATGTTTATGATGATAATAACTTGGAATGTATATAAATTTGGATTTATTTGTCATCCAAACTTTTAATTTTGACACATTGAAGGTTCACTTGTTGAGACTGGTGTTGTTTTTTGCATTGAAAATCCTAACCTTTTCTGGTTACTTCCTCTATTTGTAATGTTCCATGTGTGGTAGTACTTAATTTTTAATTTTTTGTACCCTGTTTTAATCCCGTTTGCTGATATTATTTTACCCTTGCTTTTGTCATATTGTTTTTAAATTTTTATTTGGATGCTTCCTTGAACTGATTTTTAGATTGTTCTTCACTTGAACTGGACCAAGGATATGCAATTAAGCAAGGATGTTAGTGGAACTGGTTGTTATTAATCTATTGAATTAGGCAAGGCTACCATTCTAGTACTCTTTGAAAGATAATACATTTAGATTATCGAATTTGAAAATTTTTTTCAGCCACTTTTATGGTAGTAAATTATACTTTGTAGTCATGATTTAAAATTCATTCTTTGTAGTCGGCATAGATTGTATTGAACATATTTGCCCAACGTGTCCATACCACTTATATCATCCCGTACCATTATAATACAGGTTGTTCCATCATGTCCTATACCAGCAGAAGTAGATTATTCCATCTATATTAGCACATTCCCTCTAAAACTAAGACGTTTTACCCTAGTTGGCATCATAAATCCTAAACATGCGTAATTGACTAAAATGACTAGAAAATGAATGAAATTTAATTAAAAGGCGATTTACCTGCTCTTGAGCGTGCTTGGCAGCTCCATGACAATCTCCGGTTAGCATTACAGTTTTGATGCCGAGGGACTTCAGCTCTTCGATAGCTTCATTTGCTCCCGTCGACATATATCAGAGAGACAGAAGATGCCAGCAGGGGATGATCCAACAAAGACATAACCAACTGTTTTTCCTTGTACATCATAACCTTCTAGTTTTGGTACTGTATGTAAAGGATAAGAAGATCAACTTTTATTACTATTAAAGTCATATAAGTTGGAGGGAAAAGATTGAGTGTTTTACCTGCAGTACACCCTGCTCTTGAAGCAATTCTCCGGTTCCCAATATATACTTCACTTTCTTCGATTTTTCCAAAGATCCCTTCACCAGGGAAATTCTGATAATTGTCAACTCTTTCAGGCTTTGGCTCAACTGCATGAGCTCTTGCAAACTCAACCAGAGCAGCTGCCATTGGATGGCTTGATTTGCTTTCAATGCTCGAAATCCTGCAATTATAAACATGATTAATCAATTTTGTTTTAGCCAACATATACTACTTCCGATTTGGAGAAAATTTTCCTTAAACAATATCTACCTCTTCACATTCCTAAATTAACATAAGATATGATAATATAAGAGAACACTGAGATGTTGAAAAATTATAGAATATTGTGTAAACTTTGAATTCAACGTGTCTTCCTTTATTTCCATTTTTTTTGAATGTTACAGTCTACTGGATCTTATTCAAACATATGTTATGTTCCTTGAACTGATTTTCTGAAACTATCATATGTTTATGATGATAATAACTTGGAATGTATATAAATTTGGATTTATTTGTCATCCAAACTTTTAATTTTGACACATTGAAGGTTCACTTGCTGAGACTGGTGTTGTTTTTTGCATTGAAAATCCTAACCTTTTCTGGTTACTTCCTTTATTTGTAATGTTCCATGTGTGGTAGTACTTCATTTTTAATTTTTTGTACCCTGTTTTAATCCCGTTTGCTGATATTATTTTACCCTTGCTTTTGTCATATTGTTTTTAAATTTTTATTTGGATGCTTCCTTGAACTGATTTTTAGATTATTCTTCACTTAAACTGGACCAAGGATATGCAATTAAGCAAGGATGTTAGTGGAACTGGTTGTTATTAATCTATTGAATTAGGCAAGGCTACCATTCTAGTACTCTTTGAAAGATAATACATTTAGATTATCGAATTTGAAATTTGAGAAGGAAATGTCTTACTTTACCAGCTTCCCTTGGTCACCTGCTGCATAACTAGGTATAAGAAGATCATTGACATCTGCACCTTCTAATACCAATCCAGCTCTCTTTTCAAGCTCTGATATTAATGCTGGTGAAGTATTATGAGCACCAAACTGCTGCAGTTTTTCTGATTTACAAGACCCCTTTTACCTTGTCCACTCTTGGCTTAATTTTTGTATATTTACCAATTGAAAGTGTGTATATATGCTGTAAGAATTCTAACCTATATATGCATGTCCCTAGTAGATGTGTCTCTATTGGGAAAATCAGATATTAAGCACAGGATTCATCTAAATAACAAATAAAATCTATGCCTATCTTTATTTCAGTCCATATCAGACTCATTCCTGTTCATTTTCCTCTCCCATAATGGTCTCAGCTAATTGAGTTGAGGTAAATTAATTCTTGAATATAGCCATCAGAACACTGCACAAGTTCTGCTAATGTCAGCAGAAACTATGGCAGATTTGCTGCGATTTAGAATATTGTTGAAAGTATGATTTAGAATAAGAAACCTAGATTTTGTGTTTTTGTTATGATCTGTTGAGTGATGTTGAGGTTTTGGATAAAACTGGTCGAAAGTCATTTTTCTGTTCTGAATTTTGGTAGAAAACATATTTGATAGCTAGAGTTTGGCAAGTATACTTGTAAGCATGAATTAGTGTGTGTTTGACAATCCAAATGATTAAAATCTAATTCGTTTACCTGCAAAAACAGCTTCATTTAACTTTGTTTGCTATAGAAAATATTTATTGGAAAAGAAAACAAGAAAAACCTGACTGCAAATGACGATAGGGTATACAGGAAACCAGTGGCTTGAAATGTTGTGAAAGGTTGAGGCACATTACCCCCTAACCAATTGAGTAAAGCCAACCAATTAAAAATTTCTCCAAAAACAATGTAACAGATAATGAATCAGAAAAACATAGTTGGAAGAGAAATGTATATAGACCAAACCACAAAAAAAGGATAACACCAGATCACAAAAAATGAATACATAACAAACCCTTGGAAAATAGAGTACATTACATAATTAAACAGCTTATTGTCAAAAATAAACAGGCTTGGACATTCACAGTAGGTAAAAGAAATGCAGCTGGAGACTCATAACAATTATACGAAAACATGAATAACATCTATCCTGTGCATGTGCTTATACAATTTGAATTAAAAGTTTCAGAAAAATATCAACTACATAATCAAACAGCAAAACACCTTATAGTAAATAACACATTACATTGTTTACTACATTAACTAATTATGTTAAATTAGTGTAATTAATTTGTCAATGGTTACTGAAATGTGATCTTCTGTTAATTAGCTTATTACCTACTTGAGATGGACAAAGAATGGATGAAAAAGGACAGACTCTCAGCTGAATACAGGGCTGGGGTAGAGTCTTTTATGCAGTTCGCATTGCAGAATATAGATGATGGTAATGCAATGTATTGTCCATGTTCAGATTGTGGTAATCTTAGGAAATGGAAACATGTCATTGTTAGGTTGCATTTGTTGACTAAGGGAATTGATAAAACATATGATACGTGGATCTGGCATGGAGAAAGATCTAGGTCAAGGATGTCTAACTATGATGGTGATCAGTTTAGGGGAAATGAATATCAATTTGTTAAGGAAGAACCTATTGACATGGTACATGATGGATATGAATACACTAATCACAATCCAAATGAATTTGGTAAATTGCTTGAGGATGCAGAGAAGCCTCTCTATCCTGGATATACTTTTGTCACAAAGTTGTCTGCCGTTGTGAAATTGTATAACTTGAAGACAAAATTTGGTTGGAGTGATAAAAGTTTTACTGAGCTGCTTAGTTTGGTTAGGCAACTGCTTCTTCCCCAAAATGAATTGCCTTCAGCTTTGTATGATGCAAAGAAAACCTTGGTTGCATTGGGGATGGATTATGAGAAAATTCATGCATGTTCAAATGACTGTGTCATGTATCGTAAGGAGTACAAGGACCTTACTAATTGTCCTAAGTGTGGTATCTCAAGATGGAAAGTGGGGAAAAATTCCAAGATATATGAAGGAATTCCAGTAAAGGTCCTTCGTTACTTCCCATCTATTCCAAGGTTTCGACGGTTGTTTAGAAACAAGGAGATATCTAAGGACTTGACTTGGCATGCTGATAATTGAGTTGTTGATGGTTATTTGCGTCACCCAGCTGATGCACCATCTTGGAAAGTAGTGGACCATCAGTGGTCTGAATTTGCTTCAGAGTCAAGAAATCTCAGATTGGCTCTATCATCAGACGGGATCAATCCTCATGGTATGATGACTTCTACGTACAGTTGCTGGCCAGTAATGCTGATCACATATAATCTTCCTCCATGGTTGTGTATGAAACGAAGATTTATGATGCTCACTATGTTAATTGGTGGTCCTAAACAGCCAGGGAATGACATTGATGTTTACTTGTCACCGTTAGTTGAGGACTTAAAACTTCTATGGGAAGTAGGTATTGAAACTTATGATAGTTTTCGAGATGAAAGCTTCCTACTTAGAGCGGTGTTGTTGTGGACCATCAATGACTTTCCAGCTTACAGAAACTTATCTGGTTGTGTTATGAAAGGATATCGTGTGTGTCCTATTTGTGGTGATAAAACATCTGCAAAAAGGCTGAAACATTCCAGGAAAATGTCGTATATGGGTCACAGAAGGTTTCTCCATACGACTCATCCTTATCGAAGACAAAAAAAGTCATTTGATGGTAATCAAGAGTTTGACCCTGCCCCAATACCATTGAGTGGTCGTGATGTTTTTAAACGAGTATCAGAAATCTAATGTTCGTGGGGCAAAAAAGGTTGTGACAATGTGTCAAAGGTAAGTGAAGACAAGCCATGTTGGAAGAAGAAATCAATTTTTTTGAACTAGAATATTGGCAACACTTATATGTGAGACATGTTCTAGATGTGATGCATATTGAGAAGAACGTATTGAAAGTTTAATCGGCACGTTACTTAACACTCCAGGGAAGACGAAAGATGGAATAGCAGCTAGACTAGATCTTGTGTCGATGAAAATTAGAACAGAGTTGGCACCACAGGTGGGTGAGAAAAAGACATTCTTGCCACCAGCTTGATATACACTAAGTAAAGAAGAAAAAAGAAAGGTTTGTAACTCTTTGATGGGAATGAAGGTCCCTACGGGGTACTCATCTAATGTCAGAAATTTGGTGTCAATGAAGGATTTGAAGCTTGTTGGCCTGAAGTCACACGATTGTCACACTTTAATGCAACTGTTGCTTCTAGTGGCTATACGTGGTGTTTTACCTGATAATGTGAGACATGCCATCACTCGACTGTGCTTCTTTTTTAATGTGATATGTAACAAAGTTATAGACGTCTCAAAGTTGGATGACATTCAAAAGGAGATTGTGACAACCTTGTGTTTACTTGAAAAGTATATCCCTCCCTCGTTCTTTGATGTCATGGTTCACCTAATTGTTCATCTTCTGAGGAAGTGAAGTTGTGTGGACCAGTCTGGTACAGATGGATGTATCCATTTGAGAGATACATGAAGGTCTTAAAAGGTTATGTGCGAAATCGTAATCGGCCTGAAGGGTGTATGGCTGAATGCTATATTGCTGAGGAGGCTGTGGAATTTTGTTCAAACTACCTTTCTAGTGTTTACACAATTGGAATCCCATCAAAGCTGCATGAAGCTAACATGACTAGGCCATTATCAACTGCAAAAGTTCTCCAAGCTAGTCCTGATGATTGGAGACAAGCTCATCTTTATGTTTTGACAAATGACATGGAGGTTGAACCGTATAGAAGGTGATCTCATATACTCATAAAACCTTACATGTTATTATTCTTATATGCATCTCATCAAATTTTTTTAGTGAGCATATGGCTCACCTAAAGCTAACTTCTGGAAGAAAGTTGGAGAAACAACTATTGGATGAACATAACAAGACATTTATTAATTGGATAAAAGATCGAGTACGTATTGCATCTCTAACCTCTCCTAGTGAATTTTATAAATTTAATTAAAATTTAATTACGCCTTGTTGAATTATAGGTTTCATATGAAATTTTCCATTCCAATTGTCAAGTATCAGAGAAGTTAAAGGTGATTGCAAGTGGTCCCGAGAAAGATGTGTTGTACTACTCTAGTTACATGATCAATGGAGTTACCTATCATACGAGGGAGCGTGATAGTGTACGAGCTGTTCAAAACTCGGGAGTCAGTTTAGTTGTAAAAACCATGCAAGTGGCTAGTGCAAAGGACAAAAATCCAGTTGTGACGGACATGGTTTATTATGGAGTTATTGAAGAGATATGGGAACTTGATTATCACAAATTTCGCATTCCAATGTTCAAATGTAATTGGGTTGAGCACAACAATGGAATTAAAATAGATGATCTTGGTTTTACAACCGTAAACCTCAATAGAATTGGATTCAAATCCGATCGATTTATATTGGGTAGTCAAGCTAAACAGGTCTTCTACATTGAAGACTCTCGAGATCCTGCATGGCATGTTGTACTTTTAACACCCAGTAGAGAGTATTTTGATCACATTAATGGTTATGATTTAGAACAATGTAGCATGGAGCACCAATGTTTTACAATGGGACTGTCCCCATTAGAAGTTGATGGTATAAATGATGAGAACGAAGCATCATGTGTGCGTGAAGATTGTGATGGGATTTGGATTGATAATTGTACTTCCTAGTTATGTGATTATCTTTTGAGTATATAACCTCTGAACTTATTACTTTTCTCTTATGATATTCGACTTGTTTGTTAAATATTTGTCAACTAACGTAATTTCAACTATTTTGCAGGCTCGAATCATGGTGTGTCGTAGAAGGTCGGCTGCAAAAGAAGATCAGAAAACTGAGAAGAGTAAGACCACACTGCAAAAGAATAAAAAACAAGCGAGTTCAAGTGAAGTTGATAAAGATTTGTGCGGTTCGGATGAAGAAGGCAGCCCATTGGCTAAAGGGAAGAGCACATCAAAATCGTCACGGGGTCGTACTTACATGCATGCTCTTGCGATTCAAAGAGCTCAATGTTTCAAAAAGAAAGTCTTGTTCAATAACAAAGGTCAGCCCATCAGGCCTTTTGGTGCAGAAATGCAAAGTTACATTGGATTGTTAGCTCGGGAAAAGGTCAAGATAACATTTGATGATTGGAGGGAGATGCATCCTGATGTCAAGGACTCGATTTGGGAATCTGTTAATGTAAGTGCATGTGCTTCTTTTATTGTGTTATTAATTAAAAATATGATAATTTTGCTGCTGTGGTCCTAATTGCTCATTCCTTTGTAGTTGTTGTTTGAGGTTCCTCCTTCATGGCGAAAGGGTTGTTTGAGCTCGGCTAATAACAAGTGGCGTCAATACAAGGCAAGACTCACTCAGAAGTATGTTTTTAGTAGAGTCCATGATCCTGAAAGGTTGAATACTCCACCCAACAAGTTTGGAATTGAGCAAAATGAGTGGTCTAATTTTGTGATCAGTCGCTTATCAGAAGAGTTCAAGGTCAGGTTTCAATTTTGATGCTTAGTTTATATTTCAGTCCATTGGTGTCTTATGATTAATTGTGTATCATTCGATGTAGACAAAGAGTCAGGAACAAAAGAAGCGAAGAAGTATGCAGCAATATCCTCATAAGCTTTCTCATAAAGGATATGCACGTTTGGCTGAAAAGTGTGTAAGTCTCTCATTTGTGTGCAAGTTATTATTTCACATGTACGGAAGGGCTGTAGTTACAGTAAATAATTTAATGGGTAATGTACATCAGTTTTAAGAAGTTCTTGGGCTGAGACAGTGGGGAAAAGGTACAATTAGCTGCATTGCATATGTTAGCTCGGACCATCAGTTTCACATTCGCCGTTATATATTGCTGTCCTCATCTCTCTCTCTCTACATGCTTTAGAAGGAAATGTTGACCACTTGATAGATGTAAATTCTATTTTTTTTGTTACTGATTATCCAATGGTAATCTCAGTTTCTATTACTTGTTTGAGCTCTTACAGAGGGTAAAGTTTTGTGCATGTTGCAGGATGATGAATTGGATATTTCCCCTTTACAGATTGATGAGGGTCTGGTGAATTTGAAAATATGTGTATACCCTTCCCTGCATATCCTTTTACTTTAGTTTTCTCACATGAATCATAGAAGTTGATGGGACGACACAACCCCCAGCAGGCTGCATGTTCCACAACTTGTTTTAGTTAACAGTTTAGTCTATACATTAGGTAGCCTGCATTGCATTAAGATACATGTCTCTGGCCTGCATATATATATATATACATAATTTTCCTGCAGCTTATCTTACATGGTATCAGTTTCTTCTGATCCTACGAATCACGCTTCCTAATCCTACAGCCGTAGCCACCATACTTCCTTCCCATGGCTACCGAGGAATTGACCGCCACCAGCGGACCATCAAACCCCATTGTGATCATCACAACCCCGTTCCCCACGTCCCATAAATTAACCAGGAACAATTTTCCCCAATGGATTTCTCTGGTGTCGGCAATATTAAATGGGCATGACTTACTCGGTTTCGTTGATGGATCAACACCACGCCCTGCCTCTGATAATAATTCTTTTCGATTGTGGTTTCGTCAGGATAAACTAGTTCTCACCTTTCTCTAGGGTTCTTTGACCGATGAGGTTGCTCCGTATATCACATCCTATAAATCCTCATCCGAGGCATGGAATGGCCTCCATTCGATCTTTGCGAGCAAATCACGTGCTCGTGTTATACAATTAAAGAGCGACCTTCAGTCCCTGAAGATGGGCTCTCGAAGCATTGCAAAATTTATGTATGGCTTGAAAGCCAAGGTTGATGAGTTGGCGATGATTTTACGCTATACGTCCTTTGGGGTCTCAATTCGAAATTCTGGGATATTGTAGCCTCAATTCGTGCGCAGGCCACATCCCTATCATTCCCGCAATTGCTTGATCTACTGGCTGCTCAAGAAAAGTTCTTGGATGGCCTTGATAATTCCAAATCAAACCTGGTTGTTTCGGTGAATATGGTACAACAGAAAAACAACCGTCCTCCAAGGTCAAATCAGAATTCCTCCAATCGTGGCGGACGTGGGTGCAGGGATCATCCAGGCTCTCGACAATCACAGGGTTACTCTTCGAACCCGCAAAACAATTCTTCAACTGGTCGTATTATTTGTCAGTGGTATGACATACCTAGCCACTCGGCCAGCACCTGCTGGAAGCTAAATGGACAACAGCATCCAGTCGCCCATATGAATCAGTCTCCTCCCGCTCCGCCTCAGAACTCGTGGTTGATGGACTCTGGGGCATATCATCATCTTACTAATGACTTGGCCAATCTATCACTGCACTCTGAGTACGATGGTACAGAAGCAGTTCACCTTATGGATGGCACTACAATGCCAATTTCTTATACCGGTAATACTTCTTTACACTCTACATCTCGAGATTTCATTTTATCTGATGTCTTATGTGTGCCAACAGCGGAACAGAACTTATTATCTGTGCATCGATTTACAAAAACTAATAATGTATCTGTGGAATTCTTTCCGAATCTGTTCATTATGAAGGATCGCAGTAAGGGGACGCCACTAGCTCAAGATAACTGTGACAATGACGTGTACCGGTTGACATGCACCCCGTTATTTTTTGCTCATTTTAATTCAGTAGGTCTGCGAACCTCTTATCATATTTGGCATTCGAGACTGGGTCATCCTTGTAATCGTATTAGTAGTTTGATTATTTCTCAGAATAATTTGCTATTGAATAAATCCGGTGTGTCGGACATGGCTTGTGACTCTTGTTTTAGCTGGAAAACACAGAAACTTCCATTTTCTGATTCATCTTTGATTGCCACTCAACCTTTTCACTACTTATATGCTGATGTATGGGGACCGACACATGTTTCGATTGATGGTTATCGGTACTATTTGTTACTTGTAGACTCCTTTACAAAATATTGTTAGTTTTTTCCTATGGTACATAAATCTGATGTGAAGGATATTTTTGTGAAGTTTAAACCTGTGGTAGAAAAACAATTTGGGGTGGTTATTAAAAATCTCTATACTGATAATGGAGGAGAATTTGTTGCTCTCCATTCTTACCTCCAACAGAATGGAATTCAGTGGCTCATCTCAGCCCCGCACACACCGAAACAAAATGGGCTTGTTGAGCGCCGTCACAGACATTTAGTTGAAACCAGTAAGGCACTTTTACACCATGCAAAATTACCTCACAAGTTTTGGTCTTTTGCTTTCCAAACTGTAGCTTACTTAATAAATCGCTTGCCTACACCACTCTTACACTTGCTGAGCCCATTTGAAGTACTATTCAGCCAGAAGCCCAATTATTCGAAGTTGCGCACTTTTGGATGTGTTTGTTACCCATGGTTAAGACCATACACATCCACAAAATTGGAGCCAGCTTCGCATGTATGTATCTTCATCGGTTACTCCTTAACTCAGACTGCCTATAAATGCTTTGATCCTTTGACAGGTAAAATCTATATTTCCAGACATGTTCGGTTTCTTGAAAATGCAGTGGCTGACTTTCAAGCACCACACTTACCATCTGATGACTCATCCGCCAACTCCTTGCCATTACCTGATCTCTCACATGAATCACATGAAAAGCCCTCTACTGCTACTCCAACGATATCAACAACTTCTAATGCTGAAAGTATGCCACCTCAAGCTACTACATCTGATCAGTCTCCCCTTCAGCCTAGACGAAGCCAAAGACAACGCCAGCTATCTCGCCGTCTTGAGGGGTTCACTACCGAACTACCAGAGTCTCTTGCTAATGCCGTGCAGTCCAATACGGTGACTAATCATCCCTTACCAGAAGATACAATACCTTCCACTACTGCACAAGCTTTGAAATTTCCTCAATTGAGGCAGGCCATGGCAGAGGAAATCACTGTTCTGTCCTCACATGGCACCTGGGACTTAGTTCCTAAACCGAAGAATTGTAACTTGGTTGGTTGTAAATAGGTGTTTGCGTTGAAACGGAAATCAGATGGCATAGTCGAATGCTACAAAGCTCGGCTTGTAGCAAAAGGTTTTCACCAACGTCCTGGTGTTGACTTTTTTGAAACCTTCAGCCCGGTCATCAAACCAGTGACTATACGCACTGTTCTCACCTTGGTATTATTCCACAGATGGAGTATTCGACAGTTGGATGTCAGCAACGCTTTTCTGCATGGAAGTTTGTCTATACCAGTTTTTATGGAGCAACCACAAGGGTTTGTTGACCCTACTAATCCCACTCATGTGTGCAAATTGAAGAAGTCTTTATATGGACTTCGCTAAGCTCCTAGAGCTTGATATCATACTCTCAGCTCTGCCCTGATTCAGTTTGGTCTCCATCAGTCCAAGGTGGACCTAGCCTCTTTATTATGCGCAACAAAATAGTTCCTTGTCTTGCTGTATTGAAGTACAGCCTTATTTATGTTTTGCTGTTCCTTTCTTCTTCCAGCAATGATGTATCATGCCTTTATGCAGCGATACTGTATCCTGCCTTCTTGCAGCGATATCTTCCTTTAAAGCTTAGATGCAGCTTTATCCTCTTTTAACCTCCATTTCAATCCTTGACTCAAGACTCAATTCTAGTCTATTTATTCACTTAAACAATGTGAAAATGGGGTACTCAAAACTTTCTATTACATGATTGGTTTGTCTCATCAAAATCTAAACAATGAAATCCCAACAATTTCCCCCTTTTTGATGATGACAAAACCTTTACAATATTCCGTTCATGAAGAAGTTTCATTTTACTTTAACTCATATGGTTTATCCAGATTACATGCTTGCACAGCTTTGAATAAATAAATCTAATCCTGGATTCATCAGAGATGCATCATGCTATTCCTTTCAACAACCACAACAGGAAAACATAAACAGCATGCATGAGTTCATAAGAGTTGAACTTGGTCAGAGCAGAAAGAAAAATTTCTTCATTTAAGAGATAGAAATTTTTACAATATCAAAAATACAACAACAAGGATCATAAGAGGGTATATGATTACAGCTTAGTAAAACGAAGACCTTTTGCTTGCTGATTCGTCTGATCTTCTTTCAAATCTTTCAAGGCCTTCCCTTCCTCTTGATCCTTTCCACCAGTCCCTGATGGACTCTTGGTAGGACTCTTCCAGCTTGTGTCTGATCACAGGAATCTGAATCCATCTTAGCCAGAAGTCCTCGCAGTATGGTACAATTAGCCCTTCCTTGACTCGATCGATGTATAGCTGTTGAATGTCAAGGCTTCCTTCCTGAACGAGCTGTTCATACCTTCTCAATGCAGTCTTGCAGGTATGATACTTGCTGAATTTACCTTGCCTGTATAGATCTCTGAAGTGTCTGAGGTACTCTGATCGTTTGAAAATGGTGATTGCCTCAAATGTTGGATTCCGATCAAAAGACAGTCTGACTTCTTTGAAGATGTCGAATCTCCAAGCCATGTTCTCTCCTTAAGGCCTTTGATCCATCAACACGAACACTTCAGTAGAGATGTTCTCAGTGTCAAGGCGAGGGATTTCTTGAGGAGGGAATTGGTAGTAGTTGTTTGGAAATATTTTTCTAGCACCAATTACACCGAGTCTTTGAATCCAGGCATTAGGATCTGTAGTTTCTTCATATTGGCGCCTTTGATTCTCAAACTCGTCCCCGCTCATTCTCTTCCTTGAGCCTTGCTGCTGGCTATCATCCCTTCTCTTATGATGATAGCTGGGCGGTGCTGCATCCTTGCTTGCAGCTCTGCTGTGTGCAGAACCTGCAGCAGATCTTCTTCCAGCAGCTGCACCGGCTCCACCAGCTCTATCATCATCTCTTCTTCATCTCTTCGGAGAAGGGATATCAGCCGCAGCGGATGATCCAGACCTCCTTCTCCTCCTGCTGAGAGGTTGCTGGTCATCATCTTCTTCCTCTTCTTCAGGTTCAGCCGCCCCTTTGCTCCTGTATTTCTCTTCAAATCCTTCCCCCTTTTTGGCATCATCAAAAGCCGGGGGCTGAGCAGGGGCTGCTGGGACCGCCCTTGATCGCGGGCGTCAGGTCGGTTCAGGGGCGGGCTTTGGAGGATCGACATGCTGAGGGAAAGCTCGGACCATGATGTCCCTGAGTTCTCCCACAATCAGCTCCAGGTTCCCCAGGCGGTCGTCCACACTTCTGGTTCTCTGGGATTGATCACAAACACGATCCAGAAGTGACTCCAGGACTTTGAAGTGAGAGTTGAGTCTAACTGAGGCATTTTCAGCATGCTGCTTGCACACTCTGATTTCCTGGCGTGTGAGTGCAGCATCGACCTTCAACTCTTTCTCCAGCCTGACCCGATCGTAGTACAGCCTGTTCGAATGTTCAGCAAGATTCGACTTGATCATTTCAGGCAGTACTTCGAGGTCCTTCTTGAAACCTATCATGGTTTCAGCATGGAATTGGGCACTGACCCTGAGACTGTTACGCATGATAGACTCATGCTCCTGGTGAGCATGCAGCAGATGTCTAACAGCGGTCTCGACCCTGTTGATAGATTCATCAGGAGTCAGCCCTGAATTCCTTCTTGTTGAGGCAGCAGCGGATGCAGCAAATGGAATCACCTCTTGGCATACTGGTGCTGCATCCTACCTCGGTACTTCAGCAGCAACCTCATCCTCATCCTTGCTGGTATGAGAGCTTGTAGAGCTTGAGGATGGGTGCTCATCTCCTTCTTCTTCTTCTGCCTCCTCTTCGCTGGATAAGACTGGGATAGGAATTACTCCGCCAGATTTTGGCCCATGAACAGCAATATTCCGTTCCTTCATCCATCTTGCGAATTCGGCATCCGACATGTTAGCGTCCACAGTATCCTTCACTGCAGTAACCTTTGAAGGTTCTTGAGAGCAAGCAGCAGCTGCAGCATCAACCTCCTCACGAGGAGTCTCTAGCTGCACTGGGGATACCTCGGCTTCAACTCCAGCATCCTCAGTGGGTACTGTCTGAACAGCCTCCCCACCTGAGGTCTTCTCACACTCAGGGAGTGTTGTCAGAACAACATCCTCCACTGAGGTCTTCTCAATGGACCCCGTCTCCTCGGCCGGTCCTGTAACCTCTTCGACAGCCTCTGCTGCAAGAATGGGTTCTTGCAGCTCTGCATGGCTTCCTGCAGCGATCACAGTATTCAGCACTGTATCCGCTATTGCTGCTAGGATCTCAGCTTCCACCCTGCTTTTCTCTGCAGCTCCTTCTTCTTGTTGAAGGGTGGTTGCTGGATGTACTGCTGTCGCGTCCAGTGCAGGGAGTACCGTCTTTGCAACTCCCTCCGTAGATGCTTCATCGGCAATCTCAGAAATGTCTGAGATGACATTCCTGATTATGGTAGATGGTTCCCTCTCAGAGTCTGCTTGGGCAGCATCTTCATCTTCGCGCACTGGGGAATCACCATAATCCAGTAGTTGGGCTTCCTCCTCCTCCAAGCGATCCAGCGTGACAATGTTGGAGAGGCCCTCAACTACTTGCTCGTATGCAGGGGAGTTCATCTGATTTGAACTTGAACTGCCTTCTCCCCACATCCTCCTTGGAGTGTGCTGCATCCTTGTCTCCTTCAAGCTCTATTGCAGCGCTAGATGCAGCATGGCTTCTTCAGCCTGCTCCACTCCCAAGGTGTCGATTTGCTCTTGAGCAAAAGCGACATCATCGCCCCTTCTTACCGCCTCTGCAGCTGGGGCGAGGAAGACCTGCACATCTTTCACTGCTGCTTTCATCGGTAGCTCTGCAGAGTCGGATTCTGCAAGAGCCTTGCCCTTTCCCTTATCCTTTGCTCCCTGTGCAGCGCTGCAGCCATCGAGCTCTTGAACTCTTGCTGCAAAGTCAGGTTGCAGGAGTGTCAGAATATCCTCTGATTTGGCCCACTCCAAGACAGCTTGCTCGACTGTCAGGAAATCCTTCCACTTCAACAGGATTTCCCCCTTAGACAGCCGCATCTCTCTCCAAAGAGAGTACTCTACCGGTATATTTCTAGCAGCCAGAAAGGTTGGATCGAGCACTGAAGCTTTTGTTTGTAGACGAGCTTCTTCTTCAGTGGGCTCGACCCGATGCTGATGTGGCTCCCGAAGCTGATGTGACTCATCCCCAAGGTCAACTACAACCATAGAGGATTGATGTGACACATCCCCAACAGCAGCAGCAGCTCTCTTGCTGCGTGGAGCCATTCTCACCAAAGGTGCGTCATCATCTGGGGAAGAGGATTCAAGTTCAGGTACAGCCTTCCCTGAACTCCTCTTGATAACAGGAAGAAGACTCGAAGGATCCTCTTCTTCAGCATCTTCCCCGCTGACAGCAGCTTCATCTTGCAGAGCAAGAGTTGCATTCTTTTTGTCTTTGGTTTTCTTCCTCACAACTCCTGCTCCTGCAGCCTTCGCTGGGTCTTGCCCTTCTTCTTCTCCCCGAGATACTTTCCAGGATGAATGGGGGCGGGTGCTGCAAGTTGAAGGCCAAGCTTGCAGAGCAAAGAGCAGATGGTGATACCGTAGCTCCGACGCTCCATTATCTTCTCTGCTTCCTCCCACAGCCTCTTCATGATGAACCTCCCCCAGTTCACCTTTTCTCCGGCCATGATGGCAGACATGATCCGAAACCGGAGATCTGTGCACTTGTCATAACTCCCTGTCCTCCCTTCGATGGAGTATGCACAGATGTCGTGGAGAAGTTCAAACTCCGGTTTGAAGAGCTTCTTGGGGGCGCTTCTCTTGATTTCAGCCCCTGCATCCCTTGCTCGAAAGAGATCCCACATCTCTTGAGCCGATGCCTCCCCATACGTCGCCAACTTGCTGGGGGTCAAACCTGCAGCCGAAATGCTGAAGGTGGTGGAGATATCCCTAACGGTCAGCGACCGTTCCTCTCCATCTGCATCCATCCGGAACAGGATGCAGTTCCTGTCCTCCGCCTGCCTAGCGTAGGCATAAAACCTCTGTACTGACTCCGTGGAGAAGCCAGCATAAACTGTGGTCAACAGCCCTAGGACTTGGGTCTGTTGTAGGGCATCAAAAATCCTCTTGATCAGGGTATTATCATACAGCCCTGACTCCAAGATGTTTTCCCTGTTGATCATTCTTCCATCAAGAACGATGGTCTTTCTGGCAGCCATTGATGAAATTTTTGTGAGATAGAGAGAGAAGAGACAAGGGTTTAGCACTTAGAAAATTTTCATGCGATCACAGTGTTTCTCTCTCTGAAGATGGTGAAAAGTGAATTTCAAATGGCACGTTTTTGTCTTTATGGCGGTTCTCAAGAGACGTGCGAGATTGACGGTTGAGATAAATCAGGGAAATGATCTAGTGGCTCAGGAAAAAGTGGAGATGTCAAATCGACGCTAATAATTACTTGGCGCGTGAGCTCTGTCAGCGCCCTTTCCACTTCCTGACACCCGCAGTCATGCATTTAATGCTGAAAGACATGCCCTTTGCCACCTAAATAAATGCCTTTTTAAGGTTGCAGCATCTCTAGTACGAGGTTGCAGAGCAATCAATACTCTTTTTGAAATTAATGCTGTAACCTGGTGCTGCTTGATTTCTTCGATAACTGCTGTACTGTAAGAATGTAGGTTGCAGCGCTATCTGAACCCAGTGCTGTATTAACGCGTAGCTTACAGTACCAACTTTATTGCTTCCTGCAAACATGCACAGGTTCCCCCTACGATCTTGCATTTTCCTTTTCTTTACAATTTAAGGATTCCCAACTCGTTACGAAGCATAGAAAAACCTAGATTCACTCAAAGGTTTTGTAAGGATATCTGCAAGCTGTAGATCCGTGTGAACCTTTTCAAGCACGACATCTTTCTTCTCAACATGATCTCTTATAAAGTGATGACGAATGTCAATGTGCTTTGTTCTTGAGTGAAAGACAGGATTATGGGTAATTGCAATAGCGCTCGTATTGTCACAGAGAATTGGCGTCTCTTTTTCTTTTATCCCATAATCTCTAAGTTGCTGCTGTATCCAGAGAATCTGCGCACAGCAACTTCCTGCTGCAACATACTCTGCTTCTGCTGTAGAGGTTGCAATTGAGTTTTGTTTCCTGCAGAACCACGAGACAAGTCTATTTCCCAGAAATTGACACGTCCCACTTGTACTCTTTCTATCAATCTTGCAGCTTGCATAATCTGAGTCGGAGTAGCCTTTAAGCTTGAATCCTCCTTCCTTAGGATACCATAGGCCGACTTCCTGAGTTCCTTTCAGATACTTGATCACTCTTTTTACTGCTAAAAGATGTGATTCTTTCGGTGCTGCTTGGAATCTAGCACAGACTCCTACTGCAAATATAATATCAGGCCTGCTTGCTGCGAGATACAGCAACGATCCAATGAGGCGTCTGTACTTGGTAATGTCTACATCTTTACCATCTTCATCTTTGTTAAGACTTATGGATGAGGACATGGGAACGGACGTTGCTGCTCTATTCTCCATGCCAAATTTCTTGATAAGCTCCTTCGTATACTTGACTTGGTTGATGAAGGTTCCTGTAGGTAGCTGTTTTACTTGCAGTCCGAGAAAGAAACTTAATTCTCCCATCATACTCATCTCGAACTTTGACTGCATCAGGTTGGAGAATTTCTCACAAAGCTCTTTGTTTGTGGATCCGAAGATAATATCATCCACATAGATTTGTACAAGAAGTACACTTTCTCCGTCCTGTATCCTAAACAGTGTTTTGTCGATCGTTCCTTTCTGAAAACCATTTTCCAGAAGATAGAGAGATAAGGTGTCATACGAGGCTCTTGGTGCTTGCTTCAGTCCATATAGGGCCTTTTGTAATCGAAACACCTTCTCTTCTGCTTGATCCTCAAAACCAGGAGGTTGCTTAACATATACTTCCTCTGTAAGGAGACCATTCAGGAATGCGCTTTTAATATCCATTTGATAGACGTTGAAATTCATATGTGCTGCATAGGCTAAGAAAATTCTTATTGCTTCTAGCCTTGCCACTGGTACAAAAGTCTCATCAAAATCAATTCCTTCTTCCTGACAGTATCCTTTAGCAACTAATCTTGCTTTGTTTCTTACAACGACTCCTGATTCATCTAGCTTGTTCTTGAACACCCACTTTGTTCCAATTACACCTTGATGGGTTGGTCTAGCGACTGTTTGCCATACTTGATTTCTCTCAAATCCATTTAATTCTTCTTGCATGGCCTGTACCCAGTTGCTATCTTGCAGTGCCTCTTCAACATTCTTAGGCTCTGATTGTGATATGAAGCATGCAAACATTGCTTCATGTGGGATGGATCTTCTTGTCCTTACACCGATGGATGGATCTCCTATGATGAGATCTCTTGGATGATTTCTAAGCCACGTCATGTCAGGCTCAAAGACGTGCGTTGGTGTGTTTTGCTCATCATGTTGCTATATTGCAGGAGGTTCTGCTGCTGTAAGAATGTCTGCTGCATCCAAGGTTGCAGCTTCTTCTTCTTTTTCCTCTTCTGTAGGCAGAACTCCTATGTATGGTACAGCATTCCCTTTTCTAGGAGAGATCTCTTCAGGTGGTTTTTCCAGCTTCTTTGTGTCACAATGTGGTTCATCAAACACCACATGTACAAATTCTTCTACCACCAGGGTTCTCTTATTAAACACTCTGAAGGCTTTACTTACAACAGAGTATCCTTGAAATACTCCTTCGTCTGATTTAGCATCAAAAGTTTTCAGATGTTTCTTTCCATTGTTGAGAACATAACACCTGCATCTAAAGATATGCAAATAGGAAATGTTTGGTGTATGACCGTTCCATATTTCATACGGTGTCTTGTCAAGATCCTTGATGATTAGACATCTGTTCTGCATGTAGCATGCAGTATTAGTTGCCTCAGCCCAAAACCTCTTGGGTATATCTGCTTCTGCTATCATTGTTCTTGCTGCTTCCTTGAGGGTTCTATTCCTTTTTTTAGCAACCCCGTTTTGTTGAGGTGTTCTTGCAGCAGAGTATTCATGACGAATACCATTGTCAGAACATAATTTCTCTATAAACTTATTCGTGAACTCGGTTCTTCTGTCTGATCCTATCTTCACTATGCTCAAGCTCTTTTCATTCTGAATTTTCTTCATGAGGCCAGGTAGCTTTTCTTGAGTTTCCGACTTCTTTGCTAGAAAGATCGTCCATATGTATCTAGAGTAGTCATCCACTACTATTAGGGAGTACTTCTTCCCGCTCAAGCTTACTGGTTCTACAGGTCCAAAGAGGTCCATGTGTAGAAGATCTTGAATCCTGTGAGATGATTTCTGAATCTTATCCTTGAAAGAGCTCTTAACTTGCTTTCCTTTTTGACACGCTCCACAGACATTCTCTTTCTTGTAAGCTACATCTGGTAATCCTCTCACGAGGCCTTTTCTTGCTAGCTTGTTGATAGTCTTGAAGTTCAGGTGACTTAATCGTTTGTGTCATAACCAGCTCAGCTCCGGTGGACTTTCACTATGAAGCATGTTGATTGAGTGGAGGAATTCCAATCTGCTAGGTAGATATTTCCTCTTCTTGTTCCTGTAAGCTTTACTTCATTTGTGGTGCTGTCCTTGATTAAGCACTTGTTGAGGTTGAATTCCACTGTATATCCTTTGTCACAGAATTGACTGATGCTTAGGAGATTGTATCTAAGCCCCTTTACGTAGGATACATCTTTGATCTTTATGTTCCCCTTGACTAGGCATCCGTTTCCTTTTGTGCTTCCTTTGGAATCATCACCAAATATGACCTTAGGTCCTTTACATTCTTGGAAGTCTTTCAACGTTTCTTTATTGTCTGTCATGTGCCTTGAGCAGCCGCTGTCGATATACCATACATCACTGCTGCATCCTGGCACTGTAACCTGTAACAAATTCAAACAGATATAGGTACCCATATCCATACGGGTCCTTTGGGGTTAGTTACTTTGGGAACCCAAACTTTCTTAACAGTAACTGATCTACTGTAAGATTTGTTGGTTCTCGAGCTGTATGCAGTTATCTTGGAAAACTACTTATCAAAGGTGTGTGCTCGACAAACATGTGTGTTACCAACACCCTTGTAGTGTGGTCTTCCACCATACTTCCCTGGAGTATATCCTCCTTGAGGTTTAGATATGTAGGTCTTAGTATCGGTGGGAAAGTTTCTTCTATGCTGCAACTTTGTTGGTTGCTGCATCCTTTTGCTGCATGCAGCAGATGACTTCTGCTGCAGCCAAGTTTTAGATGCAGACTTATTCCCTGCAGTTGAGCATTGGGGTTTCTTCCCTTTATCCGTCATTTCTATTTTGTTCACTATCTTTTCAGAGTCACAGAGTAACTCTTTCTCCATTGGAGTTTTGGCTTGAACAAAATTCACAGCTTTGGATGTGCTTGCTGTATTCTGAGAGCCTGGATTGCTGTAACCTATGCCTGAAATCACAAAAGGATCTCTGACACTATTTATGCAATCTCTTGCGTCCTTTAAAGATTTGGTGAACGTACTCATCTTGGACTGCAAGATTTTCTTCTCAGATCTTAGCTCTGTGATCAGCAGATTCAATCTAGAGACCTCTTGTTGCAGCTTACTACACTTTGAGTTATCAGATTCTCGTGCAGCGAGCATTTTGGCAATGTCGATGTTTTTGCTCTTGAGGATCTCATTATCGATTCTAAGATTTTCATTCTCAACCTTAAGCTCCTCATGAATTGAGTTGATCTGCTCGAAATCACTCATGATCCTTTTCAAGGAGTGAATCATGTTCAGCTCCTCATCAACTTGTATGGACAACGGTTGGTAGATTACCTCATCTTCTTCGCTGTCCTCGCCATCTTTAGCCATCAAGCATATGAGTGCTTCTTCGTCAGAGGATGAGGTTTCAGCATCGCTGTCAGAGGATTCTGCAGCTTTCAGTACTTCCTTCAGAACTACTGCATCCTTTGCTTTCTCCATCTCCCCTATGAGAGCTCGAAGCTTGTGCCTTTCCTCTCGTCTTTTATCTCTCCTCTGTTCTCTTTCTCCTTCAGGATACTTGTGCACTGTTGGATAAGGACAATTCCTTGCGTAGTGTCCAGGCTTCCTGCAATTATAGCACAAGTCAACATTCCCTGTATTTGACTGAGGAGAAGAAGATACCTGAGGGGTTGAGTGACTTCTTCTGAAGTCATTCTTTTTGTTGAGGTTGATGTTGCTGCTATTGTTGTTATTCTTGATGAATCTCCTGAATTTCTTTAGGAGGAGCGCCATATCCTCTTCAGCAACTTCTGCTGTATCCTCACTCTGCTTACTGCAACTGGCGGTTGCTGTATCCTTTGTTCCTCTGGCGGTTAGCGCTGTAACTTTGGAGATTGGCTCCTCTGACTCTTTTCTTCTTCTATTGATGTCATACTCGAATGCTTTCAAGTCGGAGAATAAGTCAAATGTGCTCATGGACTTCAGGTCCATAGACACTCTCATGGCAGTGGTCTTGCTATCCCACTCCGCTGGTAGGGCTCTTAACACCTTCATGTTCTTTTCTTTCTCAGTGTAGTGTTTGCCCAGAGCTTCTAGTTCATTCACTATGGATGTGAATCTCAGATCTAGTTGCTTAAGAGTCTCTTCATTCTTCATTTCGAAGAGCTCGAATAATTGGGTAGCGTTGGAGATTTTGTTGTCCTTGGTGAGCTCAGTTACTTCACAAATTTGCTCCAGCTTTTCCCATATTTCTTTGGATGTTGAGCAAGTCTTGACTTTGCTAAAGGTGCCTTTATCCAAAGTAATAAATAGAGCGTACTTTGCCACGTTATCTAGGTTGGCTCTCTTCCTGTCTTCGTTTCCCCACTCTTATCGTGGTTTGGTCAGGAAGTTTGGTGGTGGCTGCTCTCCTTCTGCATGGTCTCTTCTATACATTGGATTTACCTTCATGGGGATTATCGGTCCTTCAGTTATGACGGTCCACATCTCATCATTCATGGCAGAAAGGTGTGCCTACATTCTAATTTTCCAGTCATCATATTCCTCTATGGAAAACATAGGTAGCTTATGATTGAAGGAATCCATGATATGCTTTTAAAAATGATTTTTATGCAGAGAAAACAGCGAGACAAAGGTGGATCTGGGTATGTGACCAGATAAGTAGGCTTTTAACCCAACTCGTTCTGATACCACTTGTTGGTCCCAAGTGGTGTTCGAGGTTCAGAGGGGGGGGTGAATGAACCTTGGTCGATTTTTTAGAATCTTTAAAACAACCGTTCTGCACTGCAAGTTACTTGAGCTTGCAGCGATAGATGGTTACTGCTTGCAGCGCTAGAATGCAGTGCTGCACGCTGTAATCTGGAGTTTTGTACGCAGCGGAAATATACTTTTAAACACAAGGCTATTTTACACAAGAATGCTTCTTTCAAACGTTTTATGATGAGAAAAGACAGATATATGCAGAAAATAAGCACAGATAAATAAAGCGATAAAAACACTTATGGCTTATAGTGGTTCGAAGGTGGTGTAATCCTTCTACGTCCACTCTACTGCTCCTCGAGCAGGAACTTTGTTAAGCAAGATTGATTTACAGGACTCTCCTAACAATCTATCAACTTACAAAGCTAACCACCTACTGAAGTCCAGCGTACACACAGCAACTGCAAACTTCAAAGGCTAACCCACACAGGGAAGGTGCCTAACTCTAGATAACTAAAAACAAACAGCAAGGATCTCTCCTATCAACTGCTTGACACCACTAAAACAACCTAAGCACAAAGCAACAAGGTTAAAAGGATAAAAGGTTTTCTTCAACTTGTGCTTCGAAGTGAGCTTCTGATTCCGTAGGGAAACTTTCAGCTTGAACTCTGCTTCACTTCGATAGGTTGAGTGACTGAAACTGTTGGCTTGAATGCTTGAAATTTGTAAGCTTGAAACTTTCGCGTATGGATATTAGTTCTTAGTAACAGTGACAGTCACCAGCTTCAGTTCTCCTCGACCTCTATTTATACTTGTAGGAGAAGATGTCCGTTGAAGGAGATATCCCTCTTTTGAATTTGAAATAGCCTGGCCAAAGTATGGTTTGCATTTAATGCGACTTGACTTTTCCTTTCGGAGCATTTAATGCGGCAGTTGCGGCTCGCAGCTTTCTGCGGCGCGTCAATCCATGTGGCATCTTCTTATTGGCTCCGTGTCTGCTACTTTGACTTTTTCTTGAATGGCTCTTTTGTCCCTGCTTGGATCTCCGTTCCTCGTACTGCATTTATCCTTCCTGGGATTTGCAGGATACTTTATCTTGTAGTTGGCGCTGTATAACTTAACTGTACTATAAGTCTGCGCTGTATCCTTGGTCTTTGTGCAGCTGATGCATTCTTTCAGTGCTGCTGTATTTTAGACCTGCTTGCAGTATCATCTGGCAGTGCTGCTGTAATCATCATTCTAGCAGTACTCCTGTATCCTTTTCATGCAGCGATGCTGCATGCCGTTCTTCCTTGTCTTGCTGTATTGAAGTACAGCCTTATTTATGCTTTGCTGTTCCTTTCTTCTTCCAGCAATGCTGTATCCTGCCTTTATGCAGCGATATTGTATCCTGCCTTCTTGCAGCGATATCTTCCTTTAAAGCTTAGATGCAGCTTTATCCTCTTTTAACCTCCATTTCAATCCTTGACTCAAGACTCAATTCTAGTCTATTTATTCACTTAAACAATGTGAAAATGGGGTACTCAAAACTTCCTATTACATGATTGGTTTGTCTCATCAAAATCTAAACAATGAAATCCCAACAGATAGCAAATTAACATCTACTTATATTATATTCCTAGATTCATCTCCGATTTCTTGGAGGTCCCGGAAACAACAAAGGGTTGCTCCGTCCTCCACAGAGGCTAAATATAGAGCATTAGCATCTACCGCTGCGGAGGTCTGTTGGATATATCAATTATTTCGGGAAATTGGCTTGTCTCTCCGCTCTTCGCCAAAATTGCTTTGTGATAATTTGGGTGCCACTCGTCTTGCACTAAATCCCGTCATGCATTCTCGCATGAAACATATTGCTTTGGATCTACACTTCGTTTGAGACTTATCTAGTAAGGGTATTTTCCAGGTTGCTTATGTCACCACAGTTGATCAGCTGGCTGATCTTCTTACCAAGCCCTTATCTCGATCACGATTTTCTCAACTTCGATCCAAAATCTCTGTGGCCGATGGCATGTCCATTTTGTGGGGGCTTATTAAGGAATAAATCTTTTCCTTAGTTATAAGGATTTCCTTTGTACATTATTATGTTGTATCTTTACTATATTTATCCTGTGTACTCTTTATATTGGGGTTTTTCCCTTGAGAAAAATATATATAATTTTCCCACAGCTTATCTTACAGATATCACCTACCTCTATATATTCTATACACTATTGTATTGAATGAGAATGAAGAAATATAACCTTCCATTTTGAGTATACATTTTAGCAACCTTTTACCTCAAGCTTTTTTAATTTCTCTTCATGGAATCTTTCTTTTGCTTTCTTGGTATCAGAGCTGCAGGATGACAATTCTGCTCCTCTGTGCCTCTTACCTCTTTCAATTTTTTTTATCCTTTTCCCTATCAAAAGATGTCTACTGATTTAGAAGTTCACTCCACAAGGATGTCACCCCCTACGATCATGAATATATTTCTATTATTCAACCACAATGTCATCTCATTACAACTAAATTGAAGGAAGACAACTACTTGGTTTGGAAGCAGCAGATTATAGCAGCTGTTAGAGGCTATGGCCTCTTTGGTTATCTCAATGGTAATAAGAAAGCACTAGAAGAATACTTGGCTGGTTCCTTAGATGGAGAGCCTTCCCAATTCCTAATTTTGAGATCTGGTGCAGGCACGATCAAATCCTTGTATCTTAGTTGCTATCTTCATTATCAGATAGCTTATTGGTTTCTACCGTTGGTCTTAGCACCTCCAAAGAAATTTGGGAAAGCTTGGAGATAAGCTTTGCATATGAGTCATATGCAAAAGTTATGCAATACAAGTATCAACTAAATCATTTGAAGAAAGGAACTCTTGGAATGAGAAACTACTTGGATAGAGTAAAACATTATTGTGATCTCATAATAGCAGCTGACCAACTAGTTAGTCAGCAAGAACAAATTATGGCCATAACATCAGGTTTGAGCAATGATTATAACCCTGTGATAGTTGAGATTAGCTGCAAAGGTTGTGGACACAAGGAAGCTCAAGCATTACTCATTAGCTTTGAAAGTAGGCCAGAAGACACTGATATGTTAAATGTTAATACATAAGGCTCTATGCTTTCTCTTAATTTTGTAACTCAGAATCTTAATCCCACTTGAGGAAGATGAGGCAGACATCCTAGTGTTGGTAAAGGAGGAAGAAGTTTCACAAAGGGCTCTGGTTGTAAAGGAAGAAGAGACAGACACTACAACAACTCAAGAACTAGATGTTAAGTTTGTCACTACACTAATCATACAGCCAATAAATGTTATTACAGGTATGATGACACCTATATAGTCCCAACAACACTTATGCACATGGACAAGGTAGTAATAACAATGAAAATCCATCTGCTCACCTTGTTAATTTTAGAGCTGGTGATGTATCTGCTCAATAACAATTTTGGTGCTACAAATCATGTCACTTATGACATGAGAAACTTGTATATTGCCTCTGAATACCGAGGATCTGAGAAGGTGCAAATCACTAGTGGATTAGGTATTGATATCACTCACTTAAGTAATTCTATGGTTAAATCACTATACTCACCACACTCACATGTTTTCTTCCTTATAAATATGCTCCATGTGCCTCAAGTAAGCAAAAATCTCCTCAGTGTATCACAATTTTCCAATGATAACCATGTTTTCTTTGAGTTTCATTCATTTTTATTCTTGTGAAGGATCAAAAAACAAAGGAAGTTCTCCTTACAGTTAATGTTAAGAAAGGTCTTTATAGCTTCCATCTCACCAAAGCCAGCAACTCTACTCCAAGAGTGGCTCATCCAAGGGTGGCTCATCATTCTGCCATTCAAGAACCCATTGTTTCACTTCTATTAGGACTAGACCTAAGGAGAGTTTAGAGGTATGGCATTCTAGGCTTAGCCATGCAACTTATGACATAACTACGAAAGCTCTTGCAAGTTGTAATCTCCACTTTTTTGTTAATGAAAATACACCTCTTTGTGCTCCTTGTTTACAAACAAAATCTCAAAATTTGCCTTTTGTTCATAGTGATTCTCATAGATATGATTTATTAGAACTTATACAGATAAATCTTTGGGGGCCATCACCAATAAAGTCTATCAATGGATACACTTATTACATCAGCTTTGTTGATCATTTTTCTAGATTTACTTGGCTTTATTTATTGAAATCTAAATCTGAAACTTCTACTATTTTCTACCACTTCAAAAACCTTGTTGACAAGCACACTACATCAAATATGCATAACGACAACAGTTAATAACCGTTGTCGTAGACATTTTTTACTGTTGTAGAAAAAGATGTTGTCATAGACCCCCTCAACCACAACGTTTATTAACTGTTGTCATTATTGTTAGCCAACTGTTGCATTCCAATGCTTATCTACAACATGTGGACAACTATTAATAACCGTTGTCGTTAATGTTAATATCAATGGTGTTATAACGGTTTATAACCGTTGTCGTAAACAATAACGACAACTGTTGGCACAATGATTTATCAACTGTCGTGATTCAATGAATATTTTACATCACTTGCACAACAGTTAATAACCGTTGTCTTCGCTCTTCCAAAGCCTCATTAGCACGCCAGTTAGTCAGCTTGACCAAGTAGGCGACCGAACGGTCGGCCCCTAATTACTAAACCGATCCTGTTATGTTGTTTTTGTTTTGAAGGGGTCATTAATCCTTTCAATGAGGGGCGGGGGATTGATTGAGAAATATCTCTTGTTTTCATGTTATATTTTCAACAACGTTTTTTTTTGTGTTTGTTTTGTGGTCCTTTTTATTTACAACACTGCCTTTATAATCTGTTGTAATATATAATAAATCATAAATTAAATATGTGCAATTTTGAAATATTTGAAATTTTAATTGCAACCATAACTATCGTCATTAAACAATCAATATCTTGTATATTGTTAAGATCGATCAACATATAACGTAAAGTTTACTACAATTTTCATGACCCAAAAAAATATAGGAAATGACAGTATCCATTAATAGAGTCAACAATTCATAATATTAGGAATTGCAATTCAGAAAAAATAAGTTGTCGCTTGCCATTAACAACAACGTATCCAACATATACATGAGGCCTTACAAATGAGAAGAAAAATTAATTAGTCTAACCAAAATATGCAATTATGTGTTCAAATATGCAAAATATAGGTCTTAATATAGTAGATTATCAGGAAGAAAATTCCTCATATAACTTTTAAAGGAGAATCAACGACAACAAATATTTAAACCAAATGAATCAGAACATGTCAACTTAAAAGATTTAAAATATCCAGTGAGCCCATCACAAAGTACTAACCATACATTACCTTTAGAACCTATAGAAGAAATGTCTTTGAATAAAATAGCCCAAAAACAACATAAACCTGAGCACATTTTGCTGTTTTGGTTATTATTATTATTACTATTTTAATAGTGGGCTAATTGAGTACAATCTAGGCTATTAGCTAACAAGTGTGCTAATATGGAGATTACCTATCCATAAATATCATCTAAAAGACTAAAAACTAACTCAATTCAAACCTAATCTTGCAAATACCAAACTAACCGAATTACTTGGGGATTTTTCTCATTTTCATACCCTACTTTTAGCTTGCTAGAAGAAGAATTACGTAAAAAATGAGACTATGACTTGATATTTGAATATAGAAATCCCTAATATAAGCACATTTTAGAATTTCTTACAACAATGTATAAAGATCATTTACAGAAAACAACCAGAATTAAAATGGATTTGAGAATTCATCTTATTTGTCACTAATTGAAGCACAGAACGATCTACCAGCATCATGATATACAGACCAAACATCTTCTCATCTCCATGCTGTCGGACAGAATTGAATTTTTCATATTAATAACTAATTAATATCGTTGTTATAATAACTAAACAAAAATGAGATTTTTTGCAGAATCAAATTTTCAAAATATAGTTGTTTTCTCATGGAATAAAAAATATAAATACACAAGGAGATGATAATTGAAGGCCACCCGAAGTAAAAAGTCAATACGAACATCCAGTTGAGTGAGATTGACAAGAAGCATGACCTATATGTGGTTAATGATCTTTCAAACCCTACCCCTTCTCATCTTCAAATTTAATACTTTCAAGGTTGTGTGTGTGTATGTTGATCAAAAATTAAAGTAAATTGGAAAATCTGGAAAAGCAGATTGAAAATCTCAAACCAAATATAGGTTCCAGAGAGTTTTATAACAATAAAATTAGTACATTTGCTTTATTCTGGGAGGTAGCAGAAGCATTAATTAACCAAATAAATTAGTCAAAGAAAAAAAAACATATTAGTACTAGGGGATTGATATGAGTAGGTGGTTGATGGTAGGGTTTGTTTGCAGAGATTCGTGAGCTGGGATTCAACGCTACTCAAGAAATTAATAGCCTCATCGAACGGCTTAGACAGCTCCTCCTTGTACTTTTGTAGGGCTTCACAGTATGATTTCTTCAACATCACAACATGGTCAATATTCAACACATGATGCATTGAAGGGTATTAAGGAGAATTCATTGCAAGAAATAGTTTTTGTTACCATAAAATCACCAAGTTCAGGTCAGTTCCAATCTCAGTGGTGGGGGAGATGGTGGGGTGGTTTTCTTTGCTGATTTCTTCAAGAATTGATGCCATTTCTGGTGGCGCCCCTACCTTCGAATTTATTACAAAGAAAGAAAAAAGCTACTTTAATTTAACTTCATTTCACACACACAGTGAAGAAGAAGAAGAAGAACAAGAAGAAAAAGAGGAACCTTTCTACAGTCAATGTAAGCAGACTGTAAGTTGGGATAAAGAGGGTGATTAGCAATCTGGGCCTTGATTAATTCCGACATCTCCAACACTGATGCATCTTGATCATGAGTTTGATCAGCAACTAACACCACTTCTTGATGATCTCCAAGAAAGCCACTAGAGTCAACATTAGGATCATAAGAAGTGGAGGAATGAAATCTGTATAGCTCATCCATATGTATCAAACTTGAACCCAACAGTTGCTTGCAGAGGTAAAAGAGCAGTATATAGTAGTACTAGTTCAAATGAACGTTATGACGATATGTTTCTACATAACACTTTATTGCATATTCTTGGAAACTTAAGACGCAAAGTTGTTTAACATTTTAATCAAACATCTAAGCACAGAGACAAAATGAAACTTCCACGACTGACCATAAGAATTTGTTTGAGTCGTAATTTGCAACCAACACTAATACCAGAGTATGCATATGTAACATAAAAACACAGATGGAGCCAATCTACTCTTTCCTTACTCTGATTTATCATGCTTACTTGATAAATAATTTGACTAGAAAATTAAAACAGCCAAGCAGCAGTCATAGAACTTATCTGAAATATACATATGCATTTATAGATCAATTATACGAACAAAAGAAAAGTGAAACAGAGAAGTTAATTGCAGACTACTGAAAAATATACATATCCACCATTGGGTTTTAACATTGCCAAAAACTACTGAAAAATATATTAAGATATCTTCATTTATGAGTCGAAGAACTGGAATCAAGCAACAAGGTTGAAATTGTTTTCCAAGATCGAATGAACCTCGAAAAGAGAAGTCACTTTGTAATCTAGTTTAAATTCCATATTTTGGTATTCTGGAATATCATACCTGCCTGTTTCATCGAGCAAGCATGTAAAAGAGCAATCTCATTCCACATTTTCATAAGATCACTTATTTGAAAGTACAAAATTCATAAATGCAAATTTGAGAGGTTACCCCCACCTTAGGAAAAGTTGAAGCGTCTATTTATAAGTTGTCGAGCATCTTTCCTCATTCCTACATCGACAATTAAAGAGGTCTAAGTACCTTATCTAGTTATAAGTTTGTAATCTTAGGTCACTAGTAATTAAAATACGACCTCTAGGATTTTCCTTGATCATGAGAGAGATTGAAATGACTTTCCGATGATATTGTGATTAAAAGAATAAAATAAACAATTTTAAGTTAGAGAAGGAGGGCAGTTTGGGCCATTTTTTTTAATTTGGACCCAATTGCCCATTAATATAAAATGAAGTCCCCAAATACCCTATTTGTTATATCTTAGTCCCCAATTACCCAAAAATTTAACCTGGCACATTTGAAATTGTACGGGCGGCCGACACTGCCTGCAATTGACTGAAAAGCATATTAAAAATTTTAGAAAAGCATATTAAAAAATTCAGAAAAGCTGACTGGAGTTGTGCCCTTTGACTCGAAAAAATTCATGTAAGGCCACCCTCTCCATTTTCTCGCTGTTTTGCCTCTAAAATTTCATCTTCAATCTTAAGCAAGAGCAGTTTAAATTTTTTGCAACAAGGCGATTAAAAACTTTCGTGTAAGCCCAGATTTTGGCGAGGTCTTCCGGTTCGGTGTACATTTATTTTCGTGTACGTTTGGACTGTGCCTTACACGAAAAAAATTGTGAAGTTGAGATGGTTGCAAGACAGGTTAGTATTTTCGTTAGATTGGAAGGTTTTTTTTTATTTTCGAACTGATTTGGTTATAATTTTCGTGTAATGCGTGTTGAACTGTGTATATATGTTTGAGTGACTTGTTTTTTATTCGTATTGTGTGGGGATTTGATGTATTTTTCATAGCTTGTGTAAGGATTTGATGTATTGCGTTTATGGCTGGCTTTTAAACTACACGAAATTAGGGCTTTCAAGTAGTTTGGCTTACATGAATTATACGAATAGCGTAGAGTACAACTAGGTTGCGGAACTTTTGGGCTTACAAGAATTAGGGTGCGTTTTTTTGGACAGATTCGAAGATGAACCTTGCACGAATTTTTTTCCCGAAAATGAACCTTACACGAATTTTGTCACAGATGAACCTTACACGAATTTTTTCCCCAAAATCAACCTTGTAGGAATTGCCTGATCGCCGACCCTATACGATTATCTGATTCGGGGTCCATGCAAAATTGATTAACGCGCAGCGGAAAACAAATCATACCTTTTGCACCGAAATTAGTTCTAAGATCAGAACTGTAGATCGAGAAATCGATGAAGCCTAGACCTCACGATCTTCTGCTATATTCCTCGCCTTTATCTCGAACGTTGTGTGGGCAACGAACTATCGAGACTTTCAGCCGTCTTCTACTAATAAGTATCTCAGATTTTTATGTCTGTATATCTGTATTTCTGTGTGTCGAAAACGGCTGACTTGAGGCTTATTTATAGGCTATAACAGGGACCTTGAGGAGGATTAGGAATCGGTCTCCTGATAGGCTTAGGAGTCCTTAATTTGATCTGAATATACTTCTTAAGCCTATCAAATAATATCTTAATCCACTAAAAAGATATTATTGAACTACCGTCCCTTATCCATATTAGATATGGCTCCTATTTATTATGTGCGCGTTTATCTCCCCATATTTAAGATATCGAATGTCCATTAATTAAATGAATTACTGACAATTCAATTAATTAATATTTAATTTCAAGAGTAGTACCACTCAACTTTATTATCATGGCGGAATAAATCCACCTGCAGGGTTTACATGATAATCCTTATGAGTTCCTCAAGGGGACATCATCATCCTAAATAATTAGGACACAATTTCATTATATAATCAACAGCACACCATATAAACAACATTGTATCCCAATTTACCGAGCTTATTGATTTAATAAATAAATCTCACCCATTGGTAAATTAAAGAAACATATATCGAGTATACATGCCCGTTATCATACAATGATTAAGAGGACGCACATCCATAATAACAAATAAAACAAATAAAACAACCTCAATTGGTCCTGCTCAATACATACAAAATGTACTAGTGTAATTTTATAATCAAGACAGATTAATACCAAATTACACTACAACCATTCCGATAATTTGTCCAAAATTATCTCGATTGTGAGCTACCATTTATAATCTATAAGAAACTGATAACATGATCTTCTGTGTGGCACCACACACCATGTTATCTACAATATAAATTAATTGGACAATTGCAATAACATATATAACAAATATATAAAATGCAAACATTTGACCATAAAAGATTCTTATATCATAAATAGATGTTCATACAAAAGCTAGGCTTATAGTATACATCCTAACAATCTCCCACTTATACTAAAAGACTATGCTGTCATATACGCTGCCATGCATCTGATTCCCATCCCATCAACATGCTCATCGAAGGCTTTCGCCGGAAGGGCCTTTGTGAAAGGATCTGCTAGATTATCGGCTGATGCAATCTTGGCGACAACAACTTCCCCTCGCTTTACAATATCTCGTATCAGGTGGTACTTGCGCTCAATGTGTTTACTTGCCTTATGGGCTCGTGGTTCCTTCGAGTTTGCTACTGCACCACTGTTATCACAATAGATCGTGATAGCTTTGGGCAAACCAGGAATCACTTCTAAGTCCATCAAGAAGTTTCTGAGCCATACAGCTTCTTTGGCTGCCTCAGAGGCCGCCACATATTCAGCTTCCATGGTGGAGTCCGAAATGCATTTCTACTTCACACTTCTCCACACTATGGCTCCACCTCCCAAGGTAAACACATATCCTGAGGTTGATTTACTGTTGTCCCTGTCTGACTGGAAATCCGAATCCGTGTAACCCACAGGTAATAAATCATTTGCCTGGTGAACTAGCATATAATCTCTAGTCCTTTTCAGGTACTTTAGAATATGCTTTACGGCAGTCCAATGACCTTGTCCTGGGTTACTTTGATATCTACTAACCATGCCCATGGCAAAGCAGATATTCAGTCTCGTACATAACATCGCATACATCAAGCTTCCTACAGCCGAAGCATAAGGAACTGCTTTCATTTCCTCTATCTCCTTTGGTGTCTTAGGACACATTTCCTTAGATAAAGGCACTCCATGCCTAAAAGGTAGAAAAACTTTCTTGGAGTTTTGCATGCTAAAACGAGCTAGGATAGTGTCAATGTATGAAGCTTGAGATAAGCATAACATTCTTTTCTTGCGATCCCTTATAACTTTGATCCCAAGAATATGTCCAGATTCTCCTAAGTCCTTCATAGCAAATTGCTTGGACAGCCATACCCTTACGTCTGACAACACCTTAACATTGTTTCCAATTAACAAGATGTCATCTACGTATAGTACAAGAAATACCACCACGTTTCTGTCACTCTTCTTATATACACAAGATTCATCCGGACATTGAATAAATCCATAAGACTGGATTACTTCATCAAAACGGATGTTCCAAGATCTCGAAGCTTGTTTCAGTCCATAAATAGACCGATTAAGCTTACACACAAGATGTTCTTTGCCCTTCTCAATGAATCCCTCTGGTTGCTTCATATAGATGTTTTATTTAAGACTTCCATTAAGGAAAGCTGTCTTGACATCCATCTGTCAAACCTCATAATCCATATGAGCAGCAATAGACAAAAGAATCCGGATAGACTTCAGCATGGCTACCGGCGAAAAGGTTTCCTCATAATCGATCCCTTCTTTTTGAGTATACCCTTTCGCAACAAGCCTTGCTTTAAAAGTCCCTACCTTTCCGTCTGATCCTCTTTTCTTTTTGTAGACCCATTTACATCCAATGGCTCTTACACCATTTGGTGGTTTTACAAGCTCCCAGACTTGATTAGAATCCATAGATTCTATCTCAGAGAGCATTGCCTTTTGCCAAGATATCGCATCTTTATCTTGGAGTGCTTCGTCATAAGTCCAGGAATCTATTTCATGTTGTCCAGGGACCAAGTCTGAAGACTCTCCCAAAAACATGAATCTATCAGGTTGTCTAACAACCCTCCCACTACGACGAGGCACTATCGGTATTTGTGTATCATTAGTGACACGCGGTGCAGTCACTTGTGGTATCTCATCTTGTACTGTCGGTACATTAAAATTATCCCCTCTCATTTCCTCAAGAACAATTTTACTCATGGCTTGTGGTTCATTACATAGTCCTCTTCTAAAAATTGGGCATTCGTACTAACAATGACCTTCTGATCTTTAGGATTATAAAATAAACCACCTTTCGTTCCTCTAGGATAGCCTACAAACAAGTGTACTTCCGTACAAGATTCCAACTTATCAGCATCTCCCTTCAGCACATGTGCTGGACTACCCCAAATCCGAATGTGTTTCAAACTAGGCTTGCGCCCAGTCCACAATTCTGTGGGAGTAGAAGGTACTGACTTAGAAGGTACCAAGTTTAGAATGTACGTCGCTATTTCCAGAGCATACCCCCAGAACGAATTTGGTAATTCTGAATAACTCATCATCGATCTAACCATTTTCATAAGAGTCATATTCCTTTGTTCCGCCACACCATTCTGTTGGGGTGTACCCGGTGCAGACAATTGGGATTGAATCCCAACCTCTGATAAGTAACTCCTAAACTCTCCTAAGAGGTACTCACCACCACGATCAGATCGTAGTGTTTTGATACATTTACCATGACGTTTCTCCACATCAGCCTTGTACTCTTTGAACTTGTCAAAGCACTCAGACTTGCGGCGCATCAAGTAAATGTACCCATATCTCGAATAATCGTCTATAAAAGAGACAAAATATTCGAAACCACCTCTTGCCTGAATAGTCATAGGGCCACATAAATCAGAATGAATCAATTCCAACACTTCTTTGGCTCTATACCCCTTTGTCTTAAAAGGTCTTTTGGTCATTTTTTCTTCCAAGCAGGACTCGCAAGTTGGATAGTTTTCCACTTCCAAGGAACCCAAAGGTCCATCGGCTATCAACCTTTGAATCCTCCTTAAGTTAATATGACCCAACCTTAGATGCTAAAGATATGTTTGATTCATTTTCGAAGGTTCTTTTCTCTTATTAGATTTAGAAGATGTGCTATTAATTTCCATTTGTTGCATCGTAGGAGTTATAGGATTAAGAATATATAAATTGTCAACCAACGTACCAAAACAGATAATAACTCTATTCTTCTTAACGACAACATTGTTATCAAAAGAAACAGAATATCCATCCTTAAAAAGTTTAGAAACTGAAATCAAATTCTTTCTAAAATAAGGTACGTAAAGACAATTTCTCAAAATCAAAGTCTTATTCATAGGAAAAAACAAATAAACGTCTCCCACTGCAATGGCCGCTACTTTCGCAGCGGTGCCCATATATATAGTAATTTCTCCATCACTCAGTTGTCTGGTTTCCTGGAACCCTTGCAATGAATTGCAGACATGATCAGTGGCTCCCGTATCTACACACCAGGTATTGGTAGATAACACCGCTAAACATGTTTCAACAACTAATGCCCGACTCTGGTGTCTGAAGAGTTCCTTGAGGTTTTGCATCATATCATAGGCAGTGGGTATGGCCTGATGCTGATGTTGCAGTACTTTTGACAAATAAGCCAAAATGTGACATCGCACCATCTCATCTGCCTTGATCCACTTCCTATATGCTAATCTCTCATCTTCACTAGAGTTTTCATTGGGCATTTCAGGACAGTTCTTAGTGAGTACAAACTTGTACTCTTCAGCATTCAGGATAATATCTAGGTTTCGTTTCCAATCAATATAATTAGGAACAGTAAGTTTGTTTTCTTTAAGTATAACAGCAAGAGAATTGAAAACCATAATGAAAATCCTGAGAATCACATAAATAAACACATAGGTCAAATCATTTGAATTGACAAATCATATTGTTCCCTCAAACAACACAATCTTAATTTACCAACACCTCAATACACCGTGAACTTTGTATGCCACGATAGTGTGGACGTATACTAATTCAAATATTTGTTAGAGGAGGTTTTACCCATTAATTTTATTATCTTGTCAACTTAACTTTATGACAAATAAAATTAATAGTTGGTTATCGCTTTGGCCATACAAATAACAGCAGTGACTCCGATGGGGAGGATACTTATCAAATGTATCTAAGTGTACACCATTACTTGATACTAAGTCCATTATCTAGGATTATGCCTCTTCAGATGGAGAAGATGACACGCTCCTAAACAACTTTCTATAATCATCCATAAAGGAAGTTTGATCTAGTGATCCGCAAATGAACTCATCCGATATGGAGGAAGGTACTTAAAACCAACGCGCAAGTTCAGGTGCATCACTTACAAACCAGTAATGGAGGCCATGGGATTTATTAAAATAATTAATCTCTCTCCCACTTAGTTATTTAACATGAGGGATTTTAACATGCATATCATATAAAACACATACAAGCATGCTTGATAAAACACATGACTCTGCTAAAATATTTTCAGAACTAGAGAACTTGATATTTATTACATTACTCTGATATATTTTTTTTCATACTCATTCGATATTTATGTCACTACTTGCATCATTACGAGCACAAATATTGTTGTACATTGAGCACTTGCAGTAATAATTAAGCATTCATAGCAAAAATTGAAAGGTGTCTCACGAATGATAAGAGTCCTGTTCTGTACTTTCAGATGCTAAAAATATCGGACATTTTCTCTTTGTATGATCTTCCTTCCTACAGATGGAGCATTGCTTCTTTTTTCTTAAACAAGGAAATGTGGTCTGGGTCGACTGTTCATTGTCGTCCGAAAAGGGGCCCAATGGCTGAGAATCACAGTCCGATTGTTCAGAACATCGTGTCCTATTGTGGCCTGTGCACCCACAACGACTACAGGTCCCGGAATGACGTGCTGATCCAGATCTTGTGCCTTTTGTGGGAATCCTCTATGAGCGTGAACGACCAGCCTGTCTAGGTTCGTCGGGTGCTAAGCAGACATTATTTTTTATTTCTTCAGATACAACCCACTCCTGCGGACTTGGTACAGGCATCACTTCTCGACCCCACATTGCTTTCAACCATTCTATGGTGTAATATGGCGCGATGTATGAACTGCCTGATTCCCTTGCAAAGCTATTCACACAGACAAAAACATAACGTGATACATATCGTACATATATTATTAGATATCTTCATACGAAAAATTATACCTAATCGCCACACAGGCATGAGAACACGGGATTAATTCACTTTGAAAGAAATGACACTTGCACGTCCTCGCCGACAGGTCGACGATATATAATTTACCTCCGTCTGACACCTTAAACTTCATACGTTATAGTCTATCTACCGTCATTCATTGTCCGTGTTTCACTTTCTCTATCAAACTGTCATGCACAGACTTTGTTAGAAAATGTTCTCTTTTCTCGGCAGCATTTCACCGTTCAAAAAATCACTTTTCCATGACCCGTCGGGCACACTCCAGAAAAGAAAACATAGGCATCTTTCGAGCCCACAGTAGATGATTATTCCACACTTCAGCAGCGTTCGAGGTCATGAATGTGAATCTTCGAACAGGGCACATAACACGAGATCACCTTTCTTTTTTTGCATTTCGTAACGTATCGAGTGTACCTTGTTTATTTGTTTCTGAAAGGGCCAACATGTACCTAACATAAGAAACAAATGATTAGGATAATCGTTAACTGCTTTAAAAAAAGATATATGTAACTATAAACGTGTACAATATAACCTTTCGAAGTCAGACTTCGTGTAACAATATGCAGCTTTTTGGAAGACTCCAACAAAATGTGATCCTTGTTTAGCTAAGTTTTGCTGCAAATGAAAACAACATAAACCGTGCGTTGCATCAGGATAAACTTCTTTGATCGCGTTGTTGATGCTCTTGTGTTGATCAGAAACGATTAGTAGATTCTTTGGGCAACCATACGCATTTCGAATATTATTTAAAAACCAGTTCCAGGATTCATCATTTTCCACGTTTCCTATGCCTATAGCAAGTGGAAAAATCTGATCATTTCCATCTTTCGTAACAGCGACAAATCCAATACCTTTATATTGGCCTTTCAAATGACAACCATCAACCACTATGACAGACCTAGCATAATGTTGAAAGTCATGAATGGATGCGGCCAAAGCATAGAACACGTATTTGAACTTCCTATTACTTAAAGTCATCAAAGATGTGTACGAACCCGGATCAGCAATCTTCAAGACTTCTAAATACTATGGCAACATTGAAAACGATAATTGTGGGTCTCCATACACAAGTTTCATCGCATGTCGTTTTGCCTGAGATGCAACCTTGTAACTGACAGTTACCCCATGTCGTTGGTTGATTTCGCGCATAATGCTTTTATGAGCCAATTAAGAATCTTTTTTTCGAAGAACATCGGCATAGTATTCACCGATCAATGAAGATGTAAGTCGGTGAGAAACATTGGGTTCGTTCAAATCGTAAGTATATTCATGGGGCATAACAGATTTCGAGATTTTCCAAATCCCATATTTCTCAGCTGCGTGGATCCTGAAAGGACAGGTTTTTTGTTCGCATCTGACATCCCATCTATATTTGTCCGATTTCTCAACACGATATTCCACATAGTTCTCCAAATGGTAAAACCCGACTGTATTTTGCAACTCTTTTTTTGATGCAAAAATCACACCTTTCTGTAAACTATGTTCATTCACCTCTAAATCGAGAAAATCGGTCTTATCCTCCTGCTCCGTTACAGGCATCTCTGGAATCAACCAATCGGATTTTTTAATATATGTCAAGAACTCCTTGTAAGCAAGTCGCTGCTCCTCGTCTAGTACAGTTTCATTGTCTTCATCTAACTAAAAGTCATTGTTCGTATCACATGATTGATCCGCTTCAGTTTCATCATGTGTTGTGCCTGCAAAAATGTACACAAACATATTACTTTCATATCCAGGATGAGGTCACTCACACATATGAGCCAGCCAAATTATGTAAGTTGAAATTACCACATATATTGGTAGGTCCCTCGAAATAGCTGTAATCGTAATGAGTCTGATATATGAAATCGTCATGTTGTACTTCCTTTGCATCTCCATAGCTAGTTGGTGGGGACCTATTCAAGTCAATGTAGTCGACACCCCAATCCGAATTGAAATGCGCACGTCCACTTCATGTTGGCCAAGGTGCCCACTGATCACTTGAGGATGTATCTACCTGCGATGATTTCACCTCATGAGGGACACCCCACTTTGTATAAAATGTTTCATCATTTTGTAACCCCAAAGGAACATTACTACAATCCCAACTCTGATTTTGACTGTCATGCCACTGTGGCACGTTGGCGTCCCATCTGGTATGATTTGAACTTTCACCTTCTCCTTCGTAGTTGGACCCTAGATTAAGACTGCAACCTCCAACACTGGTATTCTGACATTTTGGGGTAAACAGACTAGTAGATGTTTCGACATCCAGTCATTTCAGCGAAACAAAAACAACGAGAACATCTGATATCAGGGACAGTAATCGTTCCAACTGAAAATCATTCTTTATTTTTTTCTTTTTCAGTCTTCCATTTCTTTCAACTACTGCATGAATCGCATAACCCCAACAGTTCATGTCGGCACATACAAATCCATGGATAGACATGAATAAATTGTAGAAAGTGATTCTGTCAAATTGAACCTCCTCTCTACGTCCGTTTTTATACTCCAATCCTTCCCAATAGCCTCCGTACCAAACCACCACAGACACAAAACTCATTTTTTGTGTACACTCTAAAAAAAATACACACATGCGTACAATCCTAATTAATGCGTACAATTGCATAATCTACATATTCAATCACTAATGAAAGCACATCATTTCAGCTTACGTCCGAAAAATTTAAACAATCGTAAGAAACTGCACATAATTTAGTGTAAGCCTATAATTTCAAATTTCGTGTAAGCCTGACAAAAGCTGGATTGATTTCGTGTAAGGCAAAAATCATCATAATTTCGTGTAATGCCTAAAACTCAAAAATTCGTGTAAGGCCAAAAATCAAAAATTCGTGTAAGCCTCAAATGGCCAAATTTCGTGTAAACCTGAAATGCACAATTTTCGTGAAAGCCGTATTTTTGCATCATTTTTCCCACATTTTCATGTACAAAGATTTCGTGTATGAGGTACCACAATTTTTTTCCTCTACGAATTCATTGTTTCAATTTTCGAGTACGACATATTTGTGACTTCGTTTTTTCTTCTAAATGCAGTACAACAGAAACTAAAAAAAATAGTCAATTATACAGGTATTATTCATAGGAAATGGTTGCTAGTAACGTACCTTTGAATACTGCCTCTGAATGTAAGATGGTTAATATTACAGAATGAATTTTCTTATGAAATATATTGTAATTATTTTCTCATCCCCTTTTCTATTCGTTATTGCAATGTGCGTATATATAGACGATTTACTTGGATAGACTGTGTACATGTGACTCCCATTTTGTTTTACTCCAATCTTGTCACACACTTTTCACTCCATGTGGATGGGGCCAAAATATTTTGATTTTTTTTTCACAGCCGACATCATTGTTTGTGTTTGTATTATGTTCCTATTACATTCTCTCTTTAATATTCATATTTCAGTGAATGAATACAAATAATTGAAGGGCAGATTGTGATTGAATTTCGCGTACGAGCTTCCACTGACAAAAAAAATTATTTTAATAATATTCCTTTCGGGTTACAAAATTTGCAGGTTTTTTGCAGTTTTCAGAATTTTCGTGTAATGCCTTTTTTAACCTTACACTAAAATTTGCAGCATTGTGTACTTTCTCCATTATTTTATTAATTAAATTTATGTCATGCTAGGCAGTTTTCAAAATTTTCGTGTAAGGCCTTTTTTGAACCTTACACGAAAATTTGCAGCATTGTGGTATCTCCATTATTTTATTAATTAAATTTCAGTCATGCTGGGTAGTTTTCAAAATTTTCATGTAAGGCCTTTTTTGAACCTTACACGAAAATTAAAAGTTGGGGTTTTTGAACCTTACACGAAAATTGTGGTTGCAGTATTATGTTAGATTTTTTATTAATTAAATTTAATGCATCCCTACACGAATTTGCAGCATTGTGGGCCATTATTTTATTACTTAAATTCAGTGCCTTACACGAATTAGTGGGGGCCGTGCTCTCTCTAGACAATTTCCGCTGCTTTACACTGTTGATGGCAGGATTGTTGCTACTTTACACTGTTCATGTCAGGGCTGCTATTAACTTAGATGACTAAAGGTGGGCCAGGTCAAAAAAAATGGGTATTTGGGGCTCAAATTATAATAGAATGGGCAATTAGGAACTATTCCCTATTTTAATGGGTATATGGGCCACAAAAATAGGTAAAATGGGTAAATTGGGCCGTTTTCTCTTTTAAGTTATTTATAGAATTTCGACAATAATTGTAATAAAAAATTCATTTATTAAATCATTAGAGAATCTTAATGTCTCGCCCCATTTTCATAAAAGGTTAAATCGCGTATAAATATTTTTTTTTATAATCAGAGTATAAACGCAGTTCGGTCAAAGGGCGTCCAGCAAAAACCTAAACAGTTGAACAATTAAAACAACCAAGATCTAGAATTATCTGATAGAAATATTTCAGATCTATATCAACCCAGTGAAAGAAAACGATCATGTTTGTATCAAAATGCACAGCTTTTGTTCCGAACATATCCAGGGTTTCAGAAACGCAGAATATTCATATACAGGGCTATATTTATATACATATGCAAAAATAACAGCATTTTTGTTCACCCTTCCATGTTTAATTTTACAGAAAGCTCTGATGGCAAGGAACCGCCGCGTAAGGTCGCGGAGAAAAGGTAGTCTCGCTCTCTCCCCCTATGCTGCTGCCCCACTATTTCTACCGCCTGTTTGTTGCCGGCGAGGAAGGCTGTGAAAGCCACTTGCAGCAGCGGTGGCTGTGCAGGTATATATGTATGCTGCTAGGTATTTATATGTTTGTGTATATATGTTGTTGTGTGTTGTATGTCGTGGTGGATGTCGAGTGTTGCCGGCGATGTGGTGTTGCCGGCTATGGCAGAATTGAGGGCTGGAGATGGAAGGTCGGAGGCTGGACAAGGGGAAGATAGGGGATGGGGCTAATTGCTGGAAATTTGAAATACTATAAGGGCCATTTTGCAAATTCTAAAATTCTAGAAAAAAATTCAGCTTTGACCCCAACAAATCTTGTAAATAACAAGAGTAATATATAACAAAGCATGGTGCATATTGCTCTTGTGCTCTAAAACATAACATAAATTATTAATGATGTGCTATGTGTATTGTGTGTCCGTAACAAGATGCAACACAAACAATCAATAATTTAGAAATGTAAAACAAATAAGTGTAGCCATATAACTGTATTATACTTATTGTACAAAACTAAATTTGATTATAATGACATTTAAAACCTCAATAAATAAATATTAAATATGCAATTAATTTTCCATATTGTTAAGAATGATCTAATAATCTTAAATAATTATGAACTTTACAAATTTAAACCTCAAAGTTAAGAATCAAATTAAATATCAAGGTAAATATCAAATTCAATACTCTTAAATAAAAATTAACTCAACATGTTATGCAATAAAATATATTTCCTAAATTAACCTATAATTTCAGTTAATTGAATTCATGTTTATAATTTAAATTATATAGTTAATATAATTACGCCATAATCATAAATATATTAAAATTCCTTAATATTTAGGTTGAACCATAAATTACATAATTAGATTTTATAAGATTATTTTAAAGTTCCTTAAGAATTATTTTAAGTTAAAAACTTTATAATTTATTTACTTTAGAATTATTTTCAAGTCTTCAATATCTAAACCAAATCATAATATTATAATTTAATTTTCCTGAAACTAAGCTAAGTTTTCCAAAATCTAATTAAAGTCAAATTAAGCTTTCTAATATTCTAATAAACACATTTTATTAGAAATTCACGTAATCTTATATTTACCTTAAAATCATTTAGTTTATTATATTTTTAAACCACTACATCGTAGGAAACCGAGCTTTAATTAAATGACCAGGAGAAATTATATTAATTAAGTTATTTTATTTAGATCTCTTTATATGATCGATTAGGGTATAAAGCCCTAAGTTTTTACCGAATTAACTAAGAAAATATAGTTTTGGACTCAATTTTGGATTTGGGGATTTTTATATTAATTATTATAATTTAACCAAGTTTTATTTGCAATTATAAGTTAGATCATATAGTTAGCAAGATTTCTTTTGAGACTAAAATCTAGACCCTCGAAATATTATAGCAATTAAGGTATTTACAATTTAATTATTATTTCAAGTCTAGAGTTTAAAACCCTAAATTTCACATCCAATAAAACCTGTAATATTAAGATCAAATTGAACTTTCTATATTATGAATTATATAATTTATATTGAATTAGGATTTAATTTAAAGAGATTATTTTATTAAATCAATGATAGTTCGATTAGATTCTAAATCAAACCCTTATGATTGTAGGCAATACGCAGGAGTACGCACCCTAAGTATATTTGGGATCTAGAAGCTTTTGATCAGCTGCTCTAAAGGTGGGGGTAAAACTTTATTTATGGTTTTAAATCGTACAGTTTTAAGGAAAATTATGTGACTAAGTGATTTAAATTCCGTCATTATGTGCTGTTGGTTTCAATGGAAATGTTTTTATTACATGAACAGTATTTCAAGTAAATTACATGAATTTGAGCGCTATGGATTTTCAAGTTACGCAAATGCAAAGGATTTCAAATGATGATAAGTCGGGATAATACCTGCTGAAAAAGGGATTCTTTAGAAACCAACACATGTCAAAGGTTTTTCTATACTTATGTGTTATATGAATTATGTGGCCAACGTGAACGTGCTCAATGTGTATTATGTGATTATGTGGAACCATTATGTGAACTTACTTGTGCATGCGCCTTCACGCCAAGTAGGGTATTCCTTTTTGGAAACCCATCTACAGGGGATATTCTTCGGAATTCCCAACGCTATAGGGGTGTAACAGCCCAAATTCGGGTCGGCTTGGGGCCCTGATAGGTATTTTTCGGAAACCTATCCACAGTTGCCATTGGGGCTCTTCGGGAGTTTACAACGTGTATTATATGTATAATATGCAAGTACTAGTATGTGTATTTTATTATTATAAATTCCCCTACCCCACTAAGTGTCCTTTTGACACTTACCCCTTTTATGTAAAATGTTTTCAGTTTAAAGAATTTATGGCGTGGCGCTGGAGCGATGAATGCTGGTAGCCAATGATTAAAAGATGAAGAAAATTTTAATTCAAAAATGTATGTTTTATAATAATTTTCTGGAATTTATTTATCCTTATTTTCTTAAATGAGTGAACATTTATTTGTAAGTAATGCCTCGGTCAAGGTTTATCTTTGAAAAGGAAACGGGGCGTTACACTTAACTAGGCCTAAATTATCTTTAAAAGGCTCAAATTTAGTTTTATGAAAGCAAATTATAGAATAATGACTTAAATTAGATCTTGAAGACTTGAAAATAATTATAGAAAAGCTAATTATGCAATTAAGTCTTAATTGGATTAAACATTAAGTTTAATTAGTAAAATTGAGAAAAATGCTAAAATGTCTATCGTGGACAACTTTTATTATGTCCATCAATTTCGTGTAATGATCTAATCCATTTGTTGTATAAAAAATGAAATTAATAGATTTACTAGATTTTTAACACATCAATAATGAGTAGGATGGATTGACAAAATTGGACTTAATTAATGAAATTAAAAGTCAATTTCGGGAAAAAAAAACTTAATTGCAAAATCCGTTAGGTTAATCTTGACTATAAGGATCAACTTAAAAGTATTATAAGGAGTCAAATTATAATTTTTGGAAATTAGTTAATTGTCTAGAGATCCCTAAATCTTTTCAAATTTGCAAGAATCATTCCTCAAACTAAATCCTTGCTATTATCATCTACCCTCCATTCTACTGCCACGCGAGCTGCCATGGTTGGCGACCTCCTATGGCCGACGACACCACCCTATAGTCAACAAACACCCTCACCAACACCAGCTTGATGCACCCTCGTCCGTCCCGGTCTAGTAGCCAACTACCATGACCCTCCACACAGCGACTGCAACCCAGCGAGCTTCAGCCCCACACATACACCACCCTCTCTACCCTAGCCCGTCATCCCTCTGTCAACCAAGCTCAACCTCCTCACATCGCTAGCGTCACCACACCTCAGTAATGCCCACATTTATTTTGACCAAAAAAATATATATATACACAATTTTACTAAATTATAATGATTGTCTGCTTTGATTTAATTAAAGGCTCCGAATTAATGAGACATATATATATGTAGAGAGAATAGTCTTCTCACTGTATTTTTTTTAACTAAATAATGAAATATTATAAAAGAAAAATAAAAAAGAATCCCAAATGAACATCAAGAAAACAAATAAAACATAAAGTGTTGTCCTCATTAAAACCCCAATGTTGCAAAACCCTTGGAAAAAAACTATATTGGGAAAAAAGAGTATAAGCATTAAAAAAATCTATAATATGTCTGTCCGAAAAAATCTAAGAAATTTAATGATGAAGAAATTGAGGTGGCAAACTCCACCATTTGAAAGGTGCATCTAACCAACTGCGAAAACTTATCAGTCACTGATTTTCCTCTCTATGAATATGAGAAACACAAAACTCATTTGCTCAAAGAATACAACACCGAAGTCCATCTAGTTCTAAAGTATCAAGGCACTTGAACCGATTTATGCATAAGATGAATCAAACTTCAGCCACAACTACATCAAACCTTTGGCTACAGCTAGCTCAACTGCAAAAATCACAAGAAGCAACTCGACATCAAATGTTATTCAGCTAGCTTAACAATAAATATCACAACAAGCAACTCATCATCAAATGTTATTTCTTCAGAAATAGTCTCCTCACCGTATGATTTGCAAGTGTTATTTGATCTTCAATGTCTCACTATGTAAATTAATCTTAATCTAGCACTTGAACAACATCTTGAATCTTTAGTACTCCTTTTTATCTTCGCCCAATATAAAAGATTGATATATATGTTATGACGGAGTAATCATATTATAAATGTCATATAATCTCTCACATCTTATTAAATGTTTTTAAAACTTATATATAAGATGTTATAACATATTTAAGATGCAGCATAAAAAATTTATGTTTCAACACTTGAATAGAAAAATTGAACTACTAACCTTATCATCAAAGTTGCCACTCATGAGTTCCATGAACATGAAAATTGGATCAACAAGGGGGTTATGATATCAAATGTTTTCACTAGTCTCCACTGTATATCCTTTTGAATCAGAGGATTGCAATCAATGACTTCAAAATTAGAAATAAATTCATGTTGCATTGGGAAACAAAGCTTTCTCAAGTTGTAGCAATGTTTTATGCTTAATTTCTTAAGACAATTAAATCCATCTCCCCCCTCCAATATCTCTAGATCAATGTCTTCCATTTGAAGATATGAAAGCTTTGGGAACTCTTCTTCTTTGACTTCCCACAGTGGACCTTGAAAAGCATTACATCGCAACTTGAGCACTTCAAGATTTGGCATTGAAGAAATCGTGCTCATTTTTTTCCAAGGATAGCCAAACCCACTCAAAGTCAACTTTTTCAGATTTAAAGGGAGCATTGAAAGATCAACAAGTTGTGCAACAACATCAAACTTGTATGAAGGATTTACAATGACATATTTAAGTGATTCCAGTCCACTTAGATGAGAAACATGAGCAAAACGACACAAGGGCTCTACTGCACCAGGCATTACATCAATTCGAATTCCTAACTTTTTTATATTAGGGATCTTTTCGATAACACCATTAGTGCAGCTGTTAAAGCTCACATCTAATAGAGTTAAAAGGTTTGGTAAAAAGGTGTTACCTACTTCAGGTAGGTCGCTACCTGTTACCTCAAGATGCTTCAATCTTTTCATATCCCATAACTCTACAGGCAAATATGATGGAGCTCCATATTTCATTATCAAATGTCGATGGACAATCAAGTATTCAAGTTTCCAAAGTTTGGATATGGAAGGAGGGAGACTTGTGTTGCACGTGAGAGCAAGATATCTTAGTTTAACTAACTTGAGCACTTCCAAAGGAAACTCATAAAAACGGATATTAAGAGCATCAAATCTTTTTAGCAACTTTAAACCATAACATATTGGTACTGGATATTGATGATATGGACCTAAACATAGGAGAGAGTGGGTTGTAGCTGCACAATTTTCCTCCATTAATTTATACACAACTTTAATGCCAAACAAAACGTTGTTGTGGATGGTCAACCTGCTCTGATTTTCTATAAGTTCCCTTGAAGCATCCGTATCACTATCCAGGACATAAAAAAAGTTGTTCTTCCTAGCTTCTTTATAGCAGAAGTGCCACCAGGAAGAATGAAGGGCACATGATTTTATTCTTTCAAATAAATCATTCAATGGGGTACTGCTTCTCTGGTAGACCATAACAACATTATGTAAAGCAAGATGTTGCAAGCATTCTACACAAGAAATTTCTAAAGTTTGAAAACATCCTTTCTCAATGATTTTCTCAACAATCCATAGATTAATGAGTTTGGATTTGCGAATCTCAACATTGTGTGGGAAAACTGCCATATAGAGAAAGCATGATTTCAAAGCTTTAGGTAAATTGTCATAACTTGGATATAGTACCTTTGATATTTGATGGTATGCACAAGTGAAAACTTGATGTTTTTTTTGTGTTGCTACATCAACCCAATCTGATCTAGGTGTCCTTGATAGGAGGTCGGCAACTGTGACGATTGTAAGAGGAAGGCCATCACACTTCTCAGCTATCATCTTCGTAGCTTTCTCGTATTCAAGAGGGCAGGAGTTTTGATCAAAGATCTTGTTACATAAAAGATTCCAGCTTTCTTGTTTATTTAGCAAGCGTGCATTTATGAGATGATAAGGGAATGAGTACTGATGTTGAATCCTTGTTGTAACTAAGAATGGACTTAAAATTTTTGTGTTTGAAGATGAGATTTCAAAGCATCTTTCGACCAGCTTCATATCCCAGACATCATCCAACACAATGAAACATCGGTTACCTCTCAAATAATCACTCAAGAAACCTTCTGTGAGCATTTCATGTTCATCAACTCCCAATTGAGCTAGAATGTCTTGAATAATATCTTCTGGTTGATATTCTCTTCCAATCGTCACCCAAGCACAACAATCAAACCATTCCAAGATATCTAAATCTTCAAAAAGTTTATTAGCAAGAGTACTCTTGCCAATTCCTGCCATCCCAACAAGTGAGAAAATGAATTCATCCGACCAGATACAAATAATGTCTTTTTTGAGTTTAGTATACTCATTTGATAATCCAATCATCTTTGACTTGGAGTGAAGGACTTGATGATGAGGTAAATGAGTATGTTGTTTTAGATACTCTTCCTCCATCCTTTCCAATGTGTCTATGAAGGAATCACTATCTTCTTTCAAAGCCTGCTGAGCTCTTAAGTATTCATCCGACGTCACTTCAAACTTGTCCAGTATTCCGTCATAGGAATCAAATGCCTCAAAAAAATCATCCGCTGCCTCTTGGACTCGTAGAAGAGAAGCCTTCAATCTAATCCTGCTGCTCAAATCCAATCTATCCATGAATACTTCAAAGGACTTCATCTTTTTGTGTACGGTTTCTAAGATTTCCACAACCACGGGTTTATCAGAAAACATAGTAGCAGCATACTCCAACGTCGTGGCTATCAAGCGATCCAGAAACGCAAGAGAATAATAAGCCGCCATCTAATCTCTGATTTTAGTTTTCCCTCAAACTCACACTACACCAACCTTTGCTACTCAAATTATTATGACAAACAAATGCTTTCCAATCAATAATCGATGCATTACTAATTAAGTCACTCAACCTTACATTATTATTATTATTTTAGTCTACTAATTGCTTCATCCATACATTCATTAATTAATCAATGATATATCATTTCAATTATTTTACAACTAAAAATTTAAGAACCCAACAAAAACTAGAGCTAGCTGTCACCAACTATAAATCAATATCTTTGTATTAAGACAAAATAAATGGGAGCTGAATCGATCAATAAGCGGTGGCCGGCAACCAGCGGCGTATCTAGGGTGGTACGAGGGGTACAGTTGTACCCCAATTTTTTATTTTTTTTACTATATATATTAATACTAATATTATTTCTTTAATCAAATAATACGATATTACCATTATAACCTACATAGTTGCAAATTCTTTTTTCAATAAATTTTCATTACAAATCAAATACTGCTTACAACCTCAGGTTGGTTTGTTTTTCTTTAACACATTTTATTTATTAAAGTTTTAAAACTGCTAATATTTATTGTTTAATTTAGTTTATTAATTGATTAACTTAAATGTTTGTCATAATTTAGCATTTGTGTTTTTTTTTTATGTGTTTGATTCACTATGAAAATTGTTGTAGGTTGTCATTGTAGTTGTTAATTTGTTATAGGGTAAAAAACAAAAACGCACCCCAAGTATACGTGATTTTGCACTTTACTATATCATTTATAAATGTTTTCACTTTACTATATCAAGTACACAAATTTTGCAAAAAACAATAAATCCGACTTATTGGCAAATGGTTGAGAGACACGTGTCCTCCTTCTGACGAGAAAAAATGACGTGGTAGCCGGATTTATTGTTCTTTGCAAAATTTGTGTACTTGATATAGTAAAGTGAAAATATTTATAAATGATATAGTAAAGTGCAAAATCACGTATACTTGAGGTGGGTTTTTATTTTTTACCCTTTGTTATAAATTTGAAGTTATTTGTTTTTATATAATTTTTTTATTATTATTTACTATTAATTTCATTTGGAATGAAGAATAATACTCTAAAATCAAAGAAAACCAAGGCAATGGAAAATCAACGCGATTTTCATCTATTTAATGTTACAGTAAGTATGGAAATAGTGTTTTTAGAATGACCTATTACAAAAATAAATTGTGGAATAACATGAATGATCAATTAGCAAATAACAGTTTGATCACTTTGTTTGAGAATTGTGTGTTCTTATAGATCATTGATGATGATGTTGTAGATCTCTTCTAAAGAATGAAAACTCGATGAACCAAATTGTAGCTTGTAATTATAACTTTTATTTGAATTTTTTGTAATATCTTATATTTTCACATATTTTGACTGTATACTAAACTTTATGTGTAGATTTTTTTTTCTATTATCTATTATTTATTTGTCGTACCCCCAATTTTAAAATTCTAGATCCGCTACTGCCGGCCACGATTCAAGGCTATTATATTTATTTCCCACTTGTTCCATTGAAAAATGGATCCTTAATTCAACTTGCTAATAAATCATCTGATTGCATTAACCAACAATATATCACTGTAATTATATTACAAAAAATAGGGTAAAATACGAAAATGCATCTCAAGTATTTGTGATTTAGCAATTTCCTATATCATTCTTAAATATTTTTATTTTACTATATAAAGTACACAAATTTTGTAGGTTATAATATTTTTGGCTGCCACATCATCAAATCTCATTCGCAACTTTTCAAGTGCATTTCAATTTAGCATTTTGCTATATGAAATTTAAAAATTTTCATTTTACTATAAAAAGTACAAGGTTTTTGCAAGTTACAAAATTTCCAACTACCACATCATAAAATCCTATTGGAAACAACTCACATGCATCAATCTAATTTTTTGAGGGATATATTTATTTATTTTTCTTCTTCTCAAATTAGGGCATGGAATTCAATAATAATAATAATAATTATTATTATTATTATTATTATTATTATAAACAGATTAGGTAAGGAAGATTTTGTAAATAGCATCTTCAAAACAAATTTACTCCTAAAAAAAATCATGTATATGAATGATTTTTGATGTGATTTTATGACGTGGCAGCTGGAAATATTATAACTGTAAACTTTATATAGTGAAACGATAATTTTTAAAGTTCATATAGTAAACATGCATGCAATGAGTTTTTAATGAGTTTTTATTATGTGACAGTCGAAAATATTGTAATTTATAAAATTCATATACTTTATATAGTAAAATGAAAATATTTATAAATGATATACATACAATCAATTTTTATTTTTTACCCACAAAAATATTAACAGCGCAACAACAACTAGCTGTCGCAAACTACGCACTAGTGCACTACTACGCTAATGATCAAAAAAAAAAAAAATTCTCCTGAGCATCGTCACCAGCTGGCAACACTTCAATTTCTCTAATAAAATACACACTACAAAACAAAAGTATTTTCACAACGATAAAATGTTGTGGAAAATATTGATAATTGTTGTAAAAATCATTTTATGTATAACATCTTAAATTAAAATTCAATTATATAAAATATAATAAGAATTTTGTATAGTTGAAATAAGATTTAAAGAAAACGATGATGATGATAATAATAATAATAATAATAATAATAATAATAATAATAATAATAATAATAATAATAAATTAGGGGTAAAATAAAAATGAATGTCAACTCATAATGGTCCGCCCAAATTAAGAAATAGTATGAGAGTATCCTTATTAATCCTAGATAGATTTATATTAATTAAGAGAAAATGATACATATAATAATAATGGGATGAGAAAAATACTACACTATTGTTATTCATTCAAACAACACCTATCATATACATCTATGAATATATATTAGACTAGGAAACTTGAGAGGAATAATTAAGAAAAGGGCCGGACAGTTAAAGGGAGGAAGAATGTCCATAAGGTTAGTAAATAATTTATATTTTTGAGTTAAGTGATTCAATTAAGGTTGGTGATTTATATTCTTAGAATTTAAATATAAATTATAGTTAAATATGAATTTTCATGTTTCAATTTGAGGAAATATATATTGAAAAAATTATTCGATGTTAATTATTATTATAAATTCAATATTTGAAGATCGAGTTAGGTTAAATGAACTAGCAAGTGTTTTTTTAGTGAAAAGATATTCACCATTCTACACTTTAAAATTTCTTAATTTATATACTGTATGAATTATCAAATAAATTAACATGTGTTTAGATGTATTAGTCTATTAATGCATTTAAGTATTTAATTTTCTAAGATTAGCCTTGTGAAATTAAATAAAATTGAATGGCTCGATTAGATGAATAGATCTTAATTATATGTCATTATGTTCTTAAAATAAGAGAGCTATCATAAATTAATTATTTATCTTATTTAATCACTAATTATATTGCAAGTCACAGTTTTATAACTGTTGTCGTTAACATTAATCACAACGGTTTTAGAACGGTTTTTACCTGTTATCGTAGAGTACAACGACAACGATTGACACGACTGTTTTGTCTACTGTCATAATTGACAACATATTTCACATCGTCTGCACAACGGTTATTAACCGTTGTCGTTATTGTCTTCAACAACGGATTTACAATGGTTATTAACCGTTGTGGAAACGACAACGGTTAATAACCGTTGTCATTTTTTTTTTTGTGATTTTTTTTCTTATTTTTTTTGCATTGTCTTGTTTATTTATAACAACACCAACACCTTTACAATCTATTGTAATGCATAATAAATCATATAAAAAAAAAATTCACAATTTCTAAACGTTTGAAATTTTAATTGCTACCGAAACCATCGTCACAATACTATCAATATTACATTGCTAAGATCAATCAAACTAACGTAAAGTTTACTACAATTGTCATTATCCAAAAGAACATCAGAAATAGCAAAGTAACCATTAACAAAGTCAATAATTCTTAATACTAGGAATTACAAAGTACCCAGCTAGTATTCATGTACGTGTTGTTGGACACATGATGCCCACTCCCAACGTACTTCATCTATTTCTTCTTTGGAGTATTCATCTTGTGTGAACATCGTAACAACATAAATTATATTAACCTAAAATAAAAATAAGCCTATAATTGCAAATGACATATGATTTAAGAATACAAACAGATGACTTCATGTGGACATCATCAAATGCCTTGAAATATGAACAAATAGTACGAATCCACAATAGCGAGTAAGTAGGCTGAAAACTACTCTGTATCGACACAAAAAAAAAAAGCTCAAAGTCGACTTAAAATTAACTGAAATGAGACTATGCTTCAACGTGAAAATGCTTAAGAAAATAAAATGAAGCAACAAAATGAAAATGCAGAATAAGTACTAATACATCCACTTTCAGCCACAGTATACTGGCACATTTAAAAATAGTTGCTAACTGAAACAAGAATGTCTCAAGAATGTATGCTTGTAAGTATAAAAAAAATTGACCCTTTTAGCAGCAAAAGATTTATGACTCAAATATTACATATAAGCAAATTCAATCAATTTAAATCCTCAAGGTAGTAGGTAGTATGAATGATGATGATCAAAGTGTGTATTAGATTTTTAACATGAATTATTTTGTTAACCAACACATCATTTAACTGATGAAATGTTGAATAATGATGATCAAAGTAAGTATTCGATTTTTAACATGAACTTGTTTGTTAACCAACTAATATCAATTAATTGATGAATGTTCAAATATAAAATAAAGTAGCATCACAAAATACAGAAATTACACTATCACGAGTAAAATTATGTCAAGCAACAAATTCATAAATGCATGCATGTTTTTTTCTTTTCAAATATAAAATTACAAACAGAAGACAAGTGAGATGCAAGCAAAAATATATACACAAAGATACGAGTATATACACTATATTTATATCAAGGCCAAGTCCATTTTACCCATATCTGCCCTCGCTGATTATCAGTTTAATTCTCACTTTCAATTGTCATGCTTTATATCCGGTCGTCTACTCCCTTATACTTTCATTGTATCATCAAACACCAACTCTTTCAAAAAGTGATCCAATTGCCCTTATTTACCTTTTTAAGTAAATTAGCTTAAAAGTATTCTAAAATTAATTGATTTGCTTATATATTTCAATAATTGTTTCAGTTGATTAATAAGCATAAAAAAATTAATGTATCAACACAAACAATAATAATTAATTTGATGATGTTTAAATATTTTTGTAAATAATAATGATTGGATTAATAATGGATAAATTAATGTTAGTATTGTAATACAACTTAAATAATACAAGAAAACACTCCGTTTTCCTTTATTGCCCCCTGCACCTAAAATAATACTTAGTTGAATTATATTTCTTCTATTCAGACACACGAACTAATTGGTATGAGTAAAAGGGATCATTCAGATTATGTGTTACCTTAGATGTCACAAGAACAATGACACGACAAGTAGCAAATATGGCATTAGAGCTCCTTTGGTTTGTGCAGTTGGAGACAATCTACAATCATAATATACACAATAAGTAAGAATATTAACTTCAAACTTTTTTTGTGAGCATGATAACATTCACTCACCTATAGAACATAAATTGCAAATAATATTTTTAAGCAAATAAAGTGGACATATATACAAGATACATTCTCATATGAGCGTTATACAAAACCTTTTCTGCAAATAATAGGATACTGATAGACTGTGGACATCCTGGACTACTAATGAGCTTCACTAATTCTTCTGCCTTTGTTCTGGATCAAAAAAATAAAAAAAAGCAAATATACAAGTCTTGTATAAGAAAAATAAAAGATGGTAGGGCTGTAAGAGTCTGTAAACAACAAGGCTCGAAAAATAACTTACCTAACATTTTCTATGGATGCTGAGATTGTTTTAATTTGTCTATCAATATTCTGTCCATGTCTGTGATAATCCTGAAAAGAATAGACAAGAGTAATTTTTCTAATGGGAAGCATATTTGTCTCACGAACAATGGCGATACACAAGAAATGATTATGTAACTGTATCTATTATCATTGTACTATTATGTTTTAATTTAAATTTTTCATTTTCCAACCGCTCACTTATATATAAACGATAATGATGTTGAGGAAGGAAAACTTACATGCATGCTGCCTTGGAAGTTGATGTGGCAAGGGTCCTGCAACGTGGACTGACACGTGGTTGAAGGAGCTGGATCATGAGCAATGTGGCTGGAGCTGAAGTCATGCAGATTGGATCAGTTAATTGAGCAATAATTCTATTATGCATGGGAGTTATAAAATTAGGGTCAAATTAGGGTTTTTGCACAGTAACCGAATCTTGTTGGCTAATGTTGAGGCTATTCGGTTACGATTATGTTCAATTACCATAGGGCTATTGATCAGTATATAAGCATGCATATATGGTGTTAATTTCATTAAGTTTCATCGTGTAAATCGAGAGATCACAAGTTAGGGTTCTTAGCTTAGTTTTGTTGATTTGGGGTTTTCTGATTCTGTAACAATTGCTTCGTGATATTTGAATAAAATTGTTCTATGTTGTACCGTGGATGTAGACTCACGTGGATAGAGTCGAACAACATTAAATTCTTGGGTTTTTCGTCTTGCATTTCGGTTTTCTTGTTCGCGATAATTCCAGTTTCTTGAGTTGTGTTCTTATTTTGATCAGTGCATGCATGAGCTACAATCTGGGTTAATAACCTAACAACTGACACCGTTTGTGGGAACCAATTGATTGATGGCTTCGATGAAGATGGAAGTCGGGAAATTTAATGGTAAGAGTGACTATGGCTTGTGGAAAGTTCATATGGAGACGCTACTGATTCAAAACAATCTAGAAGCTGCTATTGAGAGTGATTCGACATCTACATCAGATGAAAAGTCTAATGCGAAGAAAGAAAAAATAAATCGGAAGGCAAGAAGCATGGTCATTTTGTGCTTGACTGATAAAGCTCTACGCGAAGCATGTAAGGAGAAGTCAGCATTAAAGATCTTGGCAAAGCTTGATGATCTGTATCTGGCAAAGTCCTTAGCGAATCGGCTATTTTTGAAACAAAAGTTGCTGAGTTTCAAGATCCAAGATGAGAAGCAATTGCCAGAAAAGTTGGAAGAATTTAATAAGATCTTGGATGATCTTGCAAATATAAACGAGGAGATAGAAGATGAGAATAGTGTTCTAATATTATTAAACTCATTGCCTAAATCTCTGGAACCATTCAAAGATGCACTCGTTTATAGAAGATCAGAGATCTTAAAGTTGGATCAAGTAATCAATGCAATAAGGTCAAATATCCTTTCTAATAACGCTACTCAGAAACAACAAATATTAGGAGATGGGTTGAGTATTAAGAATAGAAACTTCAAGAAAGTTGCTGACAAGAATAAGAATCAAAGGGGACCAAATTCTGATAACAAACCAGGCCCAAGTCAACCTGAAACAAGAAAGTGCTACTCTTGTCACAAAGTGAGACACTTGAAGAAATATTGCCCTGAAAAGAATAAACTAAAACCACAAAACAAGGGTCCTGAAGCTGCAGTAGCTGAGTCCAATTTTAAACAAGCTGAAATGCTATGTATTGTATCTTCAAAAATGACATTTGAGTGGGTTTTTGATTCTGGCTACAGCTTTCATATGTGTCCAATTAGGAAATGGTTTCAGAATTTTAGAGAAGAAGATAGAGGCACAGTACTCTTGGGAAATGATCAAACTTGTAGGGTAAAAGGAATAGACACCATTTCACTTAAACTACAAGATGGAAGCATCAAGAAGCTCCCAGAGGTGAAGTACATTCTTGATCTTAAGAGAAATCTCATTTCACTTGGCTATTTGAATTCTTCAGGTTATGAGTTCAGGACAAAGCAAGGCACCATTGAAGTATTAAAAGGTGAAAGGGTCATTCTGCAAGGAAGAAAATATAATGGCTTGTACATGCTACTTGGCTTAACCTTAGAAGGAGAACTTACAGCAGTAACGAGTGATGAAGAGACTGATCTTTGGCACAAGAGGCTTGGCCATATTGGAGATAAAGGATTGCTAGAACTATCCAAAAGAAACTTGCTGGGAAAGGATCCAATTAGCAAGCCAAAGTTCTGTGAAAAGTATGTGATGGGAAAATCTATGAAGCTGTCATATGGAGTTAGAAAGCACAGCTCATAAGACCTTTAGAGTATGTACACAGACATTTTGGGACCATCTAGGACATCAACTCATGGTGGAGCAAGGTATTTTATTTCTTTCATAGATGACCATTCCAGGAAGGTGTGGGTTTATACTTTAAAGCATAAGAGTGAAGCTTTCAAGGTCTTCAAAGACTGGCTGCTGCAGGTTGAAAATAACACAGGTAATACACTTAAAAATCTCAGAACTGACAATGGTTTAGAGTACTTGTCTTTTGACTTTCAGGAATTTTGCAAAAGCAAGGGAATTACAAGGCACAAGACAGTGGCAAACAATCCACAAAAAAATGGAGTGGCCGAGCGCATGAATAGGACACTCCTTAAGAGAGTAAGGTGCTTGTTACTAGATGCAAATTTGTCAAAATCATTTTGGGGAGAAGCTGTTACAACAGCAGCTTATTTAGTAAATAAATCTCCTTCATCTTCTATTGATTTCAAGTCTCCTGATGAAGTTTAGTTTGGAAAACCTTTTAGCTACTCTCATCTTAAGGTATTTGGTTATCTAGCATATGCTCACATAAGCAAGATAAGCTGGAACCAAGGGCAATCAAATATATTTTCATAGGTTATCCAGTGGGAACAAAAGGCTATAAACTGTGGTGTTTAGAAACTGGATACCAAAAGTATTTTATAAGTGGAGATGTAGTGTTTAATGAGAAGGTGATAGGATACCAAAGAAATTCAGACACAATTATCACTGGATTAGATGATGGAACACTTTTTAAGGTGGAGAAGTCACCTGAAATGTCTGCAAATACTACTGAGCAAGCTGCAGATGAAGATGATGAAGCAGATCAGGCTGGTTCAATTGTAAGACAAGGAGTTGAAAATCTGACTGAGGATGAAAGTGAGAATCAAAGTGATTTGAGGAATTACAATCTTGCAAGAGATAGAGAAAGAAGAAAGATTCATCCTCCAACAAGGTTTGGACAAACTGATTTGGTGTCATATGCATTGACAGTAGCTCAAGATATCAGCTATGATGAGCCTCATGACTTTAAGTCAGCAATGTTATCAGCTGAAAATGATAAGTGGATAGAAGCAATGAATGAAGAACACATGTCATTGGAGAAGAACCAAACTTGGACACTAGTAGACAGACCAGAAAACAAGAAGATTGTTGGTAGCAAATGAATATTCAAGAAAAGCTTGAGGTTATAGGCTATGAGCACATAAGATATAAGGCAAGATTGGTTGCTAGGGGCTTCATTCAAAAGGAAGGAATTGACTTCAACGAAGTGTTTTCTCCAGTAGTTAAACGCTGCTCTATAAGTCTGCTGCTATCTCTTGTAGTGCAATGGGACTTAGAGCTTCAACAAATGGATGTAAAAATTATCTTTTTATATGAAACATGGAAGAAACTATATATATAAAACAACTGGATGGCTACATACTTCTAGGAAATGAGAATAAGGTTTGTAAATTACAGAAGTCATTGTATGGATTGAAGCAAAGCCATAGACAATGGTATAAGAGATTCAATGATTTTGTGATAAGCATAAGGATGGAAAGGTGTTCTTATGATAGCTGTGTTTACTTTGGAAAAGAAGGAAAGCTAATTCATACTTATCTTTTGATTTATGTGGATGATATGTTAATAGCCGGGAAGAACAAGCAACACACAGATATGCTTAAAAATAAGTTGAAGTCTTAGTTTGAAATGAAGGATTTGGGTGATGCAAGAAGGATTCTTGGAATGAATATCACAAGGAACAGAAGCTCTAGTGTATTGTCATTGGATCAGGCTGATTACATAAGAAAGGTGTTGAAAAGGTTTTTTATGCATCAAGCTAAAGCCACAGGTACACCATTAGGACAACATTTCAAGTTATCAAGTGATCAAGCTCCAACAACTTCAGAAGAAAGACAGGTTATGACAAGTGTTCCCTATGCAAGTGGAGTTGGAAGTGTAATGTATGTAATGGTTTGCTGTAGACTTGACCTTGCATATGGAATGAGCTAGGTTAGTAGGTTCATGGCTAATCCAGGAAAGCCACATTGGGAAACTTTAAAGTGGATGCTAAGATACTTAGTTGGCACTACAGATAAAGCTTAATTTTTCAGAAACAAAATCTGCCTGAAAATGTTGACTGTCTTCTTGGATTTGTAGACTCTGATTTTGCTGGAAATAGGGATAGTAGGAAGTCTCTTACAGGTTGTATTTTCACCCTATTTGGTACAACAATCAGTTGGAAGTGTATAAAGCAATCCATGGTTGCACTTTCTACCACAGAAGCTGAATACATGGCAATGACAGAGGCTATCAAAGAAGTTGTGTTGTTGAGAGGGATTTTGTCTGAATTTGGTGTCTTACAGAGGAAAGTACAAGTTTTCTGTGACAATCAGAGTGCAATTCATCTTGTGAAACATCAAGTATTCCATGAAAGAAGCAAGCACATTGATGTTAAGATGCATTTTTTGAGAGATGTTGTAGAGAAAGATTTAATCTTAGTTCAGAAGGTGGACACCTATGAAAATCCATCTGATATGCTGACAAAATTTGTAGGGAGTACAAAGTTATTGCATTGTATGCGATTAATTAATGTATTACCTTGTGATATGTCTAACTAATTTTTCAGAAGTACTAGTGATGCAGGAAATGACAGAGCAATATCATTCAAGTTTTGGTGGAGAATTGAAGAAGGAAAACTTGCATGCATGCTGACGTGGAAGCTAACGTGACAAGGGTCCTGCAACGTGGACTGACACGTGGTTGAAGGAGCTGGATCATGAGCAACGTGGCTGGAGCTAAAGTCATACATATTGGATCAGTTAATTGAGCAAGAATTCTGTTATGCATGGGAGTTATAAAATTAGGGTCAAATTAGGGTTGTGCACAGTAACCGAATCTTGTTGACTAATGTTGTGGCTATTCGGTTACGATTACGTTCAATTACCATAGGGCTATTGATCAGTATATAAGCATGCATATATGGTGTAAATTTCATTAAGTTTCATCGTGTAAATCGAGAGATCGCAAGTTAGGGTTCTTAGCTTAGTTTTCATGATTTGGGGTTTTCTGATTCTGTAAAAATTATTTCACAATATCTGAATAAAATTGTTCTATGTTGTGCCGTGGATGTAGACTCAAGTGGATAGAGTCGAACCACGTTAAATTCTTGGGTTTTTCGATCTTGCATTTTCAGTTTTCTTGTTCGCGATAATTCCAGTTTCTTGAGCTGTGTTCTTGCTTTGATCAGTGTGTGTGTGAGCTGTAATCTGGGTTAATAACCTAATAGATGTAGTCAGAGCACAAACCTCAAATAGATTACGTCATATGTAAATCTTCTGCCAGACACCATGGGCAAATTCTCAGCCTCCTCTTCACTATCGTCATCTGGTACATGCATCACAAATCCCCGTGCACAGGAATTGTCCCTTAAAGCGTTTACATCTCTGTAAAATTCACGTACATCATGAAATATCACATATCGGATACAAACTAAGATGAAAACTTGAGGAAAAACATACCTAGGTTGTATTTTGGCAAAACGTGAAGGAAAATCTACACTTAAATTCAGATTCTTGTCAATCGAATCTAGCTCCAAGAGCAAGTTGTCAAAAATCCAATCAGGTTGCGGATCAGCTGCAATTCTATTGACATTTGGTGGGCAACGCAGCCCCAATTCAATGGCTTTCCTAATTTTTAACAAGGAAAAAAGTATAACTTTCCTCATGAGTTCCAAACTAAAAAAATTATCCCAACCTCACAAAATGCAAGTTGCAAGAGTCTAATTCACAATAACATCAATACATCAAATATGAAAATAATTTAAAATACGAACCCTTCTAGGTGTAAGCGAAACTGTACCAATCAAAATTTAACTCAAAAACACAATTACTTGACTTCAAATTGTGTGCTTACATTTTCGTCTCCAACATTGCTCCTTCCGTTTCTCTGTTCAAGAATCTCAATCTTGAGATCACTGGAAAAGAATGTAGGCTATCCACAGTTAAGAAACATGGTTTTGACAACAAACCTAGATGAATCTGGAACTACATTTATACCATCAATCTTCATTTCCAGCCTCTCACCAAAACAACATATTAAATTCAGTAGTATCTCAAGAATTAAATAGACTTAAATAAAACACACACCTTAACAAAATGCCAATCCTTTAAATATAATGACTGTCTCGCCGTTATCAGACCCTGAAACACTGATTCAATTTTCGATGAATTCAGAAACCAACATTTCCGCTCTTTTTTCTGATCGGTAATCCGCAACCTATAAAGAACAAATTTGAGTAATCATCACCATCATCTGAACAGAAACAAGAAGTCGTAAAGCATGGGTTTGGATTGTTGGTCTGAAGAAGAGGGATTTTCTTCATTAAATCCAACAGCTTTGAAGTACGCATCTCTGGTTCTGAATGCTTCCTAAACGACTGAAGTCGGTTTGACTCAGTATGCAAATTACCAGTAGCACCAACATTTAAAAGAGCAGAAAAGGAATCTAGTCAAGCAGCCCTAGCTTCTGCTAGTGCCATTACTCACTCATTCTTAACCAGGTTTCTATAACTTCAAACACAGTATATAAGATGAAATTGCTTCAATTTCGAATCAATCATAGAATGAAACATCCAAACAACCTCCAAATCCCCTAGTGAATCATTCAACACCAAAAATAAAATAAAAACAAAAAGGAAATGCTTGAATTGTTTAATTTTGGAGTATCTTGCAGGACAAAATAACAGGTCAATACATATCCATTAATACGTAACTAAAAGGGAAAATAATTAATAATAATATATATTAAAAAAACTAAGTCTTGATCAGGATGAAATAATGTAGCAGATAAACATACCTAAAGATTAAATAGCCATCACCATCATCATCGTCGTCATCATCATCATCAGCTTCCTTACTCCGAGGAATAAATTCATGATGTAGCAAGCAATTAACTTCATCACCCCAAAATCCAAATTTCAGAAACAGATCACCGAAACAGAAAATTCAATTAACAGCTATACAATAAGAGCTAGATCTAAAATCCATATCAACTCTAAAGCCTAGAAATATGATGAACAAGTTGTGGCAAAATAAATTAAATTCAAAAACCAAATAACCAACTAAAACTGCAACAATGAACTCACCAAATTTCCAGATCCGAAGAATCCTTGCTCCTCTCCCCCATTTTTTTAATGAGTTTTGGGGAATGGAAGGGAGGGGAATAATAAGAACTAAAAAACTTGCATGACCTGGGTTCGAACCCGGATCATCACAATCTGCACCTTTATAAATGTGAGATACCACTTGAGCTATAATGCTCGTGGTCTCTCCCCCATTTCAGAACACAACTACTGTCGAATCTCGCAGGGGTGAGGGCAGAGCTATATGTTGTTAAATCAATTCCATTAGACAACAAATGCAACCTTACAAGTTCAGTCTTTTTCTTAGTTAAATTACCACATGTTATACATGAGCATGATATTGCATTAAGATCTCTTTCATTTTGCATTGCAAAATGCATGAAAGACTCCACTCCAGCCACATACTCATGTGATAACCTATCCTTTGACATCCATTCTTTATCCATACTAGGTTTAAAGTAATCAAACAAAAAACCAGTACCTTCAAAGTGGCGTAAATTAATTTAAACTCAGTGACAAAACCAAATAGCATAATAGAAATTAATAACATTTTTATGTACTATTAATTTGTTATATCATCCTGCCTTGCACCCAACACCAAAGTAATCCTTCTAGAACACCAATAATAATAACAAAACTACTACTATGTGACACACACATGCACCAATAGAATAAAGTATAACACCTACCATCTCTCTCTCTAGTTAGCATATATGATGCCATGAGTAAGGAAAGAGCCATTTCATTGCCAAATAAATAATCTCTCCCAAATCCCAACCACAACTAATATATTTCTAATCAAACTAAATAAATAGATCTAGCCCCACTTGCTGTTTCTACCCAATTTTTATCTTAATCCACTTTTTTTCTCTGTGTGAAATCTTTCATAGATCATGGATTAAATCCCTTCAAATTTTGGAAATCACTAATCCTTCAGTTAAATTTTTCTTATTCCAACATAAAAAGAAAATAAAATATAATGTAAAACGAATCCATCAACATACTCTAAAACTCTGCAATAATTACCAAAAATGTAGGAAAAATATATCATAGTTGTTGGTATGAACAAATGCAAGCCTAGACTAACCACAAGATGCTATAAATTATAGTTCGGATTGTAAGTTGTAATAGATACACTAAAACTTACATCATTACTCTCAACAGATTTTATCACCAACATAATTTCATTCTATAGTTTTACAGAACCAAAACCAAATAAGCACATGTATTGAATACGAAAGTTGCAGATGAGTACATCAGAACCCAAAATCAGAAGAAATGAAACACATAATATGCACAAGGCAGTTATGAGAATGTAAAGAAATAAAATATATTCAAAGAATGGCTAGTCGATGAGTTACCAAAAAAATACAACTCTGCTTGATCGGGTGAATTACACTGTTCTATGACAAGGAGCTGGTAGGAAAAACAACCATGGTGTTGGGATTTCAGTGTTTAGATTTTGATGAGACAAAATACATATGTAATAGGAAGTTTTGAGTACCCTATTTTTCACAATATTTAAGTGAAAGCATATACTAGATTTGAGTCTAGATATAAGTGTTGAAAGATGAAAGTTCTCATAAGTTACATAGCTACATCAAGTCTGTCGAAAAGAAACTGCTGTAAGAAAGCAGGTACAACATCGTTGCAAGGAAGCAGTTACAGCATTGTAGCAAAGTAAGAAAGAACGGTGTGCAGCATCGCTGCAAGAAAAGGATACAGGAGTACTGCAAGAAAAAGATATAACAGTACTATCCGAAGATACTGCAAGCAGGTCTTAGTTACAGCAGCACTGCAAGGAAGTAACGGTTGCAAGAAGACCTAAGATATAGTGCAGAGCTTCCTGTCCAAACAGTCAACAACGTCTATAACAAATAAAGAAGTATCTTGCAATCCGAGGAAGGATAAATGCAGTACGAGGAATAAAGATCCAAGCAAGAATAAATAGAACCGTTCCAGAGAAGATCAAAGTTGCAGACACGGAGCCAATACAAAGATGCCACGTGGATTGACGCACTGTAGAAAGCTGTTAGCCGCAACTGCCTTATTAAATGCTCCGAAAGAGAAAGTCAAGTCGCATTAAATGCAAGCCATACCTTTGATCAAGTACTTCAAATTCAACGGATATCTTCTCATACAAGTATAAATAGAGGATGAGAAACACTGAAGTTGGTTACTGAAACATTTGCACAAAAACTCTTAAGCATTCAAGTTACAACCATTCAAGCTTACAATCAGTTTCAGTCACTCAACCTCTGTGAAGTGAAACAAGTTCAAAGGTGAAAGATCCTTCGAAGGATTCAAAAGCTCACTTCACCGCACCAGTTGAAGAACAAATAATATATGTTTTTAACCTTGTTGTTGTGTGCTTAAGTTGTTTTAGAGGTATCGAACAGTTGATAGGAGAGATCCTTGCTATTTGTATAAGTTGTCTAGAGTTAGGCAGCTTCCCTATGTGGGAGTTTAGAACCCTGTGTGGGATAGCCTTAAGAGTTTGCAGTTGTTGTGTGTGCGCTGGACTCTAGTAGGTGGTTGCTTTGTAAAGTTGATAGATTATTAGGAAGGTCCTGTAATTCAATCTTGCTTAACGAAGTTCCTGTTCGAGGTAGCAGTAGAGTGGACGTAGAAGGATTACACCACCTTCGAACCACTATAAGCCATAAGTGTTTATTACTTTTTTATCTGTGATTATTTTATATTCTTATACATATCTCTCATAAGCATAAAACATTTTGAAAATAATCATATTTGAGAAAACCAACCTTGTGTTATAAATCATAATTTTCTGCTGTATATAAACTCTAGTTATAGCGTGCAGCATTGCATCCTAGTGCTGTAAGCAGTAACTATCTGGCGAGATGTGGATGATCATCATCAAAGGATCAATCATCCCTATAAAGATGAATCCAGTGCTCGGTAGAGACTTAGATGAAGGAGCACCGCCAACACCAAACTTTCTGGTTAAACCAAGGTAAGAATGGAACAATGAAGATAGGAAGAGAGCCAACCTAGGCAACGCGGCTAAGAATGCTCTATTCATCACCTTGAATAAAGACACATTTAGCAAGGTCAAAACTTGCAGAACGTCCAAGGAAATATGGGAAAAGTTGGAGCAAATATGTGAGGGGACAGAGCTCACCAAAGACAATAAGATCTCCAATACTACCCAACTATTTGAGCTTTTCGAAATGAAGAATGAAGAGACTCTTGAGCAACTAGATTTGAGATTCACATCCATTGTGAATGAACTAGAAGCTTTTGGCAAGCACTATACTCAAAAGGAAAAGAACATGAAAGTGCTTAGAGCCCTACCCGCGGAGTGGGACAGCAAGACCACTACTATGATAGTGTCTATGGATTTGAAGTTCATGAGCATATTCGACCTATTCTCCGACCTCAAAGCATTTGAGTATGACATCAACAGAAGGAGAAAAGAGTCTAAAAAATTGAGCTCCAAGGATACAGCAACCACTAGTTGCGGTAAGCAGACGGAGGTTACAACAGAAGATGCTGAAGAGGATATGGCTCTGCTTCTAAAGAAATTTAGAACATTCGTGAAGAGCAACAACAACAGCAACAACACCAACCTCAACAAAAGAAATGACTTCAGAAGAAGTCATCCACCTCCTCAGGTATCCTCCTCTCCACAGCCAAATACAAGTAATATTGACTTGTGTTACAATTATAGGAAACTGGGATATTATGCAAGAAATTGTCCATATCCAATGGTGCACAAGTATCCTGAAGGAGAGAGAGAGCAGAGGAGAGATAAGAGAAGAGAGGACAGACACAAGCTTCGAGCTCTCATAGGAGAAATTGAGAAGGCTAAGGATACAATAGTCTTGAAGGAGATACTGAAAGCTACAGAATCCTCTGACAGCGACATTGAAACCTCATCCTCTAATGAAGAAGCACTGATATGCCTAATGGCAAAGGATTGCGAGGACAGTGAAGGAGATGAGGTAATCTATCAACCGCTGTCCATACCGGAAAAAGAGGAGTTGAACATGATCCACTCCCTAAAGAGGATCATGAGTGACTTTGAGCAGATCAACTCAATCCATAAGGAACTAAATGTTGAAAATGAGAACCTAAGAATTGACAATGAGATCCATAGAAGCAAAAACATCGATATTGCCAAAATGCTAGCTGTATGTGAATCTGATAACTCAAGGTGCAGTAAGCTACAAAAGGAGGTCTCTAGATTAAATTTGCTGGTCACTAAGCTAGAAACTGAGAAGGAAAGCTTGCAGTCCACGATAAGCATGTTCAGGAAATCATTTAAGGACACAAGAGATTGCATAAATCAAAATAGAAATCCTTTTGAAAAATCGGGTTTAGGTTACAGCAACCAGACCTCTCAGAATACAGCAAGTACATCCAAAGCTGTTAAGTTTGTTCAAGCTGAAACCCCAATGGAGAAAGAGTTACTCTGTAACTCTATGAAGATCTTGAACAAAACAACAATGATGGATAAGGGGAAGAAGCCCCAATGCTCAACTGCAGGAAGTAAGCCTGCATTTAAGAACTGGCTGCAGCAGAAGCCATCTGCTGTATGCAGCAAGAGGATACAGCAACCAACAAAGTTGCAGCATAGAAGTAACATTCCCACCTATCCTGAGACTTATAAGTCTAAACCTCAAAGAGGTTATACTCAAGGGAAGTATGGTGGAAGACCACACTACAAAGGTGTTGGTAACACATATTTGTCTCTGCACACACTTTTAACAAGCAGTTTAAATGCATAAATGCATACAGTCAGAGAACCAACAATTCTTACAGCAAAACAATGACTATTAAGAAAGTTTGGGTTCCTAAAGCAACTAACCCCAAAGGACCCTTACAAAAATGGGTACCTAAATCTGCTTAAAATTGTTGCAGGTTTCAGTGCCAGGTTGTAGCAGTGATGTATGGTATATTGATAGTGGCTGCTCAAGGCACATGACAGTCGGTAAAGAAGCTCTAAAAGACTTCCAAGAATGTAAATGATCCAAGGTCATCTTTGAAGATGATTCCAAAGGAAGCACAAAAGGAAGTGGATGTCTAGTCAAAGGGAACATAAAGATCAAGGATGTATCCTATATGAAAGGACTCAGATACAATCTTCTGAGCATCAGTCAGTTTTGTGATAAAGGATACATAGTTGAATTCAACCTCAACAAATGCTTAATCAAGGACAGTACATCAAATGAAGTCAAACTCATAGGAACATGAAGAGGAAACATCTATCTAGCTGATTGGAACTCCTCTATTCAACCAACATGCTTCATTATGAAATGTCCACCAGAGTTTAGTTGGTTATGGCACAAGAAGTTAAGCCATCTGAACTTCAAGACTATCAACAAGCTAGTAAGGAAAGGTTTTGTAAGGGACTACCAGATGTGGCATACAAAAAGGAGAATGTATGTGGAGCTTGTCAGAAAAGAAAGCAAGTAAAAAGCTCATTCAAAGACAAGATACATAAGTCATCTCACAGGATCCTAAATCTTTTACATATGGATCTCTATGGACTAATAGAACCAGTAAGCATAAGTGGGAAGAAGTACTCACTTGTGGTAGTAGATGACTACTCTAGATATACATGGACAATCTTCCTTGCCAAGAAATCAGAAACTCAAGACAAGCTACCTGATCTTATGAAGAAAATCCAGAATGAAAAGAGCTTGAGCATAGTGAAGATAAGATCAGATAGAGGAACTGAGTTCACAAACAAATTCATTGAGAAATTCTGTTCTGAAAATGGTATTCGTTATGAATACTCTGCTACAAGAACACCTCAACAAAATGGTGTAGCTGAAAGGAGGAATAGAACCCTCAAGGAAGCAGTAAGGACAATGATAGCAGAAGAAAAAATACTCAAGAGATTTTAGGCTGAAGTAACCAACATTGCTTGCTACACACAGAACAGATGCTTGATCAACAAGGATCTAGACAAAACTCCTTATAAAGTCTGGAATGGATATACACCAAATGTTTGATATTTTCATATCTTTGGATGCAGGTGTTATATTCTCAATAATGAAAATGAACATGTGAAAACCTTTGATGCAAAGTCAGATGAATGAGTATTCTTAAGATACTCTGTTGTAAGTAGAGCTTTCAAAGTATTCAACAACAGAACCTTGGTGGTTGAAGAATCAATTCATGTGGTGTTTGATGAGCCACACTGTGACATCAAGAAGCTAGAAGAGCCAGCTAAAAATACAGCTCCAAAAAAAGAGAATGTTGTTCCATATGTAGAAGGAGTTCTGCATACAGGAGAAGACAAAGAAGAAGAAGCTGCGCCTCTGGATGCAGCAGATATTCTTACAACAGCAGAACCCCCAATCATGCAATAACAAGAGGAGCAGCTGAGAGCAACACATGTCCTTAAGCCTGACAGGACATGGCTAAGGAATCATCATAGAGATCTTATTATAGGAGATCCATCCATAGGAGTGAGGACAAGAAGGTCCATCCCTTATGAAGCAATGTCTGTATGCTTCATATCTCAAACAGAGCCCAAGAATGTTGAAAAAGCCCTATAAGATAGCAATTGGGTATAGGCTATGCAAGAAGAGTTAAATGGTTTTGAAAGAAATCATGTATAGCAAACAGTTGCAAGACTAACTCATCAAGGAGTTATAGGAACAAAGTGGATCTTCAAGAACAAGTTAGATAAATCTGGACTTGTTGTGAGGAACAAAGCAAGATTAGTTGCTAAAGGATATTGCCAGGAAGAAGGAATTGATTTTGATGAGACTTTTGCTCCAGTAGCAAAATTGGAAGTAATAAGAATTTTTCTAGCATATGCAGCTCACATGAATTTCAATGTCTATCAAATGGATGTGAATAGTGCATTCCTGAATGGTCTTCTTACAGAGGAAGTGTATGTTGAACAACCTCCAGGTTTTAAAGATCAAGTAGAAGAGAAGGTGTTTAGGTTACACAAGGCCCTATATAGACTTAAGCAAGCACCAAGAGCTTCGTATGACACCCTATTTCTCTATCTGTTAGAAAATAGCTTTAAGAAAGGAACAGTTGACAAGACTCTATTCAGGATACAGGATGGAGAAAGTGACTGCTCGTACAGATATATATGGACGATATCATCTTCGGATCCACCAACAAAGAGTTGTGTGAGAAATTCTCCAACCTGATGCAGTCGAAATTCGAAATGAGTATGATGGGAACTAAGTTTCTTTCTCGGGCTGCAAGTAAAGTAGCTGACTGCAGGAACCTTTATCAATCAAGTCAAATACACAAAAGAGCTTATCAAGAAATTTGACATGGAGAATGATGCAGCAACATCCGTTTCTATATCTACATCCGTAAGCCTTGACAAAGATGAAGATAGTAAAGATGTTGATATCGCAACTTATTGGATCCTTGCTGTATCTCATAGCAAGCAGGCCAGACATCATGTTTGCAATATGAGTCTGTGCAAGATTCCAAGCAGCACCAAAGGAATCATATCTTTCAGTTGTCAAAAGAATTATCAAATATCTGAAAAGAACTCAGGAAGTAGGCATATGGTATCCTAAGAAAGGAGGATTCAAGCTTAAAGGCTACTCTGACTCAGATTATGCAGGCTGCAAGATTGATCGGAAAAGCACTAGTGGAACTTGTCAATTTCTGGGAAATAGACTTGTGTCATGGTTCTGTAGGAAGCAAACTTCAATTACAACCTTTACAGCAGAAGCAAAGTATGTTGCAGCAGGAAGTTGCTGTGCGTAGATTTTCTGGATACAGCAACAACTTAGAGATTATGGGATTGAAGAAAAAGAGACTCCAATTCTCTGTGATAATACAACTACAATTGCAATTACTGATAATCTTATTTTTCACTCAAGAACAAAGCACATCGACATACGACATCACTTTATAAGAGATCACGTGGAGTAGAAAGATGTTGTGCTTGAGAAAATTCACATGGATCTCCAGCTTGCAGATATATTCACTAAACCTTTGAGTGAATTGAGGTTTTCTATGCTTAGAAACGAGCTGGGAATTCTAAAATTATGAGGTGAAAAAAATGGTGCAGAAGCCTAGGGGGAACCTCTGCATGCTTGCGAAAAACAGAAAGTAAAGTGCTGTAAGCTGCATCTTCATACATCGCTGGGTTCAAACAGCGCTGCATCCTTTATTCTTACAATACATCAGCAATTGGGAGTGTAAGCAGCTCCTGGTTACAGCATTTATTTCAAAGGGTATTCATTACTCTGTAACCTCGTACCCAGGACGCTGCAACCTTAAAAAGATATTTATTTGAATGGAAAATTGCATGTCTTTCAGCATTAAATGCATGTCTGCACATGTCAGATGTGGAAGAGACAAGTTCAAAAGTCCACACGTCAAGTAATGATTATTGAAGATTTGACCCCTCCGTCTTTTTCTAAGGACCGTAAGATCAATTCCCTCTGATTTATCTCAACCATTGATCTTACTACAAAACCCTTGAGATCCGTCATAACCCTTATAATCGTACTTTTTGAATTCATTATTCATCATCACCCAATGAGAAAAGCTTCTTTTCTCGTAAAAATTTTCCAAAGTCCAAAACCTTCGAAATTTTTCATTCTCTCTCTAAAAATCAATGGCGGCCAGGTAATCTATCATTTTAGAAGGACGTCTGATCAACCAAGAACATGTCTATACTTCTGGGTTGTATGACAATGACCTGATACAAAGGATCTTCGATGCCCTTCAGAGGACTCCAAGTCCTAGGGCTACTGACCACTGTATATGCTGGATTCTCAGTGGAATTGGTACAACGTTTTTACTTCTACGTCAGGACAGTGGAGAAGAGGAACTGCATTCTATTCAAGATGGATACAGATGAGGAAGAGCGATCTTTGACCATTAGGGACATTGCCACAATCTTCAGCATTTCCGCTGGAGGTATGACCCCAGTCAGGTTGTGACATATGGGAAGAACAGCGCTCAAGAGATATGGGATCTCTTTCGAGCAAGAGACGTCATGACAGAGATCAAGAGAAGCACCCCGAAGAAGCTCTTCAAACTCGAGTTTGAACTCTTACATGACATTTGTGCATACTCCATCGAAGGCAGGATGGGGAGTTACAACAAGTACACAGATCTTCGGTTTCGGATCATGTCTGTCATCATGGCCGGAGAAAAGATGAACTGGATAAGGTTCATCATGAAAAGACTGTGGGAAGAGGTAGAGAAGATAATGGTGAGGAGGAGCTTTGGCATCACCATCTGTTCTCTATTCTGCAAGCTTGGTCTCCAGCTTGCAGCACCCATCCCTATCCCCATTGGAAAGTAACTCGAGGAGAAGAAGAAGGGTAAGACTCAACCGAAAGCAGCAGGGGTTGGGGTTGCGAGGAAGAAAACTAAAGACAAAAAGAATGTAACCCTGGCTCTACAAGATGAAGCTGTAGGCACCGGGGTCGATGGAGAAGAGGAGGATGTAAGCGAGGCTGAACCTGAACCTAAAGCCTCCTCCAATGATGATGATGCACCTCTAGTTAGGAGGGCCCCTTGTAGCAAGAAGAAAACTTTTGATTCCCAACTCTATACACCTTGCTTGGCTGTAGTTGCAGTTGAGAATGAGTCACATCTGCCAAAAAGTGGCAGAAAAACTGGTGTGAAGGCTCGTCTACAAGGGCCTGCTAACTCAGCTTTCTCGTGCGATCATGGAGCTGACACATCAGTGCTTGATCCCACCTTCCCTACTACTAGGAATATGGAGCAGCAGTACAATCGTTGAAGGGAGATGCGAGTGTCTAAGTGGGAAATCATATTGAAGTGGAAGGATTTCTTCATAGTCAAGTAAGCAGTCCTGGAGTGGGCTAACTTAGAAGATATTCTGGCACTCCTACAACCTGAGTATGCAGCAATAGTGTAAGATCAATCAGCAAGCACTGCTGCTCAGGGAGCAAAGGACAAGAGAAAGGGAAAAGCTCTTGCAGAATCCCACTCTGTAGAGCTGTCGATGAGAGTAGCTTTAGAGGACTTCCAGGTTTTCCTTGTCCCGGCTGCAGAGGCTGTAAGAAAGGGAATGACGTCGCTTTTGCTCAAAAATAAATCGACACCCTGGGAGTGGAGCAGATTGAAGAATTTATGCTGCAACAGGCGCTGCAAGCAAGTGTTAAAGAAACAAGGATGCAGCACACTTCTAGGAGGATGCGAGGAGAAGGTAGCTCAAGTCAACACCATGCAAACTCCTCTGTATACGAGCAAATGGTTAAAGACCTCTCCAACATTGTCACGCTTGATCCTTTGGAGGAGGAAAAGCCTCAACTGGTGGACTATGGTGATTCCCCTGTACACAAGGATACTGCTGATGTAGACTCTCAAAGGGAACCAACCATCATCATCAGAGATGTGATCTCTGACATTGCTGAAATCACCGATGATGCAACCACAGAGGAAGTTGCAAAGGCTGGACTCCCTATACTGGTCGAGACAGTAGTACAGCAGGCAGCCATCCTTGAAGAAGCTGTTAAGGAAACAAGAAGGGTGGATGCTGAGATCCTTGCAGCAGTGGAGCTTACAGTGCTGAATGTTGTGGAAGCTGCAAGTAACCAACTAGAGCTGCAAGAACCCATTCTTGCAGCATAAGCTGTCCAGGTTACAGGACCGGTCGAGGAGATGAGATCCTTGCTGAAGACCTCAAGTGAGGCTGTTGTTCTGACAACACTCCTTGAGGGTAAGAAGCCTCTGCTGGAGAGGCTGTTAAGACAGTACCCGCAGAGGATGCTGGAGAGAAAGCAGAGGTAACTCCTATGCAGCTAGAGACATCTCCAGAGGAGGTTGATGCTGCAGCTGTTGCATGCTCAAAAGAACCTTCTCAGGTTACAACAATAGAGGTTACTGAGGACGTTGAAAATGAACATGCCAAATTCACCAAGATGATGAAGAAGCGGAACATAGCTGCATACGGACCAAAAGATGATGACCTAACACAGGGATCAATCAGGGGAGAATGCCCTGCTAGCCGCAGAGCCCACGCTCGTGTCCAGAGCGAAGAGAAGGCGAAAAAGCGCCGCCGAAGTGGTTTCATTTCGGATATTACATCTATGCTATGGGTCAACGAGTTTCTGGAGTCTCAACAAGAGGGGAAGTTGATTCGAGATCTCGCTATCAACTTCTTGGCCTAAAAAAAGACTCATTGAGGAATAGGATCTACTAGTAGCTTTTCCTGTGCGGTGGCTAACGAGCGAACGAAGAATGTGCTGCTAAGGATCGGGAAAGGAAGAGTCGATAAGTGCATGGGATGCCTTACCCTTAACAAACCGAAGAGGGGCACTCTGGTCAAACGTTCCATCGTTGGGAATGGAGTGGAGCAGAACCAGTTATAGTCTCATTCGGTGAAGATGAGGCAGAAGATGAAGAGCACCCATCTTCAAGCTCAACAAGTTCTCAACCCAGCAACCATGAGGATGAGGTTGCAATTGAGGCATCAAGGCAGGATGCAGCACCCAACCCCCAAGCTGTCATTCCTTACGCTGTATCCGTTGCCATCTCAACAAGAAGGAATTCGGGCTTGACTCCTGATGAATCGATCGACAGGGTAAAAGCCGCTGTTAGACACTTGATGCATGCTCTCCAGGAGCATGAGTCTACCATGCGGAATCGCATCAGGGTTGCTACCCAATTCCATGCTGAAACCATGACTGGTTTCAAGAAAGATCTTGAAGTCTTGCATGGGATGATCAAAAGAACGCTCAATGATCATTCCCACAGGCTGTACATGGAACGGGTAAGGATGGAGGGAGAGCTGAAGGTCGAAGCTGCACAGACCCGTCAAGAAGTAAGGTTGTGTAAACGTCATGCCAAAAATGCAGCGGATAGGCTTCAGACTCACTCCGTCATCCTCGCCATACTTCTGGACCGCACAATCGAATAATCTAGAAGAACCAGAAGTGTGGACGACCATTTGGAAAACTTGGAGATGATAGTCGGAGAATTGAGGGATATCATGTTCCGTGCGTTCCCTCAGTATACTGAAGCATCCAAGGATGCCCTAGAACCAACACGGAGACCACGCTTCAATATGGTCCCAGCTGCCCCTACTCAGCCCCTGGCTTTTGATGATGCCAAAAAGGGGGGAACATTTATAGATAAATACAGGAGCTTAGGGGAAGCTGATGCTGAAGAAGAAGAAGAAGAAGATAACTAACCTCTCAGCAGGAGAAGAAAGAGGTCTGGTTCATCTGCTGCTGCTGACATCCCCTCTCCAAAGCACTGGAGAAGAGATGATGAAGGTGGAGCTGGAGGAACTGGTGTAGCTGTTGGAAGCAGATCAGCAACAGGTGCTGCACACAGTAGTGTGGTAAGAAATGATGCAGCACCTCCCTCTTCTCATCATACAAAGAGGAGAGAAAGCCAGCAGCAGGGCTCGAGGAAAAAGGTAAGCAGAGCCGAAGCTGAAAGACATTACAATGAGAGAATGGCTGTTCAGAGAGCGGAGCAAGCCACAACTAAAGTTGATGAGAATGCCTGGATGCAGAGGCTTGGACTGATTGGAGAAATGAAGTTTTTTGGCAGAGACTTCTACCAGTACTCACCTTAAGAAATTCCTCGACTCAACACAGATAATATATCTATCGAAGTATCAGTGCTGATGGATCAGAGGCCGGATGGGGAGAACATCGCATGGGGCTTGAACATTTTCAAGTACGTCAAGCTGCCTACTGATTGTAATCTATCTTTTGAGATGATCACGTTGTATAAGAGAACTGAGTATCTCAGATACTTCTGGCTGATGTGTAGAAAGGGTAAATTCAGCAAATTCCATACTTGCCAGTTTGCACTAAGGAGATATGAAGAGCTTACTAGGCGCGAAGAGCTTGAGATTCAGAACTTCTACACCGACCTAGTGAAACGAGAGAGGATAGTGCCATTCTGTGATGACTTCTGGCTGAGATGGATTCAGGTTCTAAAGATGCAGTAGATATTTGAAGAATCCTATCAGGAGTCCATTCGAGATTGGTGGAAGGGATCGAGAGAAAGAGCTGAGCAGGAGAGGATGGATACTGAAAGCAGACCTGAAGAATCGTCATCACGAAGGTCCCTGTTTCAGTAGCTTTATATATGCATGTTCTTTGTACTCTCTCTATTGTATTTTCTCTATCTTTTGTAAAAAATTTATCAGCTAATGAAGAAATTTTAGTTTATTGTTTTTGATCAAGTTCATCGATTATAAACTCTTGCATGCTTTTATGTTTTTCTGAAGATATGTGATGAAGGAATAACATGATGCATCTCTGATGAATCCAGGATTAGATTTTACCTTATCAAAGCTTTTCAAGCATGTAATCCTGATGACATATGGTATAATGTAAAAATGAAAAATTTCTTTATGAATGAAATAATGTAAAATTTTTGTCATCATCAAAAAAGGGGAAATTGTTGGGATTTCAGTGTCTAGATTTGGATGAGACAAAATGGATATGTCATAGGAAGTTTTGAGTACCCCATTTTTCACAATGTTTAAGTGAAAGCATAGACTAGATTTGAGTCTAGATATAAGTATTGAAAGATGAAAGTTCTCATAAGTTACATAGCTGCATCAAGTCTGTCGGAAAGAAGCTACTATAAGAAAGCAGGTACAGCATCACTGCAAGGAAGCAGTTACAGCACTGCAGTAAAGAAAGAAAGAACGACGTGCAGCATCGCTGCAAGAAAAGGATACAAGAGTACTACAAGAAAAAGATACAGCAGTACTGCCCGAAGATACTGCAAGCAGGTCTTAGTTACAGCAGCACTGCAAGGAAGTAACAGCTGCAAGAAGACCTAGGATACAGCGCAGAGCTTACTGTCCAAACAGTCAACGGTGCCTATAACAAACAAAGAAATATCCTGCAATCCGAGGAAGAATAAATGCAGTACGAGGAACAAAGATCCAAGTAAGAATAAATAAAGCCATTCCAGAGAAGATCAAAGTTGTAGACACGGAGCCAATACAAAGATGCCACATGGACTGACGTACTGCAGAAAGCTGCTAGCCGCAACTACCGCATTAAATACAAGTCATTCATTTGATCAAGTACTTCAAATTCAAAAGAGAGATATCTTATTCAACGGATATCTTCTCATACAAGTATAAATAAAGGATAAGAAACACTGAAGCTAGTTACTGAAACATTTGCACAAAAACTCTCAAGCATTCAAGTTACAACCATTCAAGCTTACTATCAGTTTCAGTCACTCAACCTCTGTGAAGTGAAGCAAGTTCAAAGCTGAAAGATCCTCGAAGGATTCAGAAGCTCACTTCATCCCACCAGTTGAAGAACAAACAATATATACTTTTAACCTTGTTCTTGTGTGCTTAGGTTGTTTTAGAGGTATCGAATAGTTGATAAGAGAGATCCTTACTGTTTGTATAAGTTGTCTAGAGTTAGACAGCTTCCTTGTGTGGGAGTTTAGAACCCTGTGTGAGTTAGCCTTCAGAGTTTGCAGTTGCTGTGTGAATGCTGGACCTTAGTAGATGATTGCTTTGTAAAGTTGATAGATTGTTAGGAAGGTCCTGAAATTCAATCTTACTTAACGAAGTTCCTACTCGAGGTAGCAACAGAGTGAACATAGAAGGATTACACCACCTTCGAACCACTATAAACCATAAGTGTTTATTGTTTTCTTATCTGTGCTTATTTCATATTCTTATACATATCTCTCATAAGCATAAAACATTTTGAAAAGAATCATATTTGAGAAAACCAGCCTTTTGTTATAAATCGTAATTTTCCACTGCATATAAACTCTAGTTACAGCGTGCAGCACTGCATCCTAGTATTGTAAGCAATAACTATCTGGCGCTGCAAGTTCAAGTAATTTACAGAACATAAAGGTTTTTCGAAAGATTTACAATATCAACCAATGTTCATTCACCCCCTCTAAACCTCGGACACCACTTGGGACCAACACATGGTTTCATGGCAGTGTTGATGGACTCTAGAGTTACGGTCGCAGTAGTCAATAATCTGATCTGGCAGCGGTAAAAGATGGGAGAGATGATGGCTACCAAGAGAGAGAAAGGGTTGGGATGAGAGAGATGATGATGAGTACATCGATGGTTGTATGAAATCGGGGCTGGAGAAGGCAGTGGGTGAGATAACGATGGGGGATTGGACTGGTGGGTCTAGGTCGGAAGGCCAACGGTCGATTTAGCTAGGGCTAGGTGGTGGTGGCGATTGATAGATGATTAAGAGATAGCTCGGTGGGGTGATGTCGATTTAGCAGGGCTGGGCGGCGGTCGCGATAGACTGGGAAGGTGCTGCGATGGTGAAAGATTAAACGGTGACGGCCAAGGTAAATGAGCGGCGGCGGTGAAGGTTGGCGACTGAGGGTTGAATTGAGAGAGGGTTTCCCAATATATCTAATTGGTACAGGTTCGAATCTTGCAAAATTTCAAAATTTTTTTGAACAATAACAACGGTACAAAAAAACTATTGTCCCAACCGTTGTCATTTGGTGAAAAAATCTCACAACCATAACGGTAAAACATAATTGTTGTCCACACTATTGTCATTGTGTGCAACGACAATGGTAAAAAATAACCGTTGTCCGGGTTGTTGTTGTTTGGAAAAAAATACACAACGGCAACGGTAACAAATAACCGTTGTCTCAACCGTTGTTGTTGTTATACATCTTTGTTGTAGTGTACATATAGGTTCCACTTATGTATAAACATGTGTGTGTGTGTATATATATATATATATATATATAATATAATGGATGAAATTAATTTTCTACTTAAATATTAGATTTATCATTATACATAGGCTGCAGTATTCTGAAAATATACATATTAATTTGAAGGAAATTTTAAGATGTTAGCCAGTCATGTTGCGGTCAACTAAAACATGTGTTTTGATTCATATATATGTTATTATATTGTAGGAATTGTGAACTATCCAAGCTTTCTCAACAATTTACGAATAGATGTTCCAATAACTCATAAAATGAAGGTAATTTTCTTAAATTTGCATTTATGATTCTTAGGTCATTCTAATTTGTGAAATCTATTATGCATATGTGAAACGAGATCAGTTTTATTATATGAACATTGTACTGTGAGCTAAGTGATCATGACGTAATGTGATGAATGATGTGGTAGAATGTTTGTTGTATGTAAGGTAAATGTGTATATATATGATAATGAAATGTATCTACGGCGGCTAAAAATAGTAATCTATGAGGGCTAAAACCCTATATATGGCGATGAAGAACCGTATCTATGATGGCTATATCTATGACTGCTAAGAACCATAATCTATGGAAGTAAAAAACTGTATCTATGATTGTTATGGTTTTATGTGTATGTTTGCTATGATTTATTTATTTAAATTTATTTAGTGTCGCTCTAAGATCCCTACTGAGTGTATTTTAAACATTCACTCCTTTATGCTAAAATACTTTCAGCACAAAGAGTTTAGGACGTGGTATGCAAGCAGTAGATGTTGGTAGCCGGTATTTAAAGGTTATCGAAGAATTTTATTGAAAGTGTTTTATTTCATAAATTCTAAAAATATGTATTTCATAATTATTCTTGATTTTACGTATCTTTATTATTCTTAAAAAATGTGAGTTTTAAATATAAGTAGCACCTTAACCAAAAATTATCTTTAAAAAGAAAGGGGAGGACTAAAGGCACCCCGGCCTCTTCTAAGGGCACCTCAACTACTTAGGGCACCCCAATAATAAAAAAAACTCTTTCATGCATTTCTAAGCCCACCCCAATAATTTCCCACCTTACCCTTCTCTCACATTCAATTAGAATTTCACCAAAACTTAAAATCTTCTTCACCAAACTTCACCAAATTTTGGCCGAATTGACCGAACCCACCATTGCTGGGGATTTGACGTTCATTGCCTTTTTTTTGGTTGACTCTTTCCGAATATCTACTAGTATGGAATGATGTAGAAAAGCTTTTGGAACCGAACATAGGGAGTAAAAATTTACCGATAAGTTGATTTCAGCACTCTCGTATAGTTGTATTTTTCATACATATTTGGTTAGTCATTTAGTATTAGCAATCGGTTAGTGAAATATAAGTTAATGCACATGAAATCTACTGAAAAATCGTATCATTTTCGAAGAAATTTAGGTATTTCCCGTTCACTATCGTCGGCCTGGATTGGTCGATACCTCTGTTGGGTGTTCGATTACATCGGAGGAATGGATGGAAAGGTTGTCGACCATCTTAGCCAAACAGGCAGAACTTTTATCGGCCATCTTAGCCAAATGGGTAGCCTAGGTGGCAGCCATCTTGGTTGAATGGGATATATCGTGGTCGGTCTGTCTTGGCCGAACAGCATAGTATGTGCGTCTTGTATTTGTTTTGTTTTCGTAATTATTTTTCTTTGTAATCCAGGTACCACGTATGAGAGAAGGAGACCCACGACTTCGAATAGAAAGCATTGGGGTGAAGAGGCAGACTCAACGGTCAGATGTTCGGGTAATTACCCGGCTGAAGTCCCTCTCCCGATCTTACAGTTCGAGATGGAAGGGTAAAAAATACCTGAGCCCGAACATGTTAAGTGGATTGAAGAATGCGTTCGAGGTGAGCAACAAGAGAGGAGGATGCTAAAAGGATGAGCGACAGATGGAGGAGCCACAAACTGATGAGCATGTTGAGGAGGATGCCGAGAGAGATGTGCTTATCGGACTATTTTTAGGGGGCTCCGCTGACCATCGTCTCATACCCAGCTTCAAGACATACGATGAAGATGGATTTCTGGAGGTTAGAGGGTGAATTGGGTGAATGGTTTGGTCTGCTTCATCGGTCGATGATTGTAGATTTACGTGACATCTCGTATAAGAGCCCGAACAAGAACCTTATTTGTACTTTCATCGAGCACTGGCATTTGGAGATGAACAACTTTCATATACCCTGGGGAGAGATATCGATTACCCTTGACGATGTCTACTGCATCACCGAACTTCCCATTATCGGTCGACCCGTTGTCCAATGGAAAGAAGGAGCTGAGGCCCCACTAATATGGTAGCTTGACTTCTAGGTTTATCGCTTAGGAAGGCAGAGAAGATAGTTCGAGGTCTGAGAGGTAGCTCAGTTAAGCTGGAGTAGTTGCGTTCCATATTTGCCACCGATGCCATTTCTGAGGATCCTGAAAAGAGACTATGTGCTGCTCGTGCTTATTTGTGGTTCGTGCTAGGCTGTACAATATTTACAGATAAGAGCGGCACTAGGATGAACACAAACATTCTCCTATTGCTGGAGAATGTTACCTGAGTTCACAAGTACGTAAGAGGAGCCGCTGTACTTGCGTACTTATACCGACAGCTTGGCCTTGCATCTCGGTTTGGAGTGAGGCAGATGTGTGGTTACCTGACGTTGTTGGAGGTAAATGTTGTTATTTAAATTTCAATATATGTGTTCTTTCACAATGTTATATCATTACATTTAATTTTGTTGTTTCAAGCATGGATATACTAGTACTTTCCTCACACGAGGCCCACGTATAATGTGAACTATAGAAAGAGAGAGCACCTCTAGCCTTACAGTGGGCATAACAAGCCTCTCCTGGTGGTTCATTTGATCGTTTGGTGGCTTGGAGGGAGATGCTGGACGCAATATCGGTGAATAATATAAGTCTGTTCGCTTCTCGGCCTTAGTTTTAATATATCAAAGAATGTTCTATTTATCTCATTATTGTTTGTACTGCACTAGGTTGTGTGGACTCCATATGTCGGGTGAGAGATGTGCTACCTCGTCAAGAGGTGACATTCTACCATGAGTGCATTCAAGCCTTTGATGTGGTCGAACCATATCATCCAGACCATGTGCTTAGGCAGTTCGGCCACATGTAGACAATTCCGGAAGCACCGTTGATCCCGGTTATAGTGCACCAAGGAAGCACTAGTGCCCAGTACAGGATTGTCTGGGACTTCATCAGCTCATACTTCCGTATGTGGAACAGCCATGTGTTGTCCGACAAGGTTCGGGGTAGGGTCGCGTCTCCTACGTGGAAATGTTCTCCCGACTACTTAGATTGGTATTTTACCATGTCGCACCCGATGATACAAAACCCGAATAATAGGTCATCACAACAGCTGCGACGCACGTTCCTCACCAGCCCTAGGATATTATTTAGACAACATGTGGTTATATTACACCGGTCGTTCAAAGGTGGTTGGAACATGATCTAGACATGATGCTCGATTATGTGATGTCTTATGTGACGAAGGTATACGAGGTGCTGTCTGTCGATGATGGTGCCTCGTCTGAACCTACCACGCATGTCTTCTCTAGCTGGTCTCGTAGAAGTCATAGGGGATAGATCTATGAACTCATGTATTTGACAATGTTCTTAGTTATTTTTTATATAACGTTGTTATGTTTTGTATTGACAATGCTCAGAACTAGTCGATAATAGTTCTATTGGATTTCATACTTTGTGTATTAACAATGCAAGCTACTCATATTGACAATCCATATGATTTTCATGTTTTGTAAGTGCCGGCTACTCAACTGTCGATTTCATATTATCGTTGTGAAATTTCATTCGCATTAGTCTGAGGAAAAGACAATGCCACCGAATTTTATTGTGTGGGATTAGTCGACGGCTCTGTTCGACCATCTTGGCCGAACACACTTGGGAGATGTCAGCCAAGTCGGCCGAATGAGCTTAGATGTGGTCGGTCACCTTAGCCGAACGAGCTTAGGAGATATCGATCATCCTGGCCGAACAGATGTAAAAGCAGTCGGTCGGTTCAGCAGAACGGGTTGTGTATTAGTCGGCCGACTCAGTCGAACAGAGACTCCTTCTATGTAATTTTTGTAGCAATAGTCAATGAAAACATAGAAATGACTCTACTTGCTCAACGAGATTGACATAATAATAAAACGTATACAATTACATATCTCAAATGTAATACATTCATATGATACACATCAATCATCATCTAAACTAATAGTTTCCACTCCAAATGATGTTCTATCCATTCCAACCATTTCACTGTACTTGGCGATCTGTTGTTGGAATATGACACTCCAGCCGACGGTACATGCAAATGGACACGTGAACCACATATTTATGATTGGAGGAATAGGTACACCGTTTATGAGATTCACCTACAAATAGTCATGGGAAATGCCCGTCAAACATGAAGAAACAATCAAGAAATTGAAGAGTATATTTTGAGATAAAAACTAATAGTGCATACCCAGATGAAGTGATTGTTTCCAACTAATGCCATACACATGCAACGAGGGTTTATCGGCATTTGTGTCCGTACGGAAAGAAACAATACACATATCTCTGGTGAAATGTGAACTATCGCCATATTGTATGCAGAAACGGCCAAGTAATAGATCTCTGAAAACAAGAACCAATATTTCATATCATAGAACTCTGTTTAAAAGCAGTTCAACATTTCTAGAATCTCATCGACTGTATCAGTAGAGTTATACCACACCGAAGCATACAAGGTGCGAAAGTTTTGCAACTCCTGAATTAGGTCATTACGAATCTGAGGCCATGAATCCTCACCCATACCAAGTACGTCGGTAAGACACCGAAACCCACAATATCCATCTTCCTTGACATTTTTTTGTGGAAGAAACAAACTCTCAAAAACAGCTTGACAGTTGCTCAACAAATGGAATACCGAATGCTGTTCGGGCGAAACGATGGAGAACTTACTACTTTTGTCGCTTTTTCGCCACCACTATATTGGCACTTGAAGGTTCCCCACTAACAAGTACATCCTCAGCCCGGGGGGAATTACTATCATGAAATGACTCTGTTGGTCCCAAGTGGTGTCCGAGGTTCAAAGGAGGGGGTGAATGAACCTTGGTCGATTTTACAAATCTCTTGAAAAACTTACTGTTCTGCAAGTTACTTGAACTTGCAGTGCCAGACAGTTACTGCTTACAGTACTAAGATGCAGTGCTGCAAACTGTAACTAGAGTTTTGTACACAGCGGAAAAATACATTTTATAGCATAAGGCTAGTTTTCTCAAATATGATCCTTTTACAAACCGTTTTATGCTTATAAGAGAGATAAATATATGAAATAAAGCATAGATAAGAAAGCAATAAAACACTTATGGCTTATAGTGGTTCGAAGATGGTGTAATCCTTCTACGTCCACTCTACTGTTACCTCGAGCAGGAACTTTGTTAAGCAAGATTGGTTTACAGGACTTTCCTAACAATCTATCAACTTTACAAAACAAACACCTACTAGAGTCCAGCGTATACATAGTAACTACAAACTCTCAAGGCACACCCACACAGGGTTTCAAACTCCCACACAAGGAAGCTGCCTAACTCTAGACAACTATACAAACAACAAGGATCTCTCATATCAACTGTTCGACACCTAAAACAACCTAAGCACACAGCAACAAGGTTTAAAAAGTATATGGTTTTGTTCTTCGACTGGTGTGGTGAAGTTAGCTTCTGAATCCTTCAAAGGATCTTTCAGCTTTGAACTTGCTTCACTTCACAGAGGTTGAGTGATTGAAACTGAGTGTAGACTTGAAAGACTTGAATGCTTGAATGTTTTTGCGCAAATGTTTCAGAAGTCAGCTTCAGGGTTGCTCATTCTCTATTTATACTTGTATAAGAAATATCCGTTGAATGAGATATCTCTCTTTTGAATTTTTAGTACTTGATCAAAGCTATGACTCGCATTTAATGTGACTTGACTTTCTTTTTCAGGGCATTTAATGCAACAATTGTGGCTAGCAGCTTTCCGCAGTGCGTCAATCCACATAGCATCTTTGTATTGGTTCTGTGTCTGCAACTTTGATCTTCTCTGGAACGCTCTATTTATTCTTGCTTGGATCTTTATTCCTCGTATTGCATTTATCCTTTCTCGGATTGCAGGATACTTATTTTGTTTATCATTGGTGCTGTTGATTGTTTGAGCAGTAAGCTTCACACTGTATCCTAGGTCTGCTTGCAGCTGATTGTTCTTTGCAGCGTTGCTGTAACTTAGACCTTTTTGCAGTATCTTCATACAGTATTGATGTATCTTTTCTTATAGTACTTCTGTATCATTTTCTTGCAGCGATGCTGCACGCCCGTTCTTTCTTACTTAACTGCAGTGTTGTAACTACTTTCATGTAGCTTTGCTGTCTGCTTTCTTGCAGCAGCTTCATCCTGAATTTCTTGATGCAGCTTTATAACTTATGAAAACCTCCATCTTTCAACACCTATATCTAGACTCCACATATTCGAAGACATATTTCTCATGTTTGGTGGACTTATCTTGTCATATTTTCAGCTTACTCGATCATCCACGTATACGTGTTTGAACTTTCGATTCAAGCAGTAAGGTCGTCGATACGTTCTGAATCTCACGCAGTCTCTTCAGCATCAACAACCTTTACAACTTATTTACCGAATCAAACAGTACATTGATATCACTCACTGTCTCAGTCCATCGAGAACCAAGATCTTCAACAACACTAACATCCGACTTCACGGGTTCACAATCTAATTTTCTCCAAAATCTGTCAATACTTTTAAGTATGAATGGTTCGTTCATCCGCATTAATTCTCCAAGTTCATGTAGACCACATGTCTTTCTCAGCACATAACCGTAAAGCAACGAATCTACCCCGGCCTTATTCACTCCCTACATCTCCTAAAAAATCTTATGAATAGCAGTGTGAGACAAATCGATGAATATTTCAGAAAATAGGAAACTTGTAATGATGGTGCACTTTATGTTGAGATTGTTCGAATGAAGCTTTGAATGTGCTGTGGCATGTGATCAACAAGTCATGTATTCTCTCCCAGGATAGTTCAAAATTTGACAAACTAGTGTCGAGTTGTTTCTTCAACTTCGAATGTGCACTCTCGGCCCTGTGCAAACATATTCATATAGGTCGTTCATTACAACATATTCAAATAAGAATCTCAAAATAAAATTCTTTGTTAAAACAACTTATACGTACCGACTAGTTGTGGTGTTCTCGAAATGCATTATCTCGTTCGTCCAACAAGACATAAATCTCTCTTTATATGGATTAATCCAATTTGACACAACATAATCCACGACAACAGGATAGTCGACGAAATCATCCTTCAATTTTCTAAGTAGCTCGTTGAACTTCATTAAATCCTCTGCAAGAATCAATGTATTCCACGAATAATTAAACGAATCCCATTTAACCTATGTGGGAAATTCTTTCTTGCACTTTGTAAACACATTTTTGCTAATATGTCATCTACACAACAAGTGTTTAGCACCCGAAAATGTCACCTCCACAACATTTATCAACACAATCTCATGATCAGTCACAATGACTTGTGGTAAAAAGGATTAGTCCATCAATCCTTTCAGAGTCGTGAGAGCCCATCTATAGCTTTCCTCATGCTCGGCCTCCAAATAAATGCATGCGACGGAGAAAGTGATATCCGTAGATGTGATGTCTACCACTTCCATCAGTGACATATTGTATCTATTAGTCTTGTATGTACAATCCATCAATAAGACTTTCAGAAAGGCATGCAACAAGTCCACACTAGTCGGGTGGGCATAAAAGAGGTCCTTCACCTTTTCCATTTTCTCACATCTTTGGACAAGGAAATAATATTTATGTGACTGCAACTTCTCCAATAGGTATTACATTTGAGAACGACTGTCGTGCTCCACAAGTCTTTATTTATAACGAGCATTGTAGATGGCCTTCAAAGTGGATGCATTCTGAACTAACATCTCTTTCAAAATACTTAGAATATCTTTCGGTTTGGCCTTATTCTTTGTCAAATCTGTGATAAACTGATCTTCAACAAGTGTTAGTCGACCGGCATAGGAGTAACCCTCCAAATTTCACCCCATCGGGTGGTTATGAACACCTGATACAACATTTACTGACCATTGTCCATGCTCGTTCAATTGAGTAGCCTTTAGAAGAAATGGACAATCATATTTTTTGGTCGCCGTACGTCTGCCCTGTTTTTTCCCACCACTCGTTTCACCATCACCAACACTAATCATTTCAGATTTTGCCTTACTACGCCTACGATGTATGCCACCTCGTTCGCAACCCAATAACACTCGACCTCGCCGACCACTATCACCACTATTAGAGCGCTAAACTAATACGACCATATTATGTCTATGTGCTACACCATTCACCCACTGCATCATCAGATTATGAGACTCAAATACTTCTTCTGTCGTAAAGTCGACAATGAAGTCAATCTCATATACTCGGGAGTGATATCTCATTCAACCAATTGTTCTTCATCCATTTTATTGATGTAACTTACTTCATCCGAATATAAATTGTAGTTCTGCAAAGCATGGGTAAATAAAATCATTAACATTAAATAGGAAAAAAAAATATCGACAATTGATTAGTTGGCCCTGTTCGACCATCTTGGCCGAATGGAGAAGGGAAATGTCAGCTGTCCTGGCTGACAATTGTATAGAATGTTCGGCAACTCTAGCCGAACGTGCTTATGAGCTGTCGGCCTAGACGGCCGAATGGATACTTGAGTGTTCAGTTGGTCTAGCTGAACGTTTTCATTCACGTTCGGTCTGTACCTACCGAATGCAAACAGAAATACACGATTTTTATACATTTTTGAACTTGAAACTTCATCAACTTAAACTACGTAAAATGTATGTAAAAACTTACATTGTGTGTTTCGAATGAATCTTCATTAGCCATTTTGTGAAATTTAGGGGAAAGACAAAGAAGAAAATCAAAATGGAGTTGAAGTTGTAAGCTTGGTGAAATGAAGAAAAACAACATTGGTGAAACTTGTATGCTTGGGGTGGTCTTAGAAGTCAAGAGATATTGATTGGGGTGCCCTTAGAAAAAAAATACATTAAGGATATTTTGATTTTTGTTTATCTATTTTAATTTCCAGTTTTTTTATTGGGGTGCCCTTAGAAGATCTTGGGGTGCCTTTTTAGTAATGCGGCATTACATTATGACAACATTCTGTTAATTATTATTTTACAAGCTTTGTCGCTAAGTTTTTTTTTAATGATAACTTCTTGTCAATTTATAGAGAAAAATGACATAAAAGTACTTGAAAATTATCCATAATTATGACATTATCCTTTAATTTTTTGGGTTTTGAAAATATCATGTATATTATCCCTTATTGCCAACAATACTCATTTACCTAAAGTAACTAATTACTTGCTGACGTAGTCGGTTAATTTTGACATGGATATTATTTTTGATTTCTTTTTGGTCAAATTTCACACCTGAACATTTTTTTGTTGCCAAGTCATGAGAAATTTGATGAAAATATCCTGTATATTACCTCTAGTTAAAGTAACAAATAAAATAAAAAATATTATTTAATATAAAAATATAAAGTATGAACTATTTGTTTAAAAAGATCACAAAAATATTTCATATTATCTAAATAAAAAAACAAGGTAGAAAAATGTTAAAAGAAGGTAGTAATAATCGTTATTGTTATTATATCATGAAAATTATTTTTCAAAATTGAAATTTAACAAATAAAATTTATAATCATTTTTTTAAATAGTTGAAAAATATATTAAAAAGAAAAAGAACATTTATAATACTTATTTAGTAAAGATAATAAATTAGAAATATTTATTTAAACAATGATCATATTTTAAATTACTAAAACCTATGTTTAGGTATAATAGTAAAAATATGATGGGAAATTATTTAAGAAAATTCACAACTTATTTTTATAGTAATTTAGAATTTATAAACCAACAAATAAATCTAGCAAATAGATTTTGAAATACATTTTTGTTGGAAATTATCTTAAAATATCTATAAAAACAACAAAAATGAATGATGTGCCTTAAAGTAAAAAACATAATAGAATCGATAAAACGGTTAGAAATGAAAATAAAGTATTACTGTAATGCCCCGTTCCCCTTTTTATTGGAAATAGGTCGTCACCGTTTACTTATTTAGAAATTAAAGGAATTATAATTATTTTCTAATATACAGCGGAAGACTTAAAATGAAGACACGAGAGCTATATATATATATATATATCCAAAACTAGTTCGTATCTTATATATATCCAAAACTAGTTCGTATCTTACCCATATTTCTAGGTAAAATGTTCATACCAAAAGCCTATCTGAAATTACATGACAAACATATATACATGACAGCTGGATACAAGTCTAGGCCCATAGTTTATCATACTATACATATTTAACAACTTATTGTTCTCAAAAGCAAACATTATTCTAGTTCAATTTTATAGATATAATGAGAAGTCAGCCCAGCCTGCTACACGTCTGTATCATCATCTGCCGAGCCTAAAAAATATAAAAAGTAGCATCATGAGACATCTCCTGAGAGGGATCCTAGTGGGATAAATTTTACAGTCTAATATATTGAAGCAATTAAATCGTTAAGTAAGTACTACATGTCATCATAAAGGAATGTGAGAATTTCTTTCCCACTAAACCTTACATCATCATCATAAAGCAATGTGGGAGTCGCTCACCCACTAAACCTTGCTTTCATAGACCAGACAATTTTTCTTTTTGCCCTTATGGTCGTCGTCGAGTTTATTTATTTATTTTTTTATGCAAGAATGATATATAAAAAGAGAAAAGAGGATCCAGAAAGACAAGGGAAAGCAGGCCTCGTTAAAACCTTATCATAGCAAAATCCAATGGGAAAAAACTATGATAAGGAAAAAGAGTGTCGTGCATCAATGAAAACGATAATGCGGTAAAGTACAAATGTCTCTAGCAATATATCTTTGAAGGCACGAAGGGGCCGAGTTCCACCATGAGAATTGCGTAGATAACTGAGTTAGCTTATTGGCAGTCTGGTTTCCCTCCCGGAAGATATGAGAGATCCGAAAGTTGAAGAGATCAAGATTTTGCAGCACCATCGTCCATCGATTGTGGAAATACCATGACACTTTATCAGACCGGTGAAAAAGAAGGGAAACCACAATAGCTGAATCCGACTCCAACCAAAGCGACGTCCAATGATTAGCCAAAACAACCTCGATTGCAAACATGGCTACCAAAATTTCAGCATCCGTTGCAAAACCCACACCACCTGCAAAAGAAAAGGAACCACAAGGAAAACCAAAAGAGTTACGGAAAATGCCACCGACTTGCATAATACCAGGCTGCCCAGAAGCACTACCATCAGTATTGGCCTTGATCCAACCGACCGGAGGCGTAAGCCACTTCACAGGGGTGATTCACGGCGCCCTACGTGGCCTTCCCACCACCGCCAGCTTCGAGAGAATAAGGAGATCAGAAACAGAATTATACATAGCACCCTTCGCAATAATCGCTGATTCACGAATGCAAGTCAAAAGGACAGCCTTAGCACCTTCGAAAGTTGTTGGACGGTCCTAAAAAATTTTACGGTTTCTGCTGTCCCAAATGCACCAAATCAGCGAGACAAAAGTCGAACCCCAGAGCTCCCTCAGCTGGTCGCTAAAACGAAGCCCCATAGCGTGAACAACCATGCCCAGAATGCCAATGTCCACTGAAATGGGAATGCCAAAAACCCAAGCCACCTATTGCCAAAGCAGCCGCGAGAATCTGCAAGTTGCGAAGAGATGATCCAAAGTTTCAGCAGCTGAGTTGCAAAGACAGCAAAAAGATGGACCAATGAAACCCCTTTTCTGAAGAAGCTCATAGATTGGAAGACGCTCATGGATCAATTTCCACAGAAAAATTGACCGCCTTGTCGGAACATAAGAAGACCATATCCAGCTCTCCCATTTCACAGCAGGAAAGGAGTCACGATAATAGCTGTAAGCAATACTAGAAGAAACCTTGTCACTTGCTGTCACAGGCCAAATGCGTTTGTCATCAATCTTATTTGTAATTGGGCACCTCAAAATGTCTTGCACAATTTTATTATGCAAATCCACAAAATCAGCAGTAAAGTGCTATCTATCAGCAATGAAGTAGTCAGATATGCGATGCTGGAACTTAAAACGCAGGTGCTCCGGAATACCCATGCGATCTGCAATACGATACCCTAACCAATTATCGAGCCAAAAGAGAACACGGGAGTGCTCTCCAGGAAGCCAAACCAAGTCAGAGATAAACTTGGCAATGTGAGACCGAACTCCCGGCCAAATCGAGGAGATGGCAATGGTCTTTCTAATCTGTAAGTCTGTAGAAATAATTCTGCTGCGAAGGACCCTATGAACCATAGTATTAGAAGTAAGAATCCCCCAAGCTAAGGCAGATAAGTGAGCCTTATTAGTAAGAAAAATAGACTGAATACCAAGGCCCCCCTCCTCCTTCGGGGCATAACAGCGGGACCAAGAAACACAAATGCCTCTCCGATTTGTCGTAGAGCCCGTCCAGACAAAGTTCCTGATAGCTGTATCCATTTGTTTCAGCAAACTAACTGGCCAGCAATAGACCATCATAGAGTGAGTTAAAGAGCTAGCAAGGACCGAATTAACAAGATAAATACGACCAGCCATTGATAGCGAAGAGCCCTTCCAGGTTGCAAATTTGGCAAGGAAGCGATCAACAATGCAAAGCAAGTCCGCCCTCTTCGGCTTGCCACGAAAAATAGGGACACCAAGATACTGAAAAGAAGTAGGCCCAAGACGAACTCCGAGACATCTAAGAATGTTCTGTCTATTAGCATTGCGGATAGTGGAGCCAAAGAAAACACAGGACTTCTCAAAACTGCACCGTTGGCCAGAGAGATCTCCGTAAAAATTAAGAAGATTGCTGAGGGCCCTTGCATCTTTAGATTTCCTATGGCAAAACAAGAGAATGTCATCGGCATAGAAAAGGCCCGGAGGAAAAGCACAGCCTCTAGGAGAGGCAAAAGCAGCGATCTTACCATCCAAAATAGCCGAGGAGAGAAGATGAGAGAGGACATCTTCTCCAATTGCAAAAAGGAGAGGAGAGAGTGGATCTCCCTGCCGCACACCCCTAGAACAACCGAAGTAACCCACCGGTGAACCATTAAAAATGATAGAAATCCTGGCCGAAGCCAAAATTGCCTGAATCCAAGAAACGAAAGTGGGGGAAAAACCAAAAGCACGCAAAGTTGCCAAAAGAAAATCCCACCTCATAGTATCAAAGGCCTTCTTAATATCAATTTTAACAATCATATTATGTCCATATTGACGGCGTTGCAAAGAATTAAAGCCTTCAGAAGCGAGAGCAATACAATCAAAGATATACCTCTTCGGAATGAAACCAAATTACGAATCAGAGATGATGTCCCCAATCAAAGAACCCAACCATGTTGCGAGGATTTTAGTGATGACTTTGAAAACAAAATTACTCATAACAATCGGACGAAAATCCTCCACCTTCTGAGCATTAGCCTTCTTAGGAATAACCGCCATAAAACTAGCATTAAAACCGTCTGCAATAGTGCCCGCTCTGAAGAAGAAAATTACAGCAGCAATGACATCAGGCTTAACAATCTTCCAACATCTCTGAAAAAATATCCCCGAAAAGCCATCCAGTCCTGGGGCGCTATCAGCCCCAAGACCAAAAACCGCAAATTTGATCTCATCCTCAGCTGGAAGGGCCGTAAGGTAAAGATTATCAGCAACAGAAACCCTCGAGGGCAAAAGATTCGGGAGGCAACTAAGGTCTTGCCCATCACCATTTTCTGAAAATAAATCAGAGAAGTAATGAATGAAGGCAGCTTGAACATCTGAGGCTGAAGAGATAACGTCATTTCCCACCGTAATGGATGTAATAGGAGCACGTTGTTTCTTAGAGCGAATGGATCTGTGGAAAAAGGATGTATTACGGTCACCATCAGCTAACCAAGCCTTCCTGGCCCTTTGACGAAGCATACTCGCCTTTCTGTCAAGCATCCCATTATAATTAATTTGGGCATCCACTTCCTGCAGCAGCCTATCTTCAGTATAGCCGGAAAGAGAAATCGCAGTCTGCACAGATTCCAGGTTCTCCCTGGACTTCTCCAAAAGACGATCAATATTGCCAAAGACATCCCAATTCCATTGCTTGAGAGCAACCTTAAGCCGGCGAAGCTTGCGCATAAGGCATACCATAGGATTTGTAGCAAGCCGAAAAGACGGCCATTCCTTTTCAATCATGGCCATGAAATCCGCATGACAAAGCCACATGTGCTGAAAGCGGAAAGGCAGGGGCCCATGTAAGACATCACTAACACAGGTAACAATCAAGGGGCAATGGTCAGAAACCACACGAGCACAAACACGACCAAAAGATGACTGCCAAAGGGAAAAGAAAGCCATATTTGCCATTGCTCTGTCCAGCCGTGATGAGAGAAAACCATGACGGGAGTGATGACGAGACCAGGTGAAACAGCTCCCCGTCATATTAACATCCAAAAGATTGCAGCCCTCAATAAAGACTTTGAAGTCAAGACAAGATCGCGGATCCGGGGGACGGGAGGCTCTCCGCTCATGAGCTCCGAGAACCGCATTGAAGTCTCTCATTACCATGAGAGGCACATTAGAAAAATTAAGCAGATCCGACCAAAGAGAGCGGCGATCAATATAAGAGGAACAACCATGGACAAAACCCACATGTACCAAATTATTCCTATTGTTCAGCTTCAAAATAACAAGTTGATTAGAAGAAAATTCAACAGAGATCGAGGGAACCTGATCGTCCGCAAAAATCCACAAATCCTCAGAAGAGCCTCTCTTGCAAGCAGAAATAAAGCGAAAACCCAGAGATTTACAAAAAGAAAGAGGGAAGTCTGCAAATAGCATTTTCGGTTCAGCAATACAAATCACCGACAGGTGTGAAGATCTGCAAAGCTCCAAAAGAGCTTGCCGGGAGCGGCTATTAGCCACTCCCATAATATTCCAAAAGAGGAAAATCATCAAGGCTGGGTACGGCCTTTATCAGGTGGCTTCCTCGCCCCCTTTGGCAATCCTGATCGTAACCCCTGCCTCTTAGTAGATTCAGCAATATCCGACCATTTTCTAGAAGAAGCCGCAGACATCATCTTAAGAGCGTCCGATTCACTTCCCGTGCGAACAACAAAATCACGAACAGGATCCTTAGATAACACCATCGGCAAAGACTCATCCGGCAATGATTCACCTAGAGTAGGAACAGAAGAGGCCATAGGAATATTAGAAGTGCCACCCACTGAATGATCCAGAGAAGAATTTATAGATATATGAGGTTACGGATCAGGAGCCATTCGGAGTAAATGGCCTCCGCAAGAGTTAGCAGGAGAAGCCATAGAGGGCCCAGAAGCATCAGCTGAACAATCAGAGGGTGGGGCAGAGACTTCCCGATTAGATGGCTTTGTATTAGCTGTCCCTTGTCCAATCTGGTCTTCTTCAGATAAATTTTGCAAAGAGGCGAAAGAGTTAGACTGAAGGTTCGAAGGCTCCGGACCCGAGTCTTTATCACCACAATTTGAACGTTGCCTCCAAACACTTCTTGAGCGACCTCGTGCTCGAGAATTGGAACGTGCACGTGATGCAGCCTTATCAGCAGGCTCCTTACCCCTGTACTTCCTACAAGCATCAATGGCGTGACCCACAATTTTACAATGTGAACAGAAGGGGGGTAATCTCTCATAATAGAGGGAGAAAAATCTGCAAAAACCTTGTCTCTCAAGCAGGACATTCTCTTGCAATGGCAAATTCAAGTCGATATCAACAAAGACCCGCACATAGTGTCCCATAGACCCATCCAAGGACTTGTCATCTATCTTTAACGGCGTACCAACAGCACGTGCAATACCCATAATGATGGAAGGATGCCAGTATTCGTAACTCAACTCATATATGCAGACCCAAACCTGGGTCGTTGACGTAGCCAATTTATACGGATTAAATTCTGGGACCCAACGTGATAAACGTAACAGACCCGGGTTTAAATTCTAGGTAGCCTTGGATCCCACCCAAGAGCGTTGTTCCAGGGAATCAATATGCACATTGTAATAACCCTTTCCAAGAGGAAGGATACGTAGGCCAGAATCTAATTTCCAGAGAGACATAAGCTTCTCACGGAGAGACGATGCCGTGAGGGGCGTATCTCCTTTAGAAAGGATGACTCTACCAATAAAGAACTCCGAACATTCCTGAACACGTTGCTGGTAGATATCCTCATCAACAGTAATCGAGAAGTAATCTCCTTTTTTGACTGGAGTGATAGCAGTAGCAGTATGTATGTCAAAATCAGTCCCCAGAGCAGGGGCATTAGCAGAGCCCCGCAAAGCCGAGGCATACGATTTAACCACGTTATCAGCGATGGGAGATGGCAACACAGATGGGTGCAGACGACCCGTCGATTCCAGCCTACGGACATAGTCCCCAGAAGCACCTTCAAGGGACACTACAACATCGATGAGAGCTGTAGAATTAGGCTTAGAAGAGACCGAGATCACGGTAAAATCCTTATCAGGATTATCTCCTTAGCAGATTGAGATTCCTCATGAACCCTAACCGACGGGATAGGAAACCAGGGTTACTGGGGCAAGGTAAAGATGACTCATCAGCGGGTGGCGGTGATTGCAAAGGGACAGCCGGCTGAGCAGGTGTCGTTCCCAAGTTAAAAGTATTTTTAGGCGGTCGAAGATTTTGCGTTTGAAAAAATTCTTGAATCCATGGAAAGTCCTAACACACGTTGGAGAAGATCATGTGCTTAACCTCCAAGTCACCCATGTTGACAATCAGAGGCAATCAGAAGAGGACGGTGGAAGGAGAATCAGAAAGATGGGGCTGGGGAAAAACTTTGGAGGAGGGAGAAGAGAGCATATTGGGTTTCCTCGATATTCTGGACTTTTTGGTCGTCGAGTATGGAAGTTACATATTGGTTATAGCTACGGACTTCAGTTGTATATTTTCATACATAACTTATCAAATTAATTATCATCATATAGTAGAGAGTAGAAGTTTCCCACTTGTACGTTGATAGTTTAAGGATTCCTTTTGGATTCACCGATCATCTCGACTGCGCTCGACACACTTAACCGATTAGCCTCTTATGTCATATAACACAATATTTTGTATTTTATATTAGGTTTCTTTAATCTAAAGCATAATCATACTTATAGACTTAGATGTTAAGCATTTAAACTAGCAATTTTCAGAACTAAAATGACATATAAAGATGTAATATTTTTAATAATTCATATATAATTCCTAAAATCACAACATTATTCATATAATCACATAGCTTCTTTTAGTATAACATACTGAAATTTTATGAATTTTAACAGCTTGTACAAGGAATTAAAAATCACAAGTTTAACTAGTTTTTCACTTCAATTCTAGCTCCAAAACAGTCTAATTTTGAAAATGTAACGTCCCGATTCTTCTGTAAATAAAACTTAACCGAAACGTTACTTATAAAATTTCCTCTTTCAATAGAATAAAAAATAAATAAAACTCAAGAATAATTATAAAATATACATTTTTTTAAATGCATGAAATTAATCATTTTAAAATAAATACTTCTGTAACCTTTGCTCATCGGCTACTAGCATCCACCGCTCCAGTGCCACGCCCTAAAATCCTTAAACTGAAAACATTTTAAAAAGAGGGGTGAGTGACAAAAGTACACTCAGTTGGGTGGGGAAACTCGGGATGACATAAAATAATTTCCAACATTTAAAACATTTGATAAAAGATATTTTCATGCCCTTATTTCAAAACGATATAATTTTAAAAGATTTCGATCGTAAATTCCTCAACTCATCATAACACAATTTTTATCAGAAAACCCAATTTACATAGAACGTTTATCATTTAATAAAAACAGCATAAAATATATCATTTCAATCACGTGACATATAATCAATTTAAATGTAAGCATTCTTCACAAATCAACCATCATTCACCTTCAAACATATCCCTTTCATTATCACATTTACGGTTTTTAGCCGTCTTGCAAACATCAAATCAATCATCATTTCCATTCAAACATCACTTTTCACATAATTTACGGTGCTTAGCCGCCATGAAAGCATTTTACGGTTCTTAGCCGCCATGAAAACATTTTACGGTTCTTAGCCGTCATGATATGGTGATCTGCCGTCTTTATGCGAGCCCTAGCCGCCTTGTATACGCATGCACATGCACATATATCACTTCATTTTCACATTCAAACATCACTTTTCATATAATTTATGGTGCTTAGCCACCATGAAAGCATTTTACGATTCTTAGCCGCCGTGAAAACATTTTACGGTTCTTAGCCGTCATGATACGGTGATCAGCCGTCTTTATGCGAGCCCTAGCCGCCTTGCATACGCATGCACATGCACACATAATTACATCACACATACACATATCAAACATACACATGAAAACACATTAATTTAACACAACACTTAGTTGCAGTTCTCAACTGCCATGAAAGCACATCTTATTTACACATATGCAAATATTAACTTCACATCATTCTTCACCTTTGCATTCATAGTAAAACATTCATAATCCATCACTTGCTTTAAATCATTCATCAATCACATTCTCATTTAATAATAATCTTACCTCAGATCACTTTATTCACATAGCATGTATATCGACACAACATCAATCAAGTATAATATTCACATTCATCATATCATAACATTATCACACATAACATCTCATGCATTCAGCACATATACCCAACTCATTTTATATATTATAATAGTTCGTAATTTAAATACTTTGAAAGAATTATAAATATCGTAATAAGAAATTACCCCCACCTTGTTCGGTGGTTACCACGTGAGCAGCACCTCTTAAAGATCACGTATCCCAAGGCTTCACTCCAACAGGTAGCCTACACAAATTACGATATTTTCTTAGATCATTATAATCTATAATTAAAGATTAAACCAACATTGGATCGGATATTATCGATCGAGATTAGACGAATCGGAATGGTAAGCCTAACGATTGAGGTTGAAACAACAAGAGGGAAATATCAGTTTGTACAGTTGAGGTGAAAGAGAATGAATTTTGGATCACAACAAAACAAGAATGAGCTCGATCGGAGTTGAAACGAGCTCGAACGGAGCGTTTTAAGATTTAGGGGTATTTTGATAATTTGGTCCAAGGGTTGACTTTGACCGGGACCCACGATCCCCGGTCAACGATATTTTGTTGGCAACATCTCGATGATAAAGTACGATGAAAAGAAACCGAGATTCGGATCGAAAACGAATCGAAAATACGGCGTTGCATGCATTCCCGGCGATGGGAAAATTTCCCGACGGTGTCTCTCGTCGGCTGCCTAGTTTTCTAGGCAGCGGGGCAGGTTGGTGCCCAGGCCTCACGGCATCGGCCTGCTCGAGTAGCCACCTTCCCGGCACCGCCGGCTACTAGATCCGACCATCCTTCGCCGGATTCCGGCATGAATAATGTCGGAAAAACAGCCTCAAAAACCCTTCGTCACACATGCTACACACACACTACTCAACCAACACGCAACAGCCCCCTTTCCGAACCCATTTTCCGGCACCGGCGCCGCCACCCACGGCAGCGCCGTCCATCCAGAGGCTAGCCCATAACCCCGGCAGCCCCTCCGGTGCCTGCAACCACGAGAAGAAGAGCGGGAGAGAGAAAAACGGGAGAGAGAAAAGGTGGCCAAAACCAAGGGTTTAGGGTTTGGAGATGGTTTTTCGCCGTTTTCCGGCGAACGGAGAATCAGAATTGAATTCCGGAAGTTACCCTAGACTCGCATCGTTGAGGGCTACGTTGACATTTTCCGGCGATGGCAGCGGCGGTTTTTCACCATTTTCCGACGAACAGAGAATCGGAATTGAATTCCGGAAGTTGTTCTTGATTCGTCTCATCGAGGGCTTCGTTGTGTATGAAAATCAACTGAAACGGACAAGTTTGAAATTTTCCGGCCAACTCCGGTGGCCGCGGCGGCACCGGTGGTGGCGCGTCGAAGACAGAAAACAAGACTGAAAAATAAAGAGAGAGGAGAGAAAGACTTACGTGTGTTCGGCGCTTTTCGGCTCATTCAAAGAAATTGTGAAAATGAAATCGAATGAGGGCCTATTTATAGAATTTGGAAAAGTTACTATTCACTAAGTTACTGTTCATGATAAGCTTTGGTTACTATTCATGATAAGATTTCGGTTATGTTCATCATGATTCCGTTCCTCGTTTTTTTCCGAAACTCTATATTTTACCTTTTTCTTCGTCGTTTGAGCTACAGGTGTCCGATTGACCTCTAGTTCGTTTTTATTTTCTTGTTTTTCCGTTACGCATCTAATCGTATAAAAATATTCTATCTTTCATATTTATAAATTTTATCCCTCTAAAACCGATCGTTAAACACATATTTGAAACGCACGTAATTAAATTAAACACTTAAAAATTAATACACATAAGATATTTTAATTAAGGGTTTACTTATTTAATTAATCAATTATGCTTCGTTTTTGTTCTGGGTGTTACAGAAAAATTAATAAAACCCTATATAATTCATTAAATCCTTCGAAATTTCTACAGACTATAGATACCTTATAGAAGTATGACATATAAAAATATAAACTGAAAATAAAATTCACATAATTAGTTATGAATTTTCTAAATCGGCAGAAAACAGGACATAGTACATATTGAAAATAAACTTTTTTGTAAATATTATCATAAATCGTACAAGGTTCTAAAAATTACATGGTAAATTTATACATCTCCATAAGAACGTGTACTATAACACAGTGAAATATGGCTTATATATATTTGAAATAATTAGTTATGAATTTTAGAACAAGATTGAAAACAAAACATGACCTACACAGAAAACCGACTATGTTGTAAAATTTGGCATAAATCGTACATAACTTAAAAAATTTCATACTAAAATTCTGAACGTACCTAAGAACTGTTTATAAATCATAGTAAAATATCATACATAAAATCGTAGGGTACAAATTTAGACCCAAAAACAAGACAAAAACTGTCTCTGAACAACTTATCTTAGAAAAATCATAGAAAATTGAGTTTAACTCCAAATCTTCTGAAATTTTACACACACATTCTAGACTTCATATACTAGACTATGTTAAAAGGATTTAGTTTAAATGGATTACTATTTCACTCAGAACATTTACGAACACAGAAGCAGAGCATAAATGGAATTATAGCATAGCAACCTATTTTGTTTCATTCAAGAAATTCATAAACAATTTAATCTTTACCCTAATTCGAAATAACATCTTTAGACTTCATAATATATGCTAAAAGTAAGAAAATATTAGAAAACAAGAAAGTTTTAGCTAAAATTCCTTCAAAGTTTGTAAGGAAGAACTTTGATGTATTTTGATCTTTTCCTCTTTGCTGATTTTTGTTTCTCTTCTTTACTTGCTATGTTCAACTACTTATGCCTTATTGTGGTTCCCTTCATATAGTTTGGACGAGAGAGAGAGAGTTTATATTCAAGTAATAGGTATGATGCATATCATGATGTGAAGTAGGAGAAGATTCTATTAAATAGACTAAAAATGCATGTATACAAGTTGTAAAAATATCTTTATTGTTTTTCCTTTTATTTTTCTTTTCTTCTTCTTATATATATATAGAGGTACATGTATATTTACTTACATAAAGAGATAAAATTTAATATAACAATAATGCTATATTAGCATAACTTATACCAAAGAGGTAATTTATTTATATGATTTACTTATGTAAAGAAGATATTTTATCCGCATTATGATGCATAAATTCATGTTCAAGCAATATATGTTTCATCACATAAAATAACATATAAAGATCATGCATAAGTAAAATTTCATAAAAGAATGCATTCGCAAGCGGTAACGAATAAAATTAGCATATGAGCTTAATATCATATAATTCATTTAAAATTAACTAACATCTTATCTTTTACTTCCGTTCATATGTGTCAAGTGAGTGAAGATCGAGCTCGGTTTTTTCCATAAGTTATCCTGCAAAATCCTTAAAATCTCGAAAGAGATATTAGATCATAAAGATTTTAAAATCATCGATCATAATATGATTTGTAAATCATAACTTTAAATAATATAAGAATTTACACTTAAATCATTTATACTTGAACGATAAAAGAAATTTTATAAAATATGCAATGCAAGCTTTTCTTGAAAATGGGGTGTTACAATTACTAAGAATATTATATATAACAAAATTAGAGGTTTTTATTTTAAAAAAAAATGAATATTTTTTCTTTATTTGTTGATTTTTAAATATTTAATATAATTTATATTTTTGTAAAAAAAAAATTATAATTTAATTATATTCTTATATTTACTTAAATAATATTATAAAATTTTAAAAAAATTAAAATATAGTTTTGAAAACTTCTATTATTATTTTTATTATTATGATATAGTTAATATTTTTTTTAATTTTCTTTGACTTTTAGATATTTTAAAATAATTTTCTGATTTAAATATTACTAAATACTTATTTTTATTATATTTCCGAAAATATCCTATATGTTTGTTTGTTTTGCCAAAAATACCCCTTTCTAGAATGATATGGATATAAGATTTGAAAAAAATAAAAAATTAAATTTGCATGTGAATTTATCGGTCACATCAAATTGTGACCAACTAAATTATCTTGTACTACTGATAAATGGGTATTTTCGACAATATACAGTAATATATGGGGTATTCTTAAAAACTCAAAAAATTAAATGGTAAGATCATAATTAGAGGTAATATATGGTGTATTTTCACCAATTTTTCCTCAATTTATATTATCAGTTTTTGTTGTCAACCTTTGTTGTCATAAAAAATCATATTGCAAATAATTATTTTTCTTATAGTGACAATTATTTCTTTAATTCTATAATATATATATATATATATATATTATATATATATATCATATTTCGTGTTTGATGAAGTATACATCTATCGATTTACTTATAATAGAAAAAGTAATGTAAACAAGTAAGATTGCAATTAAAATATATAATTAATAAAACGGAAATTAAATAAAGATTGTATCATCTGTAATTTTATTTTTATTTACTTCATTGAATTTGTCATCTTTTTTTTTTTCACCTTTCATTATTTTAATCTTTTAAATTCAAAAGAGGAAGACTTGATAAGAATACTCTATTAACTTTAAAATTTTATGATAATGTGTTTTAATTTTAAGAAATTTGATGAAAATGTCCTACTACTTGTTGTATATCAGGTAATCCAACCCGTATTGCTGATGTGTCACTTCAAAAATCTAAGGTAAAATTTTTTATGCACCAAGTGCATGTACTCGACCTGATCCGACTCAAATTTGTCAGAATGCATCTCCACGTGTTGGCCACGGGCCTCCACACTGTGCCACGGGTCTAGGTGGTGCGCCCAAACCCACTCAAAATTGCTCCCATGTATTGTATATTTATGTTATGTTAGTCATACCTTTAGGGTTTTTATATGTACCTTAACATTTATATATATATATATATATATTATATATAAGTATGATTAATATAATATAAATATATGACTAATATAACGTAAAGTATGACTAATATAGTATAATGGTTAGCAATTTTTTTAAAGGTAAAATATTGTATTAAGGGTATGATATCTGGACATAATGGTATGATTAATATAATATAAATATATGACTAATATAAAATAAATATTAGGGAAAAAAAAGAAAAATGTGCGAATTAGGTTCAGACTCGACCCGACCCAATCCAAGTGCATGGATGCACCTGGTGTATAGGAAAACTTCTCAAAATCTAAATATCAACAAAGAAAATGTAAAAAAGATATTTTATTTTAAAAATATGTAAATAATATTAAAAATATAAAATATAATAAGACACTAATATATACGTTTTAATTAGAATAATATGAAAAGACATTTCAATGTAAAGACGAGGGACCAAGGAAAATCCTATTTGTCTCCCTTAAGAGAATCACACAATTTCCAAACACGAGGAGGAAGAATCCTCTTTGAATGGAGTTTAGGAATCGTTAAATATTTTTCAAGGACAATAAATGTTATATACAATATGTTTTTATTAAATATATTGCTTTCATTAGATACTTTCATGACATCAAACCAAAATGTTTATTAAATATATTTAGGTACTTATCTAAACATTTTGAGTGTTTATTTTTTACCATATCATTGTATGACTTATTATTTTAATATTTCTACCTATACTTGACACAATTTGGTATCTCTTCTAAGTTAGTATGTAAATATATCAATGAATTTTTTAACTATTGCTCAAATTAATTTGCTAGTTTTCATTAAATACTAAATAGATTAGATAGTCATTTAATTTCAATTTCTTCAAGTACTTGTATTTCTTAATGGATACTATTTTTGTGGCTGAATACAATAATTTTCCTAAAAGGTTTTAATTAGGATATTTCTTCATTAATTAAGTTCATCAATATTTTATTATTTCATCATAATTAAGATATTTATACTTTTATTATATACATTAATTTGAGTTAAATTTCTAATTTTATTTTCTTTCGGCATTATTGTTTTCTTATAAATATCCTTATAATGTCAAATATTTTATAAAGTTTTTCAAATGTTTTTGTCTTCATCTTATATTTATACTTAAATAAGAGCATCTAAAGGTCTTTTGAGCATAGTTTAAACCATTTTAAAGGTGTCATTCACTTTTTCTTGTCTTTTGGTGTCGCTCATGTACAATATTTTCTCTAATACAATTGTTTTATTATGCTACATAATTAATGTATTTTCTTAACGCACCATATAACATTCTTATTTCTTACTGGTCATTGATTTATTTTAGCTACGTCCGCAAGTATACGGTGTAAATTGTAGGAGTGGTGAGCAAGGTCGATCCCACAAAGACTATCTATCTAGACACTAATTAACTACTCAAATTCAGTTCTCAATTTTATCTAGGTAAATCAAATTTCATCAATTGCAGATTAATTCAATAGAAACAATGATAATGTAAATAAGGTAGCTTGAAAATAACAGAAATCTGAAACAGGTTCTAGGACATGCTTTCATCTAATTCTCATCAATATATCACTTTAACCAATTCAAGTTCATTAATCAATCATCCTATATGAACAATCACACATATCAATTAATAGCTCTCCCAAGTCAATTAATCAGTTGATCATTATGTCATCAGAGGTATCCCTACTCAATCTGATAGAAATATAACAACTCCCAAACGTACTCAAGATTGGTATCCAATCACATAAATTCCTTAATCTCCCGATCTAAGTATCTTTATGTGTCATATGATTATTCTTCCATAATTAAATCTCATCTCCTGAATTTTGATTCAATTATTAAAACATGCTCAACTATTGGCCAAATAATCAAACAAACAATCAATTCATAAACACACAAATAAAATAAATGATTATGAACATTGAATTAAATTAAAGATCCATCAAGATTCGAATTAGACTACTAACAAACCCTAGAAATTAGCTAGACATGATTATCACCAAACTCATAGACAAGATTGAAAATATCATTTCCACTAAACTAATAAGAGAGGAAAGATTAAAATCTTAGTGATGATGTCGCGTTTGCTTCGGTTCTTGAATTCTTGTTCTTCTCTCTCTGTGCTCCTTTTCTCTGCCTCTTTTCACCAATAATCCTCCTACTTTTCCCTTTTTCTAAAGTCTTATATACCTAGCCACACATAAAATCTCACCAAATAACTGAATATGCTGCGCACCCGAGCACGGTCATGCCCCATCATGAAGCCTTCTTGCATGTTCTGGTTTGGCACGGTGGTGCTACACAGCACGGTCGTGCCCCATCCTTCAACCTCGAGTCCTGTCGCGCACGGTCCGGCCGTGCTATTCAACACGGTCGTGCTCGCCTTTTCAGTCATTTCACTCAAAACTTGTACTTTTCCTCCTTAAAATCATGAAACTCAACACAAACCTGTCAAAAGCATCTTATATACGAATAATCTCAATAATCACCATAAAAAATGTAGCTAACACATTCAAATGAATCCACAAACGTACGCAAAAATAGGTGAAAATTGGCACTTATCAAAATCCCCCAAACTTAAACTGTTGCTCGTCCTCGAGCAACATGAACTACTCAAATGATAAATCCAACAAAACTAACCAACCTACCATACGAAGCACAAGCCATGACATCAAGTATCACAAACAATAAATCACATACACCTAATTGATATCAAGAATTCATCCGAACTTATAATAAATACTTCAAACAATTCATAACCATGCACTTTCAAGGAGTAATGAACCTCACGAGGTATAACATATCACTCACGCTCAAAAGTGTTTAGAAATAGGACGTGTATACGCTCAAAACGATAAATCAAGTATTACCTACCATAGGCTTGCAGATCGTCTCACTTCTCCACCACGTTTGTACATGCGAATATTAAAAATCAACAAGGACTTTCATTTGGACGCAACGAGGCTCTTTGAACAAGTTAGAAAAAATTTGGGATAAAAGTAACTACTCAAATAGATGATCGAAGCTCCTCCACAAATTTTATTTCAAACCACAAATTCTGACTTTTTATCATGTATCTTCAATCAACTACTTCTCCCAAAACATGAGTTCCAGCAATATACCAATCACAATCATCATTCACTCGAGTTCCAGAAAAGACACAACTCATAATAACAATTATGCAATTGAGTTCCAGAAAAGGCACAACTCATGCAAAAAAATTCCTTTTATCTATCCTTTCTTTAAGCCAAGTACACACTTTTTTTTTTCACTTGGTCTTTTTCTTTGTTTTCAATGATATACTCCACCAAATTCTTTCTCCAATTCTACTCATACTTCCCAAATGAGCTTCAAAATCATAGGTGGGCATGCTCAAAATATAGGCTCTGATAATTCACCCAATTATTCGGCTAGACAAAGAAATAGGCTCCAAAGCTCAACAGGGCTAACAAAGGAAATAATTCAGATTTGGTGGGAAATTATTTGGTTAAGTGACTCATAATAACAAAAATGACCTTATATCATTTTCAAAGATTCACATGTACTTGTAGTCTCAAAGGAGATACCAAAGTAAGTTCTAGAGGTATATACAAAAATATCATCAACACACA